>CM060934.1:159353810-159683810 GCA_030765085.1 Allium cepa | reverse complement strand
GGATCTTTTGTTTAAAAGATCAAAGTGGAAATTTGTTGTGATCTGCTTGAAATGTGAATGAACACTTATTAAAAATAAGCGCTCATTATTCTAATTAGCCGGGAGAGGACTTTGTGTCATAAAACTCATTCCGAATAATGATATGATGAAATGGGATTGCATTTGAAGATGGTGTTTAAGACCGTGTATTTTCGAAATTAAAAGGATTACCAATCGAATGTCTATGCACCGGGTTGCTCCGATATAAAGATTTTATCACCCTTTGTGATGGGGATTCCGGACGTGATTAGTGAATATCCGGATTTGCAAGGGCTTCTTCGAGTTGCCTTCAGCCGTTCTATCCCGGAATGGACTAGTATGGATGTGTGTTTGACGTTACACTTTGAGATGTAAAGCTGGTTTCTATCAAATACATTTCTATAGGTGTCAAAGAATTTATTCTCTTAGCTTAACACCTTTCTCTGAGACATACGAGCTCAGAGGTTATGTAGTTGATGGTTACTAGTGATACATTCCCAATTTGGTAATGTGGCATACGAAGTGCTGCTAATCATTTGTTGATCGAAGCGTGGCTTTGTGGAAAGTGTAGCTTTGTGGAGGAGACCTCATCGGACCTCACAAATCGGAATGGTCAAAACAGAAAGGATGCGGCAAGGTTATTTGGGAGTAGCGCCCCTGAGGGTATGTCATTTCCTTCTGGAAAAGGGTTGTATCATGGTATGGAGCCTAGATTTTTAACCTATATGGTTGCTACAAATTTATTACTTTGTGGTTGTTTCTTTTTGGTTGAGGATCCTCGGATAAACATCGCAAACGACTGGGGGATGGCATACTCGTGTAGTGGTTACCTAGTTACAGAGGTAACTCGGCCTTGTGTTGGCAGAGAGCCGATTAAGTTCTCGGGACGTCCCTCCAGAGGCGTACCCATGTAGCAATAGGAAGTTCGTTAGCCTGACCATTTGTTGGAAATCCAATCTCCAATACGCGCCTTGTATGGTTTTAGTTGCATAACCTGCCATTCTTAAATAGTAGCTATAGCAGGCATAATTTAGTGGTACCTATGCTGGCTAAGATTAATATTATACTTTCGAAAGGTTTTCTGCACTATGCCCTAAAAATAGTATCAAAATGATTTTGCGTATCAAGCATATTTGACTGTCATAAGTAAAAATCTCCTCCAATTGTGCGCTTGCATTATGTGTGTGTGCGGGGAGGCCTTATGGTAGTTTAATTTTCCAAAAGCATAGCAAATTTCTTTTTATTTTCTTTGTGAAAATAACTATTTATAAGATCTCATACCAGTCCCATGACTGACCTATAGTTTATTGTTCCCTTTCTAAACTTTGGGTGCCCATAATTTTCCACACGGGCAGTCTAGAGTCAGGTTATCAGTTATTCGAGAGTGAAGTCAAGAAGTTGCTGTAGAGATCTGGAACTAAAGCTGGATGGCGAGGCATATCACTAGTATATGATATTTCTTTTTCATTGTTGTGTTGTTGTAAACTCTGATAATGTGAAGTATAATATGATACAATGCTTTTGTTTTACAAGATTATTCATTTATCTATTATATATAGTTCCGCTGTGAAATGTGAGATTCTGTTATTGTTTCTATTTCTTCTTTTATTTTCTTCTTCTTAAACCCTAACGGTTCAGTTTTCCAGCATTCGACTGTACGGCATTTGATATATTAGACGTATTGATGTCGACTTTCGAAAGTCGAAAAAATTGGGTCGTTACAATGTGGTATCAGAGCATTTGGTTAAGTGACAACCTTGGCTCTGGTGGGATTACTCATTAGAGAAAGAGTCAGTAGTACTCTAGAATGAGTTGAGTGTAATAATAGATATGAGCGCGTATTTGTTAGTGAATATAATATTGTTTTGTATTGTGTTTGCTTATCGGTTGATTGTTTATAGATTCTGGTCGGTGCAGTTTGGCCAAGTGTGTCGATAGGGATTTCTAAACTCTTAAACAAGATAAACTGACACGGTATTATTTTAAAATCAGGTAAATGAAATAATTTTACCCAAATTATTTTTGTATATAAAAGAAAATAATTTTCCATAAATTATTATTATATATGGTTGTTTGATTTGTTAGGAAGTGATAATATTAAATTATTATTATTTATTATTGAATAAGAAGTTGAAATCATAACTTAAAGCTGAGAAATAAAATCCATATATGAATGGAATTTGTAAATATAGATGGTAAATGTGAGTTATAATTTGAAATAGATTCCAGGGAAATATTTGGAAATGTTTTTGAAAAGATTTGAAATTTGGAAATTTCAGAAAAGATTAAATTCCCTTGGAGTTTGGAAATAGTTTTCAAAGGTTTTGAAAAATGTTTTTGAAGGATAAAAGCACTAAACTCTTTTTGATCGCTGGAAAATAACTTTGGTGATGACTGCGGCATGATCGATGTTCATTTTCGAGTTTCCAGGAGAGGAACTGCAGCAAATTATTTAAAATTTGAAGCTGTTTGCAAACTGGCTTTGCTTTTGGGAATTCAAAAGAGAATTTGAATTGATTTCAAAAATGATTTTGGAATAATGAAAAGACTTTGGAATCCTATATAAAATATTTATAGAATATAATTGAGTTGGAAACTTATAAATTTGAAGTTGTTCGAATAAAATTTAACTTGAAAAAAAGTTAAAATTGAAATAGTGTGAAATGTAAATAAGTTGGAATACTTATCGAAGCCTAAAAGTTCGAATTAAAATTGAATATTACGAATTGAATTTGATTTTTGATAAATAAAGTAAAGTAGTTGAATAAAAATTAGTAAGTGAAAATAGTTGAAGGATTGACGAATTTAATATGGTTTAAAATGAATTGAATTCATATGGTATTGGAAATCTAGTAAAATATAAGTAGAAATTAACTGAAGTGGTGAATTGAAAAAAATAGAGGAAGTATGTAAAATACTTGTATTGAACTTAAGAAAAAAATGGTGAAATTTTTAAGTAAAATTTGGAGTTGAGAAAATATTCTAAATTGATAAGTGAATGAAAGTTAAAACTGGAAAAATCGTGAAATGGTAATTGTGAATAAGGGAATGAAAATCAATGTGAATAAAAGAAAAGTAATTGATATAGCTAATAATCATTTTGGAATAAATACGTAGCATATACATATATTATTTTATTCGCATAACGATTTGATACAGAATTCGAGCACAGAGTTTCGAGATAATTATATCGATCCGAGTTGGATTTTTCACTCGATTTTCGACGGCGAACCCTGGATATGGATTTTTGGATGATTCCGAAAATTCTCTATCATAGTTTACGGCTATGCAAGGAGAATGACAGTTTCTAATCAAAAAACCAGATCTGATCCGCACTAGAAAGTCGGGTGGACGATACTAGTTCGGAAGTGAAATTGTGTGATCTAGTGAGCGATCGAATTTGATATTGCATACGAATGATATAAGTGTATCGTACGGGCTTGAATGAATATGGAAACTTTTGTAAAGGAATGTGCAAAATGATAAGCAGGATATATAGGTGTTATAAAGGAAAATGGAATTTGGATTTTTATTCGAAGATAAATTTGAATTGCTCGAAAAAGGTATGTATTTAAATTTCTATATGATATTTGATGATTTTCTTGTCTAGCCGCTTGGCTTTTCGTCTTTTAGAAATCTGGGGGACCGTTGTGGCATTTTATTACCGAGCTAGCCGCGTAAAAGAGACGCTGGCGAAATTTTTGAAAATTTAGGAAGTTAGAAAAAATTTGAGAAATTTTGATAATTTGAAATTTAAATTTAAATTTAAATTTGAATGGTTGAGAAAATAATATTGTTTGGAAACTATGAAAGATTTTTAAGTTTATTTGAATTGACAATGGGTTGTTAAATAAAAAGGATTTGTTGTGGCAAGTTGTTAGAACTATTTGATTTTGGAAAATACTAAACGGGTCATGGTCCTTCTTCTTAACTAGTAATTTCAGGACGAAATTGTTTTAAGGGGGGAAATATGTGACGACCCAGAATTTTGAACATTTGAAAATGAAATATTTGATTAATTTTAAATATTATGAGTTATTTTTAATTTGAATTTCAATTAAACTATGAATTGGGCAATTAAATTATTGAAATTTAATTTATTAAATTTGGATAAAATATTAAATCTTCTGTTTCATGCTTATTAAAAATATTTTCAAGGCCTAGAAAATTTATATTGATAATACTGAAGATAATGGAAGCTTCAGAATTGAATTTAGAAATACTTTGTTCAATTTTGAAACTATATCGTTTGAATCAATATTTAAAAATAGCCTTCCGAGACACAGTCTCGGAATTCGGTGAAACTAGTTCCATTTGATCCGTAATAGTGTATTGTTGTCGGATTTCAATTTCCGTAGCATTCGTAGTTGTTGTGTGATCGTACGGGTTTCAAACGTGCTAAAATTTATATTGGAATTTAATTTAATAGCTGGGTTCAAAAAGCTATCTTCTCCATACGATCGAATTTGGACTCGGAACCTTTTCCATTGCGTTCGGAATAGGCGTATAACATTATAAATGCATGGCAGCACGCCTCAATAGGAGGTCGAAATTTTGAGTTGAATTTGCTGAGATGATTTAAATTTGAATTTGAAATTTAAATCTAAATAATAATTGTGCATGCCCTTATTATGTTTCTCAACACGCATATTCCATTTCAAACACATGTTCCCTTTACTCTTTTAAATTTCAACACGCATCTTCTTTTGAAAGATAAAATAAATAAAAGAAAGAAAGGGCGAAACTCTTCATCTTAGAAATCAAATAATGCCGCATTTTTCAAATCTGGCCAATACTTCAAACGAAACCAAATCAGAAAGAAAAATAAAAAATGGCCGCTAGAAAAAAATCGATATTCCTTCGTTCAAAAAAAATAAATCGTTAAAGATTCACTCTTGTGGCCTAATCGCAAGCGTCGAGTTGGATTTGAGCTGAGAATTGGGTCGCAATTCATCGAGGAGACATCGGGCGATGGTGGGGATTCGTCGGCGATAGGGCGTGATGGCATGGGAGTTTGCGATTGTCGAAATTGAGTGTACCATTATCGCAATTATCAGTGGACTGGTGGCGTGGCGCTTGCAGGGCAAAGGCGACAAAATCGATGGTGGTGCATTCGCATATGCATAGGGGTGAATTGATTCCGTTTGAGCGAAGGGGGGCATTTGATTTCTCGAGTAGAGCGTCAGCGATGACTGCGAAGGAGGAGAGTTTGCGCTCGAGTAGAAGGGCGGCGTTCATTGTGGATTACCGCGCGATCAACTCGTGATTGGGGTTTCAAGGGCTCGGCTAGGGTTTCGCATCGTGGGGTTCGACAGCAACGATGTTCGCGAGTCATTCGTGCTCGTGGGATTATGTGGTGTTCAAGGCCGATAATGGCGGCTGCGAGGTGAGATTGTTCTACAGTTTATATATATATATATATTTGAAAAAAAATTCACATGCCCATTTTAATTTAAGGTAAACAGAAAAAAATTTATATAGGAAGATTTGAAAATATAAAATGGGAATTTTAATGTGATAAAGTTTATGAAATATTAGATTTTTGATATCTATGATTTATTTTAAATATATATATATATATATATATATATATATATCTATGTATGTATGTATGTATTTTCATAGTGCAAAAAAAACTAAATTAATACATTTTAAAATTTACTAGTTTATTTTGAAAATAATTTATTAAAGTAAATTTAGTTTTAAATTTATTTTTTGTTAAATAAATTTATTAAAAAGGAATTTGTTTAAAATTAAAAATATTAGTTTAAAATCTAAATTGTTAGTTAATTAAATTTATTAAAGGAAAATGGGTTTAAGAAATTTAATTTTTAGTTAAATTTTTTTTTTACAAAGCAAGCCGGTTTTATAGTGGGCCGTCCACTTTTATTACGAAAGTAATAAAGTTGAAGTACAGGAGTAAGGTAAAAGCGCCTACACTACTAAGAAAAACGGTAAAAATATAACACAGGTATGTGGCAGATATGCCACAATAACTATATAAATCACCAAGACTAGGACTCCTCCGAAGAGGAAGAATCACCATCATCAGCATAAATCAAAGGGACATTCCCGTAAAGACCAGCAAAGGGGCTGAAATGGGAAGCAAGACAAGGGTCATAACCCATAGCATCAGAAGAATAAATGAAAGAACGATCCCAAGAAAGATCAGCTAGCATGTCAGAATTTTTACTCGCATACACTCCATCCAAATCAAGAAGTAATGAATCACCAGACGGTTTGTAATAAAGGCATCGAAGGTCCTTCTGATCATCGGAAACAAATCTGAAAAATGAACCATTCACGGGGCTAAATCTCACATCGGAAATGCGGTCAATCCAACACCTGTCAGACTCATCCCAAACAACCCGGGCAGAATCTGGAAAAGCAACAGGAGTAGCTGAGGCAACACATGGTACCACAGCAACAATATGAGAGATAGACGTATCTCCAGATGGAGGCGGACCCAGATCAGACGCAGGAAGAGGCGGGATTTGAGAAGCAGATGATGGGACCTTAGGAATCCATTTCTGAAGCGGAGGGCGAGGCAGAGGAATCTTAGGAGCAGCCGCGGTGGATTTGGAATGTAGGCAGGAGATGGCCAGGTGGCCAAAAGACTGACAGGAGGAACAAATATATGGAATGCATCCATAGTGGACACGGACCTCCGCAACATGCCCAACAGCAAGCTGAACAGGAATAGTAGCAGGGAGAGGCTTAAACAGGGAAATCTCAATAAGAGCCTTTACATACATCAATTTATCTCAGGCAACCATACTAGAGTCAAAACATTTCAATTTTCCAACATTGCAGGCTAACCAATCCAACCCAAGCAAAGGCTGAAGCGCAAAGGGAATATGCGAAAAGTACACCCAAATAGGGATGGATAGCACTTGCTCACGAGCATTCTCCATAGTAGGTGACCAAGGAGTGATAATAAAGGGGCTTCCAGCAAAAAAAGTAGGCTCAGCACTATGAACTAGCCGACGATCCTCAACGGAAGAGAACTTGAGATAGTACAAGGAGTCAATCAGTTTCACATGCAAATTACCATGCAGCTTCCAAACCTTACGTAAAACCGAGGACGGCTCACGAAGACGGTGATTTGGTTCCAGGAAGAAACCAACCAAATAATAAGACCAAAAATCAACTCCGGCTTGGATAACATTTGGAGGGGGATCTTCATTCCATTCTCTTCAACGATTTCAAATTCAATTGGTATGTAATCGCCCATGTTTCGTGGAAGTGAATCGAATAAAGAAGACCAAGACTTTGGGCAAGCTGGCGAAGTTGCAGAAGGCCTAGGACGATCCACATCAATGGGCAATATAGGAGATGCTACAGACTTGGACGCATCCAAACAATCATCACTGTTTAATGGACCAAAACCCCAGTTGCATTTAAACAATTATCTGACGTGCATCGATCGGACACAGCTGCCTCAACCAAACCCACTTCACTTCCAATCAGACCACCAATACCATTCTCATTGATCAAAGCAGTCGAAACATGCTTCCCCGTATCACAGATAGAGTTCACAGGCGAACTGACATTGACTCCAGGAGGAGACGGAATTCGCAGCAATCCAGACACAGTTGAAGGCGAAATAGCGTCAGATAGCACACAGCCAGCAGCCGCAACTTGAATAACATCACACGAGGAAGGGTGAGCAACAGGAAATACGGTTGATAGATTGGTAGCACGAAGTGGAGGAAATTCAGAGATCAAGCGAAGGATAGGTTTTGAGACACCAACAGCTGACATGGCTTTAAATAGGCGTCCAAATCTTGTCGAAGAGGGAGAGGGGAGGAGCGATGGAGTGGAATCTGAAGGAGAAGAGGACATAAAAGGGGTGAAAGAACAGGGCGAGCCGAAAAGAAGGGGGGAAAATCACGGAGATGATAAAAAAATCGCCTCGTGCGGGAATCGCCTGAAGAAGGTAGCCATTAAGATGATAAGTTCAACTAAGTTAACTTTAACACTAAAATTAATTAAATTTATTAAAGGAAAATTGATTTTTTTGATTTATTTTGAATACTAATTAATTGTATAAATGTTTATACAAGGTCAAAAATCATGGAAAATAAGCTGCAATGGAAATGGATTGCAAAATAAAAACCAAAGGTGAGATCTTCTCACTTAATTGGAATTCCCTGTTTATTTTTAAATAGTTAAATTTAAAATTGTTGATTGTGTGCTTGGATGATAAATTACGCGCTGCATAATAGCGGAGGATATTATATATAAACCCATATACCATGATATTCCACCTCGAAATGGAGTTGGTAATATATATGTATTTGGAGTGATAGATTTCCGGCATCATATAGTGGATGAGGCCCTATGCGCCACATAATAGCGGATGATATTACTTAATCCCATATACCGCGATGTTCCACCTCGAAGTGGAATTGGTATTTAACTGTTGTGCTAACGTCTGTGGATGCAAGGAAACAAATTGGAGGGATCCAATTGGATTCCTCAAATATTTGAATTTGTTTCAATGTTTTGTGTTGATTATTTATAATCTGTGTGTGATTATATTTGTGATTGAAATCATTGAATGCTATAGTTTAGCCGAACGTATTTTTGGTATCGTAGGATACCAAAAAAATAAAAATTGAATTTTTGAAATTTGAGTAGAAAATTTATAGTACATTAAATTTTAAGAGTTGGATAAATTTAAAAGAAGGAATTTAAAAATATAAAAGTTGATTTTTGTAATCTTATCGAATTAATTCCAAAATATGGGAAAAGTTTTTAACAAATGGATTTTAAATAATATTTTTTAAAAGTTGAAGAGTTTATTTAAAATCTAAATTTTAATTAGTTTGGGAGATATAAAATAACTCATTTAAAAAAAATTGAAAATCAATTTGAAGATTGATTTGGTGTTTAAAATAAATCTTTAGGAAATCGATTTGGAAAGTGATTGGTGTTTGAAAATAAATCTTCGGGAAATCGATTTGGTGTTTGAAATAAATTTGAAGTCAATTTGGAGTTTGATTTGGTGTTTAAAATAAAATTTGAAATCAATTTGGAAATTGATTTTGTGTTTGGAAATGATTTTGGAAATCGTATATCAGTAGATATTTGAAAATTTTAAATTCACAATGGGAATTTTAAAAAGGAAAGGGAAATTTGTTTTAAAAATAAATATTGATTTATTTTTAAAGTGTGAAAAGAAATTTGCGGATTTGGAATATAAATTGAGATAAATCAAGAAGAATTTATTTATTGATTTAAATGGCCCATTTTGAAATGGAAGGTGTATTTTCCTTGGAAAGCTGAGTATGTTTTTAAAGTAGCTTTCAAAATTAAAAGTTTTAAAGTTGGTTTTTAAAAGGTTGTTTGTGGAGAAATTATTTCTTAAGTTGTTTTTATATCTTTAAAGTAAAAGATTCATTTAATTAGTTACAGTAGTGATTATTTAAAGATTTAATTGATATTTAATTAGAAAATGATTATTTAAATAATTACACTCTATCCAATAATTTTATTTTAAAATTATTTTGGACTTAAGTTTACATGAGATATGAGTATAATATTTTCATAACTAATATTTATGCAAGCGTTTTAAAATAGTTTTATTTTAAATGTTTCCAAGTATATTTTGGATAAGTATTTTAAATTATTTTTAAAGTATTTGAACTCGGCAAATTTTCAACGGAATTAAATAAGTATTTGAAAATTTATTCCGCATGATGGAAGTGATTTGAAATTTGTTTTCAAAAGATTGAAAGGTGAAAAGTGTTTTGAAATTTGTTTTTAAATGGTTGAAGTGTTAAAATTATATCTTGCAAAGATATTTTCAAAATAAATAATTAGGGGGAAATCATTTAAATCTGGTGTTTGTTGTGAATGTTGATTGATAGTTAAATAACCGACTATCAATATTGGCCCTTAAACAGCGTTTGAATTTCGATGCAACCGGGGGCCGGATTCCAATTTGATATTCGAAAACCACATAGAATCTTTGTGATAGTGATGGATCTTTTATTTAAAAGATCAAAGTGGAAATTTGTTGTGATTTGTTTGAAATATGAATGAACACTTATTTTAAAAAATAAACGCTCATTATTCGGATTAGACGGGAGAGGACTTTGTGTCATAAAACCCATTTCTAATAATGATGCAATGAAATAGGATTGCATTTGAAGATGGTGTTGAAGACCGGGTATTTTCGAAAGCGAAAGGATACCTGTCGAATGTCTCTGCACTGGGTTGCTCCAGTATAGAGATTTTATCACCCTTTGTGATGGGGTTCCTGACGTGATTTGTGAATATTCAGATTTGCAAGGGCTTTTTTGAAGTGCCTTCGGTTCCGTTCGATCCCGAAACGGACTTGTATGGATGTGTATTTGACGTTACACTTTGAGATGTAAAGCTGGTTTCTATCAAATACATTTCTGTTGGTGGCGGAGAATTTATTCTCTTAGTTTAACACCCTTCTCTGAGACGTACGAGCTCAGAGGTTATGTAGTTGATGTTTACAGTGATACATTTCCAATTTGGTAATGTGGCATACGAAGTACTGTAGATCATTTGTTGATCGAAGCATGACTTTGTGAAAAGTGTAGCTTTGTGGACGAGATTTCGTCGGACCTCACAAACCGGAATGGTTAAAATAGGAAAGATGCGGCAAGGTTATTTGGGAGTAGCGCCTCCTGAGGGTATGTCATTTTCTTCTGGAAAAGGGTTGTATCATGGTATGAAGCCCAGATATTTAACCTATGTGGTTGCTGCAAATTTATTACTTTGTGGTTGTTGCTTTGTGGTTGAGGATTCTCGGATAAAGGTCGTAAACAACCGGGTGATGGCGCACTCGTGTAGTAGTTACCTAGTTATAGAGGTAATCTGGCCTTGTGTTGGCAGAGAGCTGGTTAAGTTCTTGGAACGTCCCTCCAGAGGCGTATCCATGCGACCATAGAAAGTTCCTTAGCCTGACCATTTGTTGGAAATCCAATCTCCAATAAGCGCCTTGTGCGGTTTTAGTTGTATAACCTGCCATTCTTAAATGGTAGCTATAGCGGGCATAATATAATGGTCCCTATGTTGGCTAAGATTAATATTATACTTTCGAAAGGTTTTCTTCACAATGCACTAAAAATAATATCCAAATGATTTTGCGTATCAGGCATATTTGACTATCATAAGGAAAAATCTCCTCCACTTGTGCGCTAGCATTGTGTGTGTACGGGGAGGCCTTATGATAGTTTCATTTTTCAAAAGCATGGTGGATTTCTTTTTATTTTCTTTGTGAAAATAACTGTTTTTAAGATCTCATACCAGTCCCATGACTGACCTGAAGTTTATTATTCCCTTTCTAACCTCTAGGTGCCCATAATTTTCCACACGGGCAGCCTAGAGTCGGGTTATCAGTTATTCGGGAGAGAAGTCAAGAAGTTGCTGTGGAGATCTGGAGTTCAAGCTGGATGGCGAGGCATATCACTAGTATATAATATTTCTTTTCCGCTGTTGTGTTGTTGTAAACTTTGATAATGTGATGCATAATCTGATACAGTGCTTTTGTTTTAAAAGATTATTCATTTATCTATTATATATTGTTCTGCTGCGAAATGTGAGATTCTGTTATTGTTTCTGTTTCTTCTTCTAGCTTCTTCTTCTTAAGCCCTAACGATTCGATATTCCGGCATTCGACTGTGCGGCATTTGATACAGTGGACGTATCGATGTCGTCTTTCGAAAGTCGAAAAAAATTGGGTCGTTGCATGTTGCTCGTGGATGCTATGGACGCATATGCATACACTAGGCACTATTATCTCTTAGGGATCAGCCTAACTAGGACATGTGTGCGCATTTTTATCCTATTTTCCATGGTTTCTAAATATGGATGATTTTCACATGGTTGTTGCATTTGGATGGTGTTCGTCTCACACATATAGAACTATCAGTTATCGTTAGGAATTTTTGCATTCATTTGGATACGTAGCACGAACATGATTGCATAAAAGGTGGTCAATTGTATTAGTGGACTGCCTAATCTTTTGCATTGGTTAAGGACATTGACATTACACTAATTGCATAAGTATCATAAATTGCATTAGAAAAACTTAGGACAATGGATGAATGGATAATGGTTGAGTAGTTGGTTGTAGAACTTGGATGAAAACATTTAGTACATTCTTTTATCCTTACAGATTTCAGAGACGAAATCCCTTAAGGAGGAGAATGTAACAACCCAAAATTTAACTCATAATAATTAATTCGTTAATTAACTAAATAATAAATTAACTTTGTGAAATTATCAGAACTGAGCCACGAAAGTTGCACCGTTGTGTCCATGGTAATTTTTTAATTTTCATACATAGAACGTTAGAATCTGAGCTAGTATGAAGAAGTTGCGAATTAAACAAGAAGATGAAAAATATATACACACACATGCACACACATATACATGCATACATACAAGAGCTAGGTCAACCCAGAGGTCGACCTAACCACCCCTAGGTCGACTGGCCCATCGACCCGCCTCATGTGGTGAGTGAAGAATTCAATTCTCGTTCGCCTATAATTTCTACATGTCATTTACGTTATTTTCTCTCATCCAGTCCCTTCGTGCTTCCATCTGATGGCTCCTATTCAGCCTATGACGTAGTTGCACCATATTTAATCTCCAAATCCAATAGTTTGAGATCCACTTCTATCCCTATAAATTAGACCTTAAGCCTAACGATTTTTCTCATTCTAGATTTTCTCCGCTTGGGTTCACCTTTTCAGGAAGGACCCTAAAAGGAATACTTTTCCAAGGGGAGAATCTTTTCTATAAAAATATTTAAATACCCTACAAGTGGACCTGTGAAAGCCAAGGGAAAGGGCTTAGGACCACGGATGAGTGATTGTAATTATTTTAAATTTATTTAAGTAATTTAAAATAATAGGGCATTCAATAAATGTATTTTTACTATGATTTTTGAAGTAATCTTTTTAGTAATTTATTTACAGTTTTTAGAATTATTTTCAGTCTATTTCTTCTAGCAATTCTTTTTCAGTTAATTATAGTTTACTGTTTAGTATAGCTTTTTTATTTATTTACAGTGTATTTACAGTAATTAAGTTTATTTACTGTCATTTATACTTTTTTAACATCTTTTCTACGTTTTGGATTTATATGCAAGCATTAATTTTCTTCTTCCTCCTCTTTCTTCGTGTATGGATTAGAATAGATTAAACTCGATTATGAATTAAATAAGTAAAAATATTAAATGAAGAAAATAAGATGTAAATTATAAAGAATGTAATAAATAATGGAATTGGACTAAAATTATCCCTAATTATGATATTAATTGAACTAAATTCGCCTAGTTATAACTTAGAATCATAAGTAGAAAAATAAAGGAAGAAAGAAGTTATAACTATGGAAACTATAAAATGGTAAACTAGGGAAAAGCATGATTATAACTTAAGTTATAAAATGGTAAACTAGGGAAACTTTGGAGACTGTGGCAAACTATGGCGCTTATTTTAAGACGTAGGATAAATTAATAAGCATTAATAGCAATTGATAAAAAAAAAGGCTTATTTAAATAATTTATCTAAGTTAGTAAGCAAAGATAAAAATAGGATCTGTACCAAATAACATTCCCCTAATATTTCTATGGTAACGGTGTTTCACATAATCCTGAAGTGAGACGAGGTGCATCATATAATCCTGAAAGGAGGCAAGAGGTACGCTTATAGTGGTAGTAAACGGTCAACTTATGGTAGTTCAAATAAAGGGGATTTGAACAAAGGGCGCAACTAGATTTTTGTATGATAGGGACCAGTACCAACAGCATTTCCCCTATTTTTCTATGGACATGGTGTTTCACGTAACCCTGAAGTAAGACAAGATGCTTCACATAATTCTGAAGTGAGGCGAGGGGCACACTTATGCTGTCTAGAGTAAGTAAAAGGTCAAAAGAGGTAGCAAGAGCATGGTGTAAGTGTAACGACCCGGAATTTTGGGTTGCTAGATTTGAACATTTAATTCATTTTAAATGTTTAATATGTATTATAATTTGATTTTGAAATAAAAAGATTTTGGTTAAGTTAATAGAATTAGTTAAATTTCAAATATGGAAATTTAATTGAAATTTGAATAATAATAACTTAATATTAGAATTGGGATAATTGGTGATTCTGGGTGTAAATAGATATAAAAATAGATTCTAAAATTTATTTTAATTCTATTTGGATTTGAATTATAATATTGGACAGTTGGATGGAATTAGAAGTCGATAGGTTGAATTTGAAATTTTATATTAATTTAATAATGAAATTTAATAACATAATAATGCAAATAATTAGATTTTGGTTCGAAATGAATCGGAATGATTTCTGATGTGAATATAAATTTTGTATGATTTATAATAAAGTTAATAAAATTTTAAAAGTGAAATTTTAGGTGATTTCGACGATTTTGAAAATCGCTCGAATTAATCGACGAGTTAAAATAGCCTTCCGTGGCACAGTCTCAGAATACGACGAAACCAGTTCCATTGGATCTGTAATAGTCAGTTATTATCGGATTTCAATTTTCGTAGTAATCGGAATTGTCTTTTGACCCCGGCAGCTTAAAACGCATATAAACTATTTTAATCGATTTAATTTAAAATTGATCGTTTATTTCCATAACTCACGCATATGATCGAATTAGCCTCCGAAACACGTTTCATTGTGTTCGGAATATGGGTAAAACCTTATAAACGCCTGTCGGGACGCGTTGTTTGGAGATCGTGTGAAAAAGTTGCTTTAAAGTGAATTAAATAATTAAATAATTAGTTATACGTATATATATACGTTTAAGGTGGGGCCAAAACCCTAATTCTTTTCAGCGGCCGACACAAAACATTTCCATGGCTGATAAGCAATCTTCTTCCTCCTCATTTTCCTCGAAATCCATCAACTTTCTTCAAAAATCACCAACTAGAGAAACGTAGAGCTTCTCGATCTCTTTAGATCCAACGGTCGAGATGTGATATGACAGAGTGGATCGATGGCTTCTTAGACTCCAATGTGGTACGTTTGCATAAGAAATACGAGGAGCAGAGGCCACCGAGTTTGACCGGATTTGGGCCGTGGGTGGAGCGGAGGCACGCGCGCGACGTGGTGGTACTTGATCGACTCCTAGTCGATCGTGGAAGGAGGGGTTCCTAGCCCTAAGTCACGATGTTGGGTTCGGTTTTAGCCTGGAACGATGGCGTCGGAGAAGAAGAGTGCGATTTGATTTTGGATAGTGAAACGTGCAGCCATGATCTGTATAAGGTTAAAAAAAATTGTTTCCAAATTTATATTCGAACTTTAAAAATTCATATCTTGTGTGTTTGTTATCAGATTTCGACGAAACCGGCGACACCGGAATCGCAGCGACGAGTACTACGCAGTAGAGCAATTCTGGAATTATTCGAAGCAAGTAAAAATTTAGGTTAAATCAAACACCGTTCGATTTAATTTAAATTTGAACGCTCGTCGAACACCCAAGGTGAGCTAATCTCACTCACATTTGGATACCAGTAATTTAAATAGCTAATATTTAAATGTTTGATTGGTTGTTTAGCTGAATATGATAATTATTATCAAATTGAATCGATATTTATTGGTTGTGCTAATATCTGTGGATGTAGGGAAACAGGTTGGAGGGATCCAACTGGATTCCTCACAAATAGAAATTTATTTATATTATGTGATAAATCTCATTTGTATTTGGTGGTAAATTAATTTAGATCTTGTTATGCTATGTTTCATTTATATACTGGGATAGATTAAACTGAAATTAAATTATGTTGTGCTATGATTGGGTGAATACAACATGGGAATTTAAATATAAATAAATGAATTGGGTTTAAAGGAAATTAAAGAAATTCTTAAGTAAAGAATTTAGAAGGAATTAAATTCAAGAAATTAGTTGATAATTTGAAATGTTTGAAAGTGTGATCTATAAAGGAAATGTAAATTGTTTAAAATAATAGCGAGATTTATTTTTAAAGAATGGGAAGTGTGCTTTCTCCCGGAAAACTTTAGCATGTTTTTAAGAAAAGTTTTCAAATATAAATTTGCAGTTTAAATATGTTTAGAATATTTTAGAAAGAAATATTATTTTAAATTGTTTTTTTTTGTGAAAGTAAATATTTGATTAACTAATTATGATATTTAATTATTTTTAAAAAGTAAAGTAGTATTAAGTTCTCAAAAGCAAATTATAATATAAATATTTAATTTAATAACTATATTTTTAAAAGTTAAACTTGACTTAAAGTACTTAGAAAACCTTTATTTATTTCTTTAAGTATTATTTTCAATTAAATAATTTATAGATGCTTTATTTTAAATATTTTAGGCACATGCTTGAAAATGATTTCCAAGAAATAGCAATGTGTTTAAAAATAAAAGGAGTTTAGTTTAAAGTATGGAAAGGATTTTACGGGATGAACGAAAAATTGAATTGGGGTAAATCGTGTTGGATTGATAAAAAGAATTCTTTGGGTTATCCTAAAATGGAAGGATATTTCCCTGAAAAGCCAAGTACGCTTTTAAGCTGATTTTTGAAAAGTTAGAAGTTTGAAGTTACATTAAGAATGGTTTCAAGAAAATCATTTAAGTGGTAAAAAATTTTAAAGTGAACATTTATCAAGGTAATTATAGAAGTAACTATTTTAAAAAGGTAATTAGCATTATGTTTTAAAGAATATTATTAATATTTATACTTTATAAAATGGTTCTATTTTAAAGATAATTAGTTAAAGATTTATTAAAAAATTGTATAAAGTTTCATAACTTTATTTTAAATTTAGTATGACTTAACTTTATTTTGAAGAAAATAGTTTATATTTTATAAAGCAGTTTGATTCGAAATATTTTTAAAGGTATATATATATATATTTTAAATCAAGTATGTAAGAAGTTTTAATATGAATGTTTTAATGTATTTTCAAGAATAAAGTATTTAAATTATTTTAAACCTTAAATATTGGTACTTGGATGTTTTCAAGGGAAGTAACAATTTGAGGGATTTATTCCATGAGAAGAGTTGGGTTTGAAAACTATTTCAAAAGGGGTTTGAAACGAAAATATATCTTGCAAAGATATTTTTAGGAAAATAAATAATGTGGAAATTATTTATTGTACGATGGATGCTTATGGATGTTAATTGATAGTTAAATCACCGACTATCAATATTGGACAAACGCGTTGATCGTTTCGAAGAGACCGGGATCGAGATTTATTTCTCGAAAACCACTTCGATCTGGTTTGTACGTTTTTTATGGGAAAAACGAGTTCGGAGTCGAAGATGGAGCAGTGAAGTGAAAGGGCTAGTCGCTACTAAGCCTGAGGATATTTCCAAAATGGATGTAGTAGGAGTAGTGTCTTCGGTTCCGTTCGAACCCGGGACGGACTTGTATGGACGAAACTTTCGGAACATCGTCAGGTGGGCGATATGCATTCTAAGTGAAACGTTCTAAAGGTAACGCTTAGCCTCAAGCCTCATCAACCGGGAATGACTAAAAATTAGGGGTTATGCAGCAAGGCTAGGGGGGTAACACCCATTCAGGGTGAGGTCATCCCTGTCTAGATGTCCCTTTTTATTCGGCTTAGTGGTGCGGTTGCTGATCCCAACCGTGGGGTGATCTTACTCAGGATTATCCAGTAAGGGGTAATCCCGGCCTTGTGTTGCAGGGGATCGGGAGTGGTCCTCGGTACACTGATCTAGACCAGGTACTGTGACAAGTGGTACCCCAGTGCCTAGTCATTAGTTGGAAATCCAACTCCCTACACGCCTTTTACGTGTTTTGTTTGTATTACCCACTCTGTGGCTATTAGCTGAAATTTAATAGATGTAACAATTTCGGCTATTTTATAAGTATTTGTATATAGACCCTATTATAATATCAGAGGATTTTTATAAAAAATGTTTTAGCTATCGTAAGGTAAAAACCCGACATGTTTATTTGTGGTGTAGTCTTACGAGATGCTTTTGTTTTCAAATGATTTTTGAAACTTTAAAAATCAATTTGGCTGCACTATTATCATCTGGTATTCTAGACTAACTCGGGTGTTATTTCATTATAATGCTCGGGTCAGACCGAGTATTATATGTTTAAGACAGGATGCTATGGAGCAGGGGAGGAGCTGGAGTCCGAGACGTATTATCCGTACTTGTATATTTATCCGCTGCTGTGATTGTATGGAATTGTCTGACTGGTAAATGTTGTTTGTTTGTAATACTCTGATGACATATTGTATAAAACAAATATAGTTTCATTTTGTGTAAAGATCTGATATTATATATTATATTTTATTCCGCTGCGATTGTGAGATTCTGATATTGTTTAGTTCCTTCTTTCTCCTACCTTCTTTCTTTTCCTCAACAATCGGTCTTTTCTGGCACTTGATCATCGGCATATCATACTGTGGAGTATTTTGTGTCGATTGTTGAGGTCGAGAAAGGCGGGTCGTCACACTTGGTATCAGAGCTTAGGTTGGCGACAACCTAGGCTTGGGTGGGGAAATTACTCATTAAGTAGAGTTAATAGTACTCTATAATGAGTTGCGTGTATTAATAGATATGAGAGCGTACTTGTTAGTGCATATAAAATTATTTTTATACTGTGTTGACTTATCGGTTGAGTGTTTATGAATTCTGGTCGGTACGGGAAGTACAGCCGTATCGATAGGGGTTTCTAAACTCTTAAACAAGATAAACCGACATAGTATTGTTTTAAAGAGGGTAAATGAAATAATTTTACCCAAAATTATATCTTGATATAAAAGGAATAATTTTTCTGAAATTATTATATTTATACATACATTTGTTTGTTTGGTTGTTAATATCTTAATCAAATAAGAAACTAAAATTTGATCTAAAATTTGAAATGGTTAAAACCAAATAAAATTTTATGAGTACAAATTATACAAAAGAAGAATAATTAAATTTGAATTAAACCAGAATTTAAATCTCGAAAATTTAGAGAAGTGTTTTAAATGTAAAGAAAACAAAGGTTTGGAAATTTAAAATCTTGGGAATGTTTTCCAAGGTGTCTGAAGGCAATGATGGATTATTATTTTGGGAAGCATTTTTAGATGGGAATTGTTTTGAAATGAATATAGAAAAGTAAGGAAGCACTGAACTCACTTCAGTCGTTGGAAAATAATCCTGATGATGATGGCCACATCATTAGAATTCATTTTCGAATTTCTAAAGTGATGGATTGCTTCCATAGTAACTGGGTATGATATCTGTTTGGACTTGTTTGTGATACAAGTGATTTTAGAAATTTCAAAAGGGGGAAATTGTTTTGGTACAACCAAGTAGTTTTGGAAATCCGGAGATTTGATTGATATACCAAGTAGGTATGTGTTAATTATTATTTCAAAATGGTTTTGAAATAAAACCGGGTAATTTAATTTTGAAAACTTCTATTTAAATACCGTGCAAAGTTAAATAAATCGACTGTTGAACTTATTCAGTGAAGTTGATATTAATAAGAAGAAAATGAAATTTTAATCTTGGAATTAAAATTTAACTTGAGTAAATGTAAGAGAATAAAATATATTGAAGTGAATAGAAAATTTGAACTTAACTTGGGATAAGTTAAATAAATTGGACTTAGTATTAAATTGATTTGGGTTAAATCGAAATGTAAAATGACTTTGTAATTGTAGGTCATTATGTAATGAAATGTACCCATAAGCTATTAAGTATTATACTTATAATCTGAGATTGTGGATTTAAAATTTGCAAAGAATTAAATTGAAAGAAAATTTGTATCCTTAAGAATTCAGTGATACATAGATCTATATAGAATTTGGAATTGTGATTATAAGATGTAAATGGATTAAAATGAGCAATATGAGCTTTAAAATAAATAAGTTAGTGAATTTAAGAATAGAAAATCAGATTGTAAACCCAAGTAAAATGAAATTATAATCACAAATGGAAAATAGTTGAATGGTATGGTGAATTCAAACTTAATCCTAAATGAAATGTAAAGTAAGATAAGGTAAAGTGAGATATAAAAGATGTGAATGAACCTAAGTTAGTAAATAAGTTTTGAACTTGTATATAGAGAATTAAAATTGGATTGAATTGGATTTAACTTCGATTAAATGGAATTGAGTTGAACTTGGATTGAATTAAAATCGAAATTCAGTTGTGTTACAAATAATTTTGAATAGAATTAAATTATTATTTAAAATAGTAAAGGTAATAGCATGAATTGAGTTGGCTGAATAAATTTAGTTAAAACTTGAATTTAATTTGGAAAAGAATTGAGTTGAAGGAAAGTTTAATTTAATTGAAACGATATTGAATAATTAAATTCTCACTCAACTAAATTAAAAAAGAATTGTTTGGAAATGAATTTAGCATAAGCTAAATTAATTAAAAAGGGTAATGGGATGGATAAAAATGTTGTAGCTTGTCAAAAAAAAATTGAAAAGCAAAAATAAAAACCCAGTTCTAGTATGGGATTTAGTTTTGGCAATAAAAAGCCGAGAGTGTGAATGAATAATGGAATTTGATTATAATAGTGATGGTTTGAATTGTAAATAAATTCAAATGAGTGAAATGATTTAAAGTGGTCTCATTGTTAATAAAATGAATTTAAAATGGATTGAATAAATAAATAAATTGAGTTAAAAGTTGTAAATGAATTGGAATTTGATTTGGATGAAAATCAAATTAAATAAAATAAAATTGATATAAGAAGAAATGGAAATATGTGAAATTGAAAGAACTTAAGCAAATTGGAAAAAATGATTGTGGTTGAGCTTTATATGTGGTCTTGGGTAAATTTATTTAGATAATAAAATTTAAGGCAAGTGAAAAGAATTTTAATTAATTATTGTGATAAAATAAAGGTGTATGAGTTGTAAATATTACAGAATGGGATGATATTAATATAAACTTGAGTTGCATGATAAATTTGAAGTGAGAATAAGGATTTGATTTAAAAATTGCAAGGATATAAGAATATTTGGGATTGTGAAAAATTCCGAATGAAATGATATTAATGTAAATCGAAGTTGGAATTAACTTAAGTAATTGTGGTTTGCTTGAATGAAATCAAATTTGCATTGAGACTTGTCGTTTTGTTGTACACAAAGCTAATAAATCAAGGAAAGTAAATAAAGTTGGTTTTGACTCAATTGAAGTAAGTGTAATATAATTAAGTAGTTTTGCATAAAAATGAAAGTAGGTCATAAAAGGAATGCAAAGGTGTAAAATTGAAAATAAGAATTTAATTGTGGATCAATTTGGAATTGAATTGAAGTAAATTGATGCAAGTAATACACATGTAATCATATTGATGTGAATATGGATTGAGAATAGTAAACTTGAATGTAAATTATTCAAGTGAAATAAATGAAGTTGGATTTGTTAGAAAATTAAAATGGTGACTGAAATCTTGGGATTTTCTTATAATATATGGTTAACAGGTTGAATTATGAAGTTTGCTTGGTTAAACTATGTAATTGATGTGTTTGGCTAGTTTAATGAATAGAATGTTAATAAATTCTCTTATTATTAAAAACTGATGTGTTTGTTTGAGTAAGTACAGGTACGGGAGGCAGTAGATAGAGTTGGAATGCGTATATGCAATATAAATTAGCCGCATGCTTTTAAAATGCTAACAAAAGGTACGCCTATGCAATAAAAATAGAAAATATGAACTGTTTTTTGTTTTTCGACCGTGTGGGTCGATGTATATATATTTATATCTATTGTGATATTGCAAAAGCTCCTTGTTACAAGGGAGACTCTGCCAAAAATTTCCGAAAATTTTGGGAGCTATAAAATTTTTGAAACTTTTCTTGAAACTTTTCGTTAACGACAAATTGATTTCAAATTAAAATTAAATAAAAAGAATTTTGAAATAGGAACTGAAACTAGCAGTTTCGATTTGAAACTAAAGGATTTGGGCAAAGTGAATTTGAGATTTTCACTAAGTACGTTTTGCTATTGGGTTTGGAGCATTCTTTCTACCTTAGCAAATTTCGGGGACGAAATTTTTACTAGAGGGGAGGAATGTAACGACCCGAAATTTTGGGTCGCTAGATTTGAACATTTAATTCATTTTAAATGTTGAATATGTATTATAATTTGATTTTGAAATAAAAATATTATGGTTAAGTTAATAGAATTAGTTAAATTTGAAATACGGGAATTTAATTGAAATTTGAATAATAATAACTTAATATTAGAATTGGGATAATTGGTGATTCTAGCTGTAAATAGATATAAAAATAGATTCTAAAATTTATTTTAAGTCTACTTGGATTTGAATTATAATATTGGACTGTTGGATGGAATTAGAAGTCGATAGGTTGAATTGGGAATTTTATATTAATTTAATAATGAAATTTAATAATATAATAATGCAAATAATTAGATTTTGGTTCGAAATGAATCGGAATGATTTCTGATGTGAATATAAATTTTATATGATTTATAATAAAGTTAATAAAATTTTAAAAGTGAAATTTTAGGTGATTTTGACGATTTTGAAAATCGCTCGAATTAATCGACGAGTTAAAATAGCCTTCCGGGGCACAGTCTCGGAATACGACGAAACTAGTTCCATTGGATCCGTAATAGTTAGTTATTATCAGATTTCAATTTTTGTAGCAATCGGAGTTGCCATTTGACCCTGACAGCTCAAAACGCATAGAAACTATATTAATCGATTTAATTTAAAATTGATCGTTTATTTCCGTAACTCGCGCATATGATCGAATTAGCCTCCGAAACACGTTCCATTATGTTCGGAACGTGGGTAAAACCTTAGAAATGCCTGTCGGCACGCATCGTTTGGAGATCGTATGAAAAAGTTGCTTTAAAGTGTATTAAATAATTAAATAATTGGTTATACGTATATATATACGTTTAAGGGGGGCCGAAACCCTAATTCTTTTCAGCGGATGACACAAAACATTTCCATGGCCGATAAGAAATCTCCTTCCTCCTCATTTTTCTCGAAATCCATCAAATTTCTTCAAAAATCACCAACTACAGAAACGTAGAGCTTCTCGATCTCTTTAGATCTAATGGTCGAGATGTGATATGACGGAGCGGATCGATGGCTTCTTGGACTCGAACGTGGTATGTTTTCTCATGAAATACAAGGAGCAGAGGCAGCTGAGTTTGACTGGATTTGGGCCGTGGGTGGAGCCGAGGCGCGCGCGCAACGTGGCGGTAATTGATCGACTCCTAGTCGATCGTGGAAGGAGCGGTTCCTAGCCCTAAGTCACGATGTTGGGTTCGATTTTAGCCTGGAACGTTTACATGGGAGAAGAAGAGTGCGGCCGTGATTTTGGATAGTGAAACGTGCGGCCATGATCTGTATAAGGTTAAAAAAAATTGTTTTCAAATTTATATTCAAACTTTAAAAATTCATATCTCGTGCATTTTTATCAGATTTCGACGAAATTGGCGACACCAGAATCGCAGCGACGAGTACTACGCAGTGGAGCAATTCTGGAATTATTCGAAGCAAGTAAAAATTTAGGTTAAATCGAACACCGTTCGATTTAATTTAAATTTGAACGCTCGTCGAAAACCCAATGTGAGCTAACCTCACTCACATCTGGATACCAGAAATTTAAATAGCTAATATTTAAATGTTTGATTGGTTGTTTAGAATAATTATTATCAAATTGAATCGATATTTATTGGTTGTGCTAATATCTGTGGATGCAGGGAAACAGGTTGGAGGGATCCAACTGGATTCCTCACAAATAGAAATTTATTTATATTCTGTGATAAATCTCATTTATATTCGGTGATAAATTAATTTAGATCTTGTTATGCCGTGTTTCATTTATATACTGGGATAGATTAAATTGAAATTAAATTGTGTTGTGCTATGATTGGGTGAATACAACCTGGGAATTTAAATATAAATAAATGAATTGGGTTTATAGGAAATTAAAGAAATTCCTTAGTAAAGAATTTAGAAGGACTTAAATTCAAGAAATTGGTTGATAATTTGAAATGTTTGAAAGTGTGATCTATAAAGGAAATGTAAATTTTTTAAAATAATAGCGAGATTTATTTTTAAAGAATGGGAAGTGTGCTTTCTCCTGGAAAACTTTGGCATGTTTTTAAGAAAAGTTTTCAAATATAAATTTGCAGTTTAAATATGTTTAGAATATTTTAGAAAGAAATATTATTTTAAATTGTTTTTTTTTTGTGAAAGTAAATATTTGATTAAGTAATTATAATATTTAATTATTTTTAAAAAGTAAAGTAGTATTAAGTTTTCAAAAGCAAATTATAATATAAAAATTTAATTTAATAACTTTATTTTTAAAAGTTAAATTTGACTTAAAGTACTTAGGAAACCTCTATATATTTCTTTAAGTATTATTTTCAATTACATAATTTCTAGATGCTTTATTTTAAATATTTTAAACACATGTTTGAAAATGATTTCCAGGAAATAGAAATGTGTATAAAAATAAAAGGACTTTAGTTTTAAAGTATGGAAAGGATTTTACGGGATGAATGAAAAATTGAATTGGGGTAAATCGTGTTGGATTGATAAAAAGAATTTTTTGGGTTATGCTAAAATGGAAGGATATTTCCTTGAAAAGCCAAGTATGCTTTTAAGCTGATTTTTGAAAAGTTAGGAGTTTGAAGTTATATTAAGAATGGTTTCAAGAAAATCATTTAAGTGGTAAAAATTTTAAAAGTGAACATTGTGAGAAATGTGGATTACGGATCTTAAGGCTAAGATTAACACTAGAGGGGGGGTAAATAGTGTTAATAAAGAATTACTAAATCTTTTTAATTTATGTTAATTTAGACACAAAAGTATGCAATATACAGACATAGATATGATCACAGAAACAATTACAGATGCAGAAATAAAATAAAAGCAGTAAAGGAAAGAACGCACCGGATTTTATACTGGTTCGGAGTTACCCTACATTCAGTCCCGCAATACAAGTATGGATTTCCTTTCAAAAGGAATCGTACAATTACACCCTCGGTTTTAAGGCTACGAGATACACCCTCCAGAATTTTGATCCTCTGGGTAGAGATACTTGATTTTCGGGCCACAAGTTTACCCAATTGATTTACCAAGGCTACAATCACACCTTTTCCCTTTTGATTGATTTTCAAGGCTACAATCACACCTTTTCTCACTTAATAGATTACAAAGAAGTCTATAACTCTGAATAGCACTGAGAATCTTGTAGAAATAGTGATAGAGAATCAAACTAGAAGTAATCAAGTATTGTTCAATGTTGATTTTGGCAGAGTAATGATAAGAATATGCATTAAAAAAAGAGGAAGAAGAAGAGGAGTGAAAACCAGAAAAAAGTGATTAAAAATTCGTTGAAACTGGCCCTTATTTATAGAAGAACAACAGCCATGTCCATTCATGAAGAGTTATGGCAAATAGACACTTCTTTTAAAATTTAAATTTTGAATCAAACTGTCACCATGTCGACATGGTACCCATAGGCATGTCGACATCCCAAAGCTTTATATGATGTTTTGAATTTCTTTGAAAATAACATTTATCTTATATAAAAACTAATTTAAACTTTATAAATATACTTGACTATAGTTAAAATTCACAAGTAAATATAAAGAATAATATATATAGATTTTAACTATAATTTTATATTTAAATCTAAGTATAAATATTTAAAAGTTAAATGTATTATTTAAAAAGATAGTTTAAATTCAGGAGTAATTTGACTTTGAAAATAAAGATGTTTTTTAGGCTAAAATTATTTAAAATCAGGATCGAGGGTTTTGAATCTTTTAAAAGGAAAGTTTTGAAAGCATTTTGAAAACATGATATAATTTTGAAAAATCATTTTGAATAAAAGTTAGCGGATACAAAACAATGTTTCACTAGATTTTTCGTATGTTCCATCCTACTTAGGGTTCCATCCCTTTAACGGGATCGAAGTGGATTCCATTACACGAATAAATTGGATTTTAAGATGCCAGTGCTTTTCTACGAGTTTTAACAAAAATTCCTAATAATAAAAAAATACTTATCCTTGAAATCTTGAACTCTTGATAGTCTCGATACTCATGAGTCTTCTATCTTGATATTTTATCTTGATATCTTGAATCTCTATACTGCACAGTCTTCATTCTTAGTACCTGCATGGTTAAATCTTGCATATACATATATATCTAAACTTATAATGTTATTATTTATATTTTATAATCTATTCTAAGGTTGTTGTCATCAAAACCATCATCTCACGGACTAACAATCTCCCCCTTTTTGATGATGACAACCTTTGTTTATAAAATATTATTTCTGTCCTAAGAACTCCCCCTAAAACTAACAACTCCCCCTTAATCTATACCTAACTACCCTATTTTATATTTCTCCCCCTTTTTCATCAACAAAAACTCTAACTAAACGAGATAACTCCAAACTATATAACTCCCCCTAAAACTATTATTCTATGACATGTGATTATAATGACAGTGTTATCATAAATAATCAACACTTAAGTGTAATACTAAAACATAGACCTAAACTCTTAACTATCCTAGCTAAGAATTCATAATAATACTTATAATAAAAACACATATTAGGACATGAGTTATTTATTACGTATATGGTTATATTTACATTTGCGTTTGAAAACATAAAAAACACAAATAACAACGGAAGGAAAAAGAAGAAACTAATGTGTGTTTCTGAACATAGGAGATCTATGAATCGAACAGTTTGGACAGTGGAAATAGAAATTTCCACGTTGTTCGACAAGATTCCTATTTTTGTCGAAACACACTTCTCCAACACACACGACTTGGTCATCATCCTCCTCGTGTGCTTCTTCCATGAGTTCTTCTTCTTCTTCGTCGTTGGCCTCTTGGGGTTGGCCTGGTTGTCCATTAGGAATTTTTGCAAATTCGTAAGAATCTTGCCTTGCCTTTCCTGTTCCTTTGCCATACGAAGTTGAGTTACTTGAATTTCAGTCAACAACTGAAGAACATCCTTCATAGATTCCTCCATTTTAGTCACACGAGCGAGAGTGGTGCATTGGAATGGACCAGAAGTTGGAGAGGGAAATGAGAAAGTTGATTTTATGTTTGATTTTGAGGATGAAGCCATGATTTTATTTATTTTAGAAGAGAGAATGAAGAGAAAACAGAGAGAATGAATGAAAAGTCGAAAATGAAAATAATATATAACTAAATTTTTGAATTTTGGTAGGAAAATTTTTAAAAAATCATAAATGTTATATGTCGACATGTATACCTAGGGGATGTCGACATGGTCTTTACAAAATTTAACTCTTTGATTTATTTTGATACCAATTGATAATTATACTTGTTATTTATATTTATATTTCAGTTATAGAACAAATACCTAATTCTCTTCTTAATTTAGTAAATGTTGATTTATTTAAAGGTTTTGTTAAGATATCAGCAATTTGAATTTCAGAATTGATATAATCGAGAATAACTACTTCCTTGCTTATATTATCTCTGAGAAAATGATGTCTGGTATCAATATGTTTAGTTCGAGCATGTAGACTAGTATTTTTGGATAAATTTATCGCACTCGTATTGTCACAGTAAATTGGAGATTTTGAGAAATTTAAACCAAAATCTTTTAAGGTTTGTTGCATATATATTACTTGAGAACAAGCCAAAGCAGCAGAAATATACTCTGCTTTAGTTGTTGATATTGTTTTGCTTTTTACTGAGCCTGGAAATCAGAGAATGCCCCAAAAAGTGACAAGTCCCACTTGTACTTTTTCGGTCTGATTTATAACCAGCATAGTCAGCATCACAGTAAGAGATTAAGTCAAAAGAATCATTTTTAGGGTAGAATAAACCATAATCGGATGTGTCTTTAACATATCTTATGATATGTTTTACGGCTTTTAAGTGGCTCTCTTTAGGTTGGGATTGATATCGGGCATAGAGACAGACACTATGCATGATATCAGGTCTACTAGCAGTAATGTACAGTAATGAGTCAATCATTCCTCTATATAATTTTTGATCTACATCTTTCGAGAGATCTTCTTTACTAAGGTACTCATTGGTTGCAATGGGAGTGGGTTTTCCACTCGCAGTAGTCAAACCAAATTTACTAATTAGGTCTTTAGCATATTTTTCTTGACTAATAAAGATACCATTATCTAATTGTTTTATTTGTAATCCTAAAAATAAGTTTAATTCACCCATATGACTCATCTCAAATTCTTTTCTTATTATTTCAGAAAATTCTTTATTCATTTCGAAATTAGTTGAACCAAAAATGATATCATCTACGTAAACTTGTACTAGTTGAATATCATTTTTATTTCTTTTAATAAAAAGAGTATTATCTACTTTACCAATTTCAAAATTAGATTGCAATAAATAAGATCTTAGTCTATCATACCAGGCTCTAGGAGCTTGTTTTAGACCATATAGTGCTTTTTTAAATTTGTAAACATGATTTGGTAATTTATCATTTTCAAAAAGTGGTGGTTGTTCGACATATACTTCTTCTTTTACAAAACCATTTAAAAAGGCGCTTTTAACATCCATTTGAAATAATTTGAAATTATTATGATTTGTGAAAGCAAGTAGAATCCTAATGGCTTCTAATCTTGCTACGGGAGCAAAGGTTTCATCAAAATCTATTCCTTCTTCTTGACAATAACCTTGAGCGACTAATCGAGCTTTATTTCTAACTAACTCTCCTTGTTCATTCATTTTATTTTTATAAACCCCTTTAGGTCCAATTATAGTTTTATTTTCTGGTCTAGGAACAAGTTCCCAAACGTCATTTCTAGTAAATTGATTTAATTCTTCTTGCATAGCCAAAATCCATGAATCATCAGTTGATGCTTCTATTGGATTTTTGGGTTCAATAGTTGATATAAAAGCTACGTTACTCATTTGACTTAGTTGATTTCTAGTTTTAACAACAGATTGCATATCTCCCAGTATATTTTCTATATGGTGATCTATTAAAAGTTTTGTCCTTTTATTAGGATGATCAATTTCATTATTAGTTTCAGTAGGTTCTTGATTTTGAGTGATTAAATCCTCTTCATCATTTGTATCTTCAAAAATTTTGAAATTTTCATTAAATGAAACATGCATTGTTTCTTCAATGGTATCAGTTTTTAAATTAAACACTCTATACGCTTTAATTCTATTAGAATATCCGATAAAGACACCTTTGTCGGATTTAGGATCAAATTATCTAAATTATCTTTTGTATTTAAAATAAAGCATTTACTTCCAATTCTAAAATAAGATACCTTAGGTTTCTTTGAATAAAGAAGTTCATAAGATGTCTTACTAGTTAGAGGTCTAATTAAATTCTAATCAAAATATAACAGGCGGTAGCAACTGCTTCTGCCCAAAAATTCTTTGGTAAATTATTATCTGTAAGCATTGTTCTTGCACACTCTTGAATCGTCCTATTTTTATGTTCTACTACTCCGTTTTGTTGTGGAATTCTTGGAAATGAAAAATTGTGAGTTATTCCCGTTTTATTGCAGAATTCCTCAAACTTTTCATTTTCAAATTCACCACCGTGATCACTTCGAATAGTTATAATTTTTAGAGAAAATTGATTTTGAAAATGTCTTAAAACATTCAAAAGTACCACCTTTATGTTTCAAAAATATTGTCCATGTAAATCTAGAATAATCATCTACAATTACAAAGACATATTTACTATGATTTATTGATAGAGTTTGAGATGGACCAAATAAATCAAGATGAAGTAATTCAAGAGGTTTTGAAGTTGAAATCATATCTTTTAACTTAAAAGAATTTTTTCTACGTTTTCCTAATTGACAAGTATCACATAAACTATCTACTTTAAAATTCATTTTAGGGAGACCTCTTACTAGATCATGTTTTGACGGTCTAGATAGGAGTTTGAAATTCAAATGCCCAAATCTCTTGTGCCAAATCCAAGGGTCACTTGTATTTGCCAACAGACACAGGTTATCATTTGAAACTTTCATACTAAGAATATATATATTCTTTTTCCTGACTCCCTCAAATATAATGGTTGAATTATTATCTTCAATGTGAGATTTATTTTTTCAAATTTAATTTTATAACCTTTATCACATAGTTGACTTATAGTTAGCAGATTATGTTTCAGATTTTTAACTAGCAAAACATTAGTAATAGTAAGAGTTTTAGAATTACCGACTTTGCCGATGCCAATCACATATCCTTCTGAATTGTCTTCAAAGTTAGTATATTATATCATTCAGTATATCTAGATTGCCAGTCATGTGTCTAGAACATCAACTATCAAGTATCCATTTGTTCTTTCTGATCTGCACAATTTGTGCGTTATGGATTGATTCCTAAACACCCATAAAGCATGATTCCTGCACATCAAACAATTTTGGTAGATAACTTGAATTTGAATATTGATTATATGCAGACTCATGAAACAATGATGATTTGAATACTTCTAACTTAGTATTAATGAATATAGCCATTTTAAAAACATTTCAAAAATCAGATTATGAAACTTTGAAAACCTTGCTCCGATACCAATTGTGAGAAATGCGGATTACGGATCTTAAGGCTAAGATTAACACTAGAGGGGGGTGAATAGTATTAATAAAGAATTACTAAATCTTTTTAATTTATGTTAATTTAGACACAAAAGTATGCAATATACAAACACAGATATGATCACAGAAACAATCACAGATGCAGAAATAAAATAAAAGCAGTAAAGGACAGAACACACCGGATTTTATACTGGTTCGGAGTTACCCTACATCCAGTCCCGCAACACAAGTACGGATTTCCTTTCAAAAGCAATCGTACAATTACACCCTCGGTTTCAAGGCTACGAGGAAGACCCTCCAAAATTTCGATCCTCTGGGTAGAGATACTTGATTTCTGGGCCACAAGTTTACCCAATTGATTTACCAAGGCTACAATCACACCTTTTCCCTTTTGATTGATTTCCAAGGCTACAATCACACCTTTTCTCGCTTAATAGATTACAAAGAAGTCTATAACTCGGAATAGCACTGAAAATCTTGTAGAGATAGTGATAGAGAATCAAACTAGAAGTAATTGAGTATGATTGAATGTTGATTTCGGTAGAGTAATGATAAGAATATGTATTAAAAAAAGAGGAAGAAGAAGAGGAGTGAAAACCAGAAAAAAGTAATTAAAAATTCGTTGAAACTGACCCCTATTTATAGAAGAACAACAGCCATGAAGAGTTATGGCGAATAGACACTTCTTTTGAAATTTGAATTTTTGAATCAAACTGTCACCATGTCGACATGGTACCCATAGGCATGTCGACATCCCAAAGCTTTTTATGATGTTCTGAATTTCTTTGAAAATAACCTTTATCTTATATAAAAACTAATTTAAACTTTATAAATATACTTGACTATAGTTAAAATTCATAAGCAAATATAAAGAATAATATATATGTGTGTGTGTGTGTTTTAACTATAATTTTATATTTAAATCCAAGTATAAATATTTAAAAGTTAAATATATTATTTAAAAAGATAGTTTAAAATAGGAGTAATTTGACTTTGAAAATAAAGATGTTTTTGAGGCTAAAATTATTTAAAATCAGGATCGAGGGTTTTGAATCTTTTAAAAGGAAAGTTTTGAAAACATTTTGAAAACATGATATAATTTTGAAAAATCATTTTGAATAAAAGTTAGCGGATACAAAACAATGTTCCACTAGATTTTTCGTAGGTTCCATCCTACTTAGGGTTCCATCCCTTTAACGGGCTCGAAGTGGATTCCATTCCACGAATAAATTTGATTTTAAGATGCCAGTGCCTTTCTACGAGTTTTAACAAAAATTCCTAATAATAAAAACAATACTTATCCTTGAAATCTTGAACTCTTGATAGTCTTGATACTCATGACTCTTCTATCTTAATATTTTATCTTGATATCTTGAATCTCTATACTGTACAGTCTTCATTCTTAGTACATGCATGGTTAAATCCTGCATATACATATATATCAAAACTTATAATGTTAGTATTTATATTTTATAATCTATTCTAAGGTTGTTGTCATCAAAACCATCATCTCACGGACTAACAAACATTTATTAAGGTAATTATAGAAGCAATTATTTTAAAAAGGTAATTAGCATTATATTTTAAAGAATATTATTAATATTTATACTTTATAAAATGGTTCTATTTTAAAGATAATTAGTTAAAGATTTAAAAAATTCTATAGAGTTTCATAACTTTATTTTAAATTTAGTATGACTTAACTTTATTTTGAGGAAAATAGTTTATATTTTATAAAGCAGTTTGATTCAAAATATTTTTAAAGGTATATAATTTTTAAATCAAGTATGTAAGAAGTTTTAATATGAATGTTTTAATGTATTTTCAAGAATAAAGTATTTAAATTATTTTAAACCTTAAATATTGGTACTTGGATGTTTTCAAGGGAAGTAACAATCTGAGGGATTTATTCCATGAGAAGAGTTGGGTTTGAAAACTGTTTCAAAAGGGGTTTGAAAACGAAAATATATGTTGCAAAGATATTTTGAGGAAAATAAATAATGTGGGAATTATTTATTATGTGATGGATGCTTATGGATGTTAATTGATAGTTAAATCACCGGCTATCAATATTGGACAAATGCGTTGATCATTTCGAAGAGACCGAGATCGAGATTTATTCCTCGAAAACCACTTCGATCCGGTTTGTACGTTTTTCGTGGGAAAAACGAGTTCGGGGTCGAAAATGGAGCAGTGAAGTGCAAGGGCTAGTCGCTACTAATCCTGAGGATATTTCCAAAATGGATGTAGTAGGAGTAGTGCCTTCGGTTCCGTTCGAACCCGGGACGGACTTGTATGGACGAATGCTTTTGGAACATCGTCAGGTGGGCGATAGGCATTCTAAGTGAAACGTTCTAAAGGTAACGCTTAGCTTCAAGCCTCATCAACCGGGAATGACTGAAAATCAGGGGTTATGTAGCAAGGCTAGGTGGGTAGCACCCATTCAGGGTGAAGTCATCCCTGTCTAGATGTCCCTTTTTATTCGGCTTAGTGGTGCGGTTGTTGATCCCAACGTGGGGTGATCTTACTTGAGATTATCCAGTAAGGGGTAGTCCTGGCCTTGTGTTGCAGGGGATCGAGAGTGGTCCTCGGTACACTGATCTAGACCAGGTACTGTGACAGGTGGTACCCCAGTGCCTAGTCATTAGTTGGAAATCCATTCTCCATGCGCGCCTTTTATGAGTTTTGTTTGTATTACCCACTCTGTGGCTAGTAGCTGGAATTTAATAGATGTAACAATTTCGCCTATTTTATAAGTATTTGTATATAGACCCTATTATAATATCAGAGGATTTTTATAAAAAAATGTTTTAGCTATCGTAAGGTAAAAACCCGACATGTTTATTTACGGCGTGGTCTTACGAGATGCTTTTGTTTTCAAGGATTTTTGAAGCTTTAAAAATCAATTTGGGTGCATTATTATCACCTAGTATTCCAGACTGACTCGAGTGTTATTTCATTATAATGCTCGGGTTAGACCGATTATTATATGTTCAGGACATGATGCTATGGAGCAGGGGAGGCGCAGGGGAGGCACAGGGGAGGAGCTGGAGTCCGAGACGTATTATCCGTATTTGTTTATATATCCGCTGCCGTGATTGTATGGAATTGTCTGACTGGTATATGTTGTTTGTTTGTAATAATCTGATGACATATTGTATAAAACAGATATAGTTTTCATTTTGTGTAAAGATCTGATATTATGTATTATATTTTATTCCGCTGCGATTGTGAGATTCTGATATTGTTTAGTTCCTTCTTCCTTCCACCTTCTTTCTTTTCCTCAACAATCTGTCTTTTCTGGCACTTGATCGTCGGCATATCATACTGTGGAGTATTTTGTGTCGATTGTCGAGGTCGAGAAAGGCGGGTCGTCACAGAAAGTTACGCATGCGACTTCCACTTCGGTGCTTAATAATCGCTATGAGTTCCAAGCGCTTAGTAAGTGTATCTTTCGTAGAAACCAAAGTCTACTATATATGAAAACGTCCGGTCCACAGCAGATTCTACGGAGTAGCAGGCCGATCAGAGGATAGAATTAGGACTTCAGCCTAATTAAAATAGGATTAGGAATTCAACCTAATAAAAGCACACTACTACAAAACAGGCCATTTGCATCGGTTGTTTACCCCCCTTTTGCATCAGTTCAACAACCGATGCATATGCAACCGATGCAACAGGCTTAACACTTTTGCATCAGTTCTCAAACCGATGCAAAAAGATTATTTTTGCATCGGTTGTTACTAACAACTGATGCAAAATATCATGGTTGATTGCTTAGACACGGCCCCTTGTTGCATCGGTTGTAATGAAAACCGATGCAACAAAGTAACTTGTTGCATCGATTGTTGTTGAAAACCGATGCAAACTAATCCCTCTATTGCATCAGTTTTTTATAACAACCGATGCAAACTAATCCCCTTATTGCATCAGCTATTTATACCTGATGCAAACAAGTCATTCTCAGAAACCATTATTACAGTACTCAAATAGACTATATATTATTGATTATAACAAACAATTATTGCATGGAATATTACAATCATTCAAAATTAAATTTGATGGCAAACATAATCAGATTTAATAAATAGCATAAGTGCACGGGTTAATACATAATCAGATTTAATAAATACAGTACTCTTAGATTTAATAAGTAGTATATTCAGAACTCTTCTCAAAATGTCTGAAGATGGATACAGCACTTACGAGAACCTTTTTTTCTTTTTCTTTCTTAATTTCAATTTTTTAAGCAAGCCATAAGCAATACTTGCCTCAACTCCAGCAGGCTTGATTTGTCCAATTGCTTTTGCAGCCCTCACAGCAACTATAAATACATACGTTCAAGCCAAGATCAATCAACTGAGACAACTTCAACTGTTTCAAATGGCTCACGTTGTTTCTTCAGCATTAGCTTTAATCATGCTATCACTGATTTTATCTATAGCACCCAAAGCAGACAGTCAGATATCATGTGCACGTGTGGACAGCTTTGCAAGGCCATGCGTGACCTGGGCCAACACAGGACGTGATTTTCCAGCCTGTTGCAGAGGAATAGTCGGACTTCGTGCTGCCGTTAGGACCCAAGCTGACCGGCGTGCTGCATGTCGGTGCTTGGTGCTTTTAGTCCAAAGAAGTATTCCTGTCAATAATAGACCCCGTTTTAGCAGCGCTCCTCGTGTATGCCGTGTTAGCAATGTCCCTTATTGGTGGAGACCAGGCATCAATTGCAACAGGTATATATATGTTTATAGTATAAATACACACGTTATTCCATATTATATACCATATTTTGATTTATCTTTTCAGGATTCCGAGCAAAATGGGAATTTCTATGTATGTAGAATGAAGCAGCCTTCGGCGTCATTACTACTATATACTTATATATAGCTATAAGCACAAACTCGTCCATTATAGGAACTACTGTTGTTGTGTTGAATCAATGCTTGGTGACTATTACTAGTATGTTTAAATAAACGCATGATGTGTTCATGTTACTTGAAATAATGTACATATGATAGCAGTGGGACTGATACCATTGCCTATGAATCCAGTTTTATCATTTTGTGTTTCTCCACACCTCATTTAATAATGTTGCTGAAACAAATATTGTATGGATTCTATATATTTTCTATTTAAGTAAATCTATTACTTATGCATAAAACGTAAAACAGAAAAGATTACACTACCTTTTCTTTCATATCCAATAGCCACTAAGAGCTTCTCCATCTTAATATAATGTCACTGCCACACGTACACCTAAAATTTCAACTTAGGTTCGTATATGTTAGCCAAAAAATTGGTCTAAAACCTCCAAATTGCTGATTTTAAAGAGAGAACAATTTTAAACCATAGAATTGTACTTACGCACGTAAATCTGTATCAAAAATGTAAAATTAAAGATGAAAAGTAAGAAATGCAAGAAACTGAGTGTACCGTAGTTCGGCCAGGCCTATGTCCATTTTGAATGTTTATTGCTTGATTCATTCTTCTAGATATGCTAAATTTACATGCACAACTCGAAGTTCCATCTCAAAGTTGCCGAGTTCACTTAGATGTGAATAAGCATAAGTTCTAGATCGTTTTTCTAATCCGGACAGGCTCCATTTGTAGCTGCAGTAGGATGTAATTGAGCTTATGGATTGCCTGATAGCGAAAGAAATCGTTAAAGAGTTAGATCCATCATTATGAAAAGAAAGCAGACCAAGCATTGTTTTCATAATCGGACCGTTACGACTAAAGGTTTAAGGTTTTAATGGTTCAACCGGTCAAATCATCCATTATAGGAACTCGTCCATTATAGGAGTTTCTTTGTTGAACCAATGCTTGGTGACTGTTACTAGTGTATTTAAATAAACGCATGATGTGTTCATGTTACTAGAAATAATGTACATGATGGCAGTGGGACTGATACCGTTGCCTATGAATCCTGTTTTATTGTTTCATGTCTCTCCACCTCATAAAATAACGCCCCTGGAAAAGCTATTGTATGGATTCTATATATTTTCTATTTAGGTAAATCTATTACTTGTACATAAAACGTAAAACAGAAAAGACTACGCTACTTTTTCCCTTATATCCAATAGCCACTTAGAACTTTTCTTATAGCTACGTGAAATTAGCTTTGAATTTTGAGGCCAGAACGAAAAAGAGAGTAGCAGATAGTGCAGGCAAAATTATAATTCAAATTAGAAGATTTAAAATAAGTCTATACCAAACAGGCTCAAAATTACTCTTAACTGACATATCTGATGGTGATGTGAAAATGTAGGAATTTGGCGTTACGATATCACTTTACAGGACACCATACCTTGTAGACATAGATTCTGAAGAAGGGGGAAGAATACTGAAACTAGATTCAATTTCGAGAAATAGCAGCAGTGAGATTAATAAAATTCATCTTTCATTTCATGGTATCAGAGCTAGTATAGCCAAAAGGCAATTATCAATCAGAAAAAAAAGGTGATTTTTATCCTTCTCCCTTCAGAGCATTATCATCACAAGGGGGTATACCGATCTCTTAATCATCTAAATATCAAATTCTTACCCATTCTTGCAAACTATGCCATCCTAGAAGAGGATCAGATTAGAAATCTTCATCTCCTCATCTGGTTGCACTGATCTTGATCACTAGAGTCCACTTTGGCTGCAGTATTATCACTGCCTCGCCAAAAGCATCATCTTCTTGATCAAGATCTTCTCACCCGATTGCTCTGCATCCATAACTATTGGCTGCAAAATTATCATACAAATCTACTGCTAACTTTAACCTGCAAAATCTAGTTAGCTCACCATGTGAATGTTCAAGACAATGCATGACATGATGGGGTTTTTTAGGCACCTTACCCTACATGAAATTTCATTTATAAGATTTCTATGTAAAAAACTAATGCAAATTCAAGTTACATGAGAGAATTTATGGAGTCAAGTGATGGATACTTCTTCCATCTATGTATTGTTCCTTCCTATTTTTGATAATTCAATTAAACTGAACACCTAACAATAATTCACTTAAAACTTTCCCAGTGGATTTTCCATCCAAAAATCAATCCAAATAAAACAAATTAACATGATTTCATTGAAATTTTTGATAAAAACAAATATTTGAGGTGTATATACTGTATATGCAAAAAGACAGATGAAGCTTCAATCAGATTTGCTACGTACACATAGCTACAGAGTAGCTGAGCTTCATCATAAATGATAATTTTAAACTAAAATGTGAACACCACAGGACATCAATCCATCCATGTTGCCAAACCAGTGAACAAGTGCAATTTTTTTTAAAGCGGTACAAACCCTACATGGTACATTTGTATAATTTATTCTCTTTGGAAGCTTGACTAACTAGAAAACAACAAGTTCTAGGTGCAACTGGAAATTCACTATTCTCTCTTTAATACAGTCAATTATTTGCTTGAAATCGCAACCAACATATGTTGCTCGTATTGAATGTTACATTTAATTTTGATGGCTTGCAACCTGTAGCTCTAGAAAACACTAAAAATGTGATGCCCAAGGACACTCCAGTAATCTTACAGGCTTAACAGGTCAAAAACACCCAACAACTAGAAGTGTATTTAATCGAATTCAAACGTTTCCTGAATTGAAACATAATCTTAAGGCACTTTACCTACCTTATACCATCTATTGGAGAGCTCAGAGTAGGAAAAAGTAATATTAAACGTGTAATCTTCTTCTATTGGAAATGGCCTAACCTCACAATCATATGGTTACAAGTAAAATGAATCAAGTGCGTATGTGATACCACTTTGAATTGCACAAGTACATTCAATTTAGTTGTTCATAGATAACAAACAAATACAAAACGAACTGTGTTCGGCTTATCTGAATATTTAACATAATACAATATTAAGTTAAGGATCTTACTGTTGACTGGAATACCTAGCCTCAATATCAACTTAAGTTAGAACAATCTTACAGTTGAGGAGGCCACGCGAGTCTGGTTTGATTCATTCCCGTATCAGTGGGATCTTCAGAGCCAGTGGTTGCATTTCTCCATTGAGGCGGAGTATGGAATCTTGAATTGCCCGAGGAGTTGCCAGGTGTCATTAGAGAAGAAGAGGTTTGGCCTACTCGAAGTTGCTGTAGAGTTGAGAAGGAATCTCTCATGGCTGACATTGCCTCGAAGAATCTGGTGCACGATGCCAATGCTGCAGGAATTGGCCTCAACATTTCCTTCATTGAGATTTACGACGTGTTCAGTATTGTCAGGAATAAAATATATTTCAAATGCTGCTAAATGAAATGAAATAAAATGAAATTTTGACATGATGGAACCCATAGTTCCTTTATCAAATATATCTTGGCATGTATTATGTGGGTTTATTCACAAATTAGAGAAAATGTAAATGTAAATTTTGTAAGGTGATGATAAATTAGTTATCTTCGAGCTTTTTCTCATCTCATTTTTTTCAACGAAACTGATTTCAGCAATGAGTCAATAACCATAGCAAATGCAAACTATTATAGCAATATTTTAATGCTCTGATGTTTTATAACTGAGCAATTAATGGATCCTATTGGCGATTGAAGAAAAAAAAACGATTGGTTTACTTATTATCGACAATTTAGTTGCTCGAGCAATCAGTAGATTCATAACTAAACTGTGAGATGATGAATGAAGCTTGTTGTATAGCAACAGTTAGTGTATTGTTAACTACTATACTGTCAATTAATGTATTGTTGCTCACAAATGGGTATACTTGCTCTATATGACAGCTCAGTTCACATGTCTTCAAACTCCATTTGCTGATTTCAATCTCAACCATTAAAATGTAATTAGCAAACTTACTGATAACAAATAAAATTACATGACGTAGATTTCATGGAGACAAGGGGCAGTAAATTCGAGTCAGAGTAAAAAATTTCCTAGCACAACTAATGATAAAATACTTATTTATATTTATCGTTGATATAAATGGGTGCCTTCGTTTCTCCTTATGTTTTGTATGTGCGCATAACTTACCCCCCAAACTGCTGGAGATTCTCTGAAATTTTGGCTCCATTGAAAATCAGAAACTGATGCCGTCAAGGCCCCATAATCACCAGCAGCCCTCAACAACAGCTCGGAGAATTGTTTCTAAGCATATCAAAAGAACCGTAAGTGCATTCTGAATTATATTTGTATCCCGAGCATTGAAATAACTCATTAATTCAAATGGAAGTTAACGATACAAACCTCAGTTGGAGGAAAAACTCAAATTTAAAGGTCAATTAACATAAAATTGCCATATCCCAATCATGAGACCTTTATTCCTAAGTCAGTTATTTCTTGATTTTAATTGTACCTCAATATTTTGAGAAGGGAAATATGCATACTAGGTGGTTCAGCATTCAGGTGATGTTGAGTTTGATCAAATCAAAATCATACCTGCACAAATAGAGACCGCCTGAGGTGGAATGTGAACTGAGGGAAGATCGATAATTTTGGTGATAAGCTGAATGAAATGAAACATATACAGCTCGGTTAGACGACCGCAACCAATCCACTTCAGCATCGCCAATATTTCGACCCCTTCGATCAAAGATGGCAGTCGAAACCCTAACTTTAGCCTATTGGGAGAAACAGATCTTGTAGGCATCGACGCCTCCATCGTCGTCTCAAGGTTGATCGACGATCTCAAAACAGGCGTCAACGTCGAAGTTCCTACACCCCTCTCTTTTGACCCCAAAACAAACGAAATTACCTGAACAAAATTAGAGGAAATTAGGGTTTGAGATGAGAGAGAGGAGAATAAGGTGAATGAGAAAATGGGAGAGGAGTTCGGTTGATTATATCATGGATTTGGTTAAGGTTAGGGTTTTTTTGGGAAGTAGGCGAAATACTGGAAACGAATGAAAAAATAAGCGGCGAAATACTGGAATCAACGAAAGTGCGTAAGGAAAAGGAAGAAAATTAATTTAGTTGCATCTGTTCACTTTATAACCGATGCAATTACAACTATTTGCATCGACGTATTTGCATCTGTTGTTGGTGACAACTGATGCAAAGTTAATTTTCTTATTACCTATTGCTTTCTATGCACCAATTGCATCGGTTATTAAGACAGAACTGATGCAAATAGTTCTATTTGCATCAGTTTTTACTTCAACCGATTCAAATGAGGCGATGCAAATGACCTGTTTTGTAGTAGTGGCAGTTATCAAGGACAAGTGCAAACAATCATAGTTAATCAATTATGTTGGTCTAGTTAATTTGTATTTATTTGTAGCTTATTCCTTCTCTCTGTTTCCTTTGTTTCCTTTTATATACTAGAACTGTTGTAAAGTCTATTACTTTTACTTTGCTTAAAGAATCCAGTAATTACTATCATTCACCATAATTTTAGTCTGACCCACTCCTCTATTTTTCCCTTTTCCCCACATAGGCAATCAAGGGCAAGGAAGGTATACTGCAGACTCTTGGACATTTCAGTGCAAAGATTCTCTTATGTATTTCTCTTCTTTATTTTCAGCTTTCACTTCTTTTGTTGTACTGGCACGGATGATTTATACTCTGATTTTATTGAGACTGAGGTTTTTGAAGACATACATGGATATTTTTGAGACATATGATGTATTTGGTTTTATAATTCTATATTATGAAGTTTGACTTTAAGCAAATTATTATTTTAATTTTTTTCAATGTTTTTATCTTTTTTTGCCTTGTGAATCATAGTCTCTCCTAGTTTTAGCTATACCTACAATGCACCACATCTTTTAGTTAGTTTGGAAAAGGTGTTATATGAACTAATTTTTAATTAAATATTTTTTTGCACTCAACCTAGAATTATTTTTGTAATATGAGATATTATCCATCTTAATTATCCAATGGTTTAATACATTTTCCCATGGCGATGATACACTGACCGTGAAATCTTCATAAATTACGCATATGTTCATTTAATGCATGGTTAACACTGAATTCTTGAAGTTCTTATGGAACATAGTAGTAATTATCTTTTACTTTTATAACAATCCACCTTTTTGGATAGTTTAAATCGACAATAAACCACACATGTCAATTAAAACCATTCAGAAGGGAGGATTGTTAATGGGGTAATCAGAAATAATAAAAAAGAATAAAAAACAAAACACATAATTTCATACCGGAATGACAAAAATGTAATAATCAAATAAACAATTCATGAAGTTGTTTTACAAATAACATTTGATTACGCTTTTACAATACAAATCAGAGTTACACATACAGTAGAAATAAATAAATAAATAAATAAATAAATAATGCAGCGGAACAATTTGATTCAATGGAATATATAAAATAAATAATTTACAAGTCTTCGTCTTCGTCCTCCAGAAATAAAGTCTTCAATACTGAAAATCTCAGGTTGACCCGAGCATAATGAAAAGACGAAACACTCAAGTCAGAACTAAAAGATCTTATGTAAGTTAAATCAACAATAAATAAATATGAGTGTAACGGCTTAAGAGATGTTCACGAGATTTTGCATCTCCTATCCAGTGTCTAATATGCATGCAATAACTTAAGAGATATTCGGGATTCCATCTCCTAAGGATCCGTTAAACTATCTACTATGTAGTACAATACGCTATTATAATATGTCTACAGCAAAGTACTAAAATAGAGTTAAGGTGTTACCCATATCCTTATTAATACATTTTTATATAAATACCGTAGTCTATACAGATACTGTAAGCCCCACCAAACTGGTGGGATGCTCAGGGAGCACTCCATTGATATGATACAAACCAAAATCGTAATGGATGCGATAGGCATATGACAAGGAACGTGAGACAATGCCCAAGGTAGGATATAACCGTTTTGCGGATCCGGACTAGAGGTAACGCATAACAGCTACTACCGCCCACCTCGAGACACACTCCCATAATTAAATCGAGGGGTGGCCACCAAATCAATCACAAAGTAATAAATATGGTATCAAAGAAATGTGCCCGAAAGGGGGAGCGACCCCACTTGGCCCGACACGGTTCCTGTTTTAGTCATATCAGTGACTCGAGGGTGTCAGAGTTGCGTTCACACCTCATACAGCAGCGTTCGCTAACCATCCTGCTTCATTCTGGATTCTCCACCACGTTCACAGTTGTTAAAGTAGTTTTCAGTATTGGCAGAGAGTATGATAATATCCGATCCCGGTCTCTTTAACAACCAAACGGTTATTTCACACTGGTTGGTTCTTTTGCATTTCAAACAATTCGTACTTCATATCAAAATATCTTATTCCTTTCAAATCATATCACTTTCGAAACCATTATTTACTTCAAAATCATATTCATTCTAATTCATAATCATTTCAAAATTGTATTCACTTTCGAAATCATTGTTCACCTTAAATCATATTCCTTTCAACATCATAACCATAAAAATAGGTTAAACTATCGTATAAAAATATTCGCATTTGAATCCATTAAATCTAAATCATAACAGTTCCAACTTTAGACAATTTGAATATTGAAAGTAGTTTATATATTGAGATAGTTATACATTAAAAATAGTTTATATTTTAAAAACAGGTTATAGATTAAAATAATTAACATATTGAAAATAGTTTATATATTAGAAATAGTTTATACATTAAAATAAGTTATATATTAAAATAGGTTATAGATTAAAAGAGTTAATATATTAGAAATAGTTTATATTATTTAAAATAGTTTAAAAGTTTAAATAGCTTAATAATTTTAAAACAGTTAAAATAGTTTAATATAAAATGGTTTGATCACTGGAAATGCTTTATATCATAAATAGTTTAAAAATCTAAATAAATCTGAATGTTAAAATAATAGATTTTTAAAAAAACGATTTATAGTAAAATAACTAATTTGAAAATAATATCAAATTAAAGTATTTCTTTCATTTCAACAAATCTGGACCATATCATATTTCAAATCAACAAAACTCAATTTTAATCTTTCAATTCAAATTCTCATTAAAACCATTTCAATCTATATCGATTTCAAATCTATGTTTGAATTACAAATTTAAACCACTTCAAATTTAATAGATTTCAAAGTTTAAATAATTAAATGTTTACAATAACTCAATTTTTAAAAATTTCATTTACATTTCAAAATTCAACTTTTAAAATTTCAATTTAAATTTTATAAACAATTCATTTAAACCAATTTCAATTTCAAACATTTTGAAAATAATCCAGTTCATATAAAGCAAATTTTATTTCAAAATATCAATTAACTAGATTTAAAATTTAAGGATTTAAAATCATTTAATTTAACAAATCCAGTGTCCGTATATAATTTTCTACTCTATGGTCAAATGATACGAATATATAGCATTTCAACCCGCAATAATTTATATTTATGGATATATATCATTTCGATCTGCAATCCCCAGTAAAATTCAAAATCCATAAAATCGCTCGAGTTTATCATTTCAACCCATAACGATTTTTCCCTAATCTATAAGACCATTCGGGTATGTATCATTTCAACCCATAATGATTTTCCCAAAAATAACTAAGGGAACTTGCAGTGTGATAACAATATATAAATAAACATACATCCAATCATCCAAATATCAATAATTAATTATCCGTCACAATCATCATTCTAATCAACTAATAAATCCCAACAAATAAACCAGTTATCATTATCAGGTATTTAACTCGCAATTAAATTTCAACCTTAATTTAAATGGCAATTAAATTCAATATAAAGTCAAATTAAACTTAATTGACAATTTAGATATACCAAAAAGCCATAAATAAATTTCTAACCACACCATAAATTTAATTTAACTAACATAAGACGATTTATTAGTTGTGAATGGATTTAAACACTCGCCTTTGATTTCAAATCGATTTAAAATCTAATTAAAGCCAAAAAATCTAATAGTCTCAAAATGCAACCAAACCAACACCGTAATGTTCGAAATTTCGATATGATTGCAATGGAGAAAATCGTGTCCAAATCCGAGTTCATAAGCAAAAGCTGTAAGCATTAGAAGTTTGAAAATTTAAATAAAATAAAATTAAAATAGAAGGGCATATAGGTAATTTCATACCTCCTTCAATCATCTGTGCACACGCGAACATCTCGAACCAGACCTAACCCTATGCGCCTCCACGAACAACTGCTTACCGCACGTCGCTATGACCAACGTCGACCAGATCAGGATCCACCAATGTGCTACTCGCCTCCAACAGTCCCCACACGACCCACGCCGATGCCTCCGGCCATCGATGAACCAATCGCCGCCATCCCCTTTCTATAGCCAAATCCGACGATTTCGAATGCCTTCGACATGAAGCAGGCATATGGATGAACTCTCTTAAGCCTCCTCTATGACGCACCTTCCGATCGAACCATCGTCGAGGATCCACCGTCCAATTGGAAACCCTAGCAACGGACAATCGAGAATAAATCGCCAATTTCTGGCAAAACCAAAGCTTGATTCAAAAACGAACAACGGATTTATGTTGCGTTCGTCGAAAGCTTTCCAACGATATATAATTTGGTATGATTTGAGAAGTTTGAATTCTGAAATTGATTTGAATTTAAAATTAGGGTTTCTGCCATTGGAAGGAAGGAATGGATAAGAAGTTGATGCATATACAGAATAAACAGAAAGGTTGCTAGGGTTTGACAAGCAACATCTATTTATATGGACAATGCTAGATAGGAATGAAGAACATATCGAATTGGATGGAAACGATAACAATAACCCGAAAAGCCCGTTTCGTTCCCAAAACGAAAGTAGGTCATCCATATATCAAAATATATGTTTTTGATATTTTCGAACTCAATGGAACTAGTTTCAAGCCCCAATTCTATTATATACAAAAGTCATTTTTCAAAATCAGCTTATTTTAAGTGAATTCATTAAATTGATTTCTGCGCTTTTCGAGCTTACACGAACAATCGACAAGTTCGATCGCTGTGAAACTTGAAATCCTATAATAGTTCATGTTACAGATCCGATGGAACCGATTTCATTGAAATCCAGATAATTGCCAAAATGGCTATTTTCACGTTAATTAAACAAATTATTATTAAATTGGTTAAATCACTTTTAATTTCAATTTTACAGGTAAGAAATTTTATCATTCTTGATTATAGAGAAATTTAATAATCTATTAAAATTAAATTTCCCAGTCAAATCCAATATTAAATATCACACTATTTATAGCGTTCAAATTACAACTGTAATAAAGCCTAGTCAGTAAAAAAAATTAATTTCAATTAAATCCTTTTATCTTGATTCTCACTCTTATTATTGAATCAACTATCACCCTATGGATATGATTGACATTAGTTTACTTTTTATTACATCAATATTTTATAGTTATCATCTAAACTCATATTTATAGCAATATTTAATTTACATTAAATTTTTATCGATTTTTAAATTATTTCAACTTATTAAAAATGAGATGATAAATAAACAATTGCTATTTTAAGTACTTTAATTATATTTATAAATTTATTATTTACAAATAAATGTTATAATTACTTACACATCACTGATTTCATATTCAATTCCAATTAATTACAAACAGTTTCACCATTTAATACAGCATTTAATTTATTTCCTTATTTACAATTATCACCACATTAACTTTACAATTATTTCAATTACATTAAAATAGATATCAATTAAATTAAATCAACATTATTAAATTACATTCTAGTTATTTTCTCATTAATAAATCACAAATTTTAATTTCTTCCAATATCAAATTCCAAAATCTTATTTAATTTAGTATTTTAATCAGTGAAAAATACGGGTCGTTACAATTTTCCACAAAGATTATTTGATGCTCTATTATATTGATTTTATTTTGTAGTTTGGAGATGTGTAAAAATCATTACGAATTGAAGGTGTCTTATTAATAATGTTTACAAGTAAATCAACTTCAAAAATAAATAATTGTATTTAAGAGGAATAAATTAATAATATTTATTTAATTCAAATTCAAACAAATTTTAAAATTATTACAATAAATTTTTTGTTATTGAAGTTAATTACTAGAGAACATTTATGTACTAATCTCTATTAGTCCTAATCAATTAGTGTCTATTTTTAGTCGATATAACATTTTATTTTTATGATGGATTAAGATTAATTTTTAATTTTATTTAATTGTATATGTCCATAGTATGCTTTTTGTGACGACCCAGAATTTTTAACATTTGAAATGGAATATTTAATTGATTTTAAATATTTGGTGGTTAGTTTAACTTGAATTTCGAATATAAATATGAATTTGGCAATAAAATTATTGAATTTAATTTATTGAAGTTGGATAAAAATTTGAATCTTCAGTTTTAAGCTGATTAAAAATATTTCAAAGGCTTAGAAAATTTATATTGATAATACTGAAGATAATGGAAGCTTCAGAATTGAATTTGGAAATGATCTATTCAGTTTTGAATTTTTATCATTTAAATCGATATTTAAAAATAGCCTTCCGAGGCACAGTCTTGGATTTCGACGAAACCAGTTCCATTGGATCCATAATATTGTATTATTATCGGCTTTTAATTTTCGTAGCATTCGGAGTTGTCGTTTGGCCGTACGATAGGCAAACGCGCTGAAAATTATACAGAAATTTAATTTAATAACTGGTTCAAAAAGCTATCTTCTCCATACGATCGAGTTAGGCCTCGAAACCTTTCCCATTGCATTCGGAATAGAGTTTTAACATTATAAACATCTAGCGGCAAGTTGCGATAGGAGGTCTAGATTTTAGGTTGTGTAATTCGGGTTGATTTAGATTTAAATTTAAATTAAATTAATATAATTGCATTTCCCAGCCAAAAACAAGGTCACATCAGCCGTTCTTCCCTCAGTTCATATCACTGTTCATTTCCCATTCAAACATGTTTCTCTCTTTTCAAAACATCACATTCCTTTCATTTGAAACGAGCTTCTTCCTGAAACCCAGATCTTATGGGCGAAGCCTCTTCCTTAGATAAAAAAAATCTGTACCGCGATATTATCGCGATGGTTCAAGACTCGCGTGAGTGTGGTAGCGATCGTGGCCAGCGACTTATGCTTCAACAATCGGCAGTGCTTCAACGATGCTTCTCCAACGACTACGGCACAAGATGACGTTGGGGCTCGTCTTGGCTCAAGCTCGAGTGCGAATAGGGAAGGCACAACAAGTCTAGGGTTTCACAATTATCGGAGACCGGTCGCGATTAGGGCTTGGGGTTGCGACCGTTATGGAGGCAAGCCGATGCACTGTGAGGTTGGGAAGCTTGCGATGGTCGAAGCTTGGGAGTGACCGATGTGGGAGAACTCGAGTCTGGGCTTGGGTTCGAAATGTCAGGGAGGTATGCGAGTTTTGTTATTTTTCATTTTTCGATTCAAAATTTAGTAATATATGTGTATGTGCATATTCAGAGAAAGGGATTCTCAAATCCATATCTTTATTTTTACAAATATATGTATAAGAGAGAAAGTTTTAACTATAAAACAGATTACTATTTTGTTATTTATAAATAAATAAAATAGAATATACGTAGAGGTAAGTAATATATATAAATACACATACATGTTTAAAACAGTAATATATGTAGAGTTAAGGTTTTGGAAATGTAAAATTTTGAAATGTTTGAAGGATCTATATAAAAATATGGTTTGGATTCTCTATAGACTATCTTATAAATATATATGTAATTTAAAGAAATAAAATAAAGTAAATATACATATTTCCACTTACTGGTTTAAATTATAAGATAATGAATTATGGAAATTTACTTGTTAGTCAACTTATTTAATTATTTTGGTTACTAAAAACTAGTCGAAAGGAAATTAGTTTAAATTAAATTATAAAATGTTATAGAATGTTTGTTTACTTCAAATGTTATTAAATGTATAATTTCTTATACAAGGTCAAAACCGTGAAATCAAGTCGGAATGAGAATGGATAGCAAAATAAAAGCAAGGTGAGAACTTCTCACTCAATTGGATACTTGATTTAGTTTAATTAGTTTATATAAATTTTTGGATGTTGCTTGGATGATGGTTGTCATTTGTTGGATTAAAATAGACCCTATGCGCCGCATAATAGCGGATGATATTTTATAAATCTCATATACCGCGATATTCCACCTCGAAGTGGAATTTGTACTTAATTGTTGTGCTAATGTCTATGGGTGCAGGGAAACAGGTTGGTGGGATCCAACTGGACTCCTCAAATATTTGAATTTGTTCCATATGTTGTGGGTTGATTTGTTTATAATCTGTGTATGATTATATCTGTGATTGAAATCGTCGAAGGCTAAAGTTTAGCCGGATATATTTTTGGTATCGTATGATAGCTGAAATAAATAAAGTTTGATTTTTAAAATTAAAGTAGAAAGTTTATAGTAAAATTAATTTTTGGAAATTGGGTGAATTTAAAAGAAGTTATTTAAAAGGATAAATATTTATTTTTGTTATCTTATTAATAAAATTCCAAAATATGAGAAAAAAGTTTATTAAATGGATTTCGAGTGATATTCAAAAGCTAAAGAATTTATTTAAAAAATACGGATTTCAAATGGTTTGGGAGAAATAAAAGAATTTATTTTAAGAGGAAATAAATTTAGAAATCAATTTGAAAATTGATTTGGTATTTGAAAATAAATTTTAAATCAATTTAGAATTTAATTTGGTGCTGAAAATGAATATTTGGAAATCGATTTGAAAATCGTATATCAATGGATATTTAGAAGTTTAAATTCACAATGGGAATTTATAAAGGAAAAGGAAATTTGTTTTAAAAATAAACATTTGGTTATTTTTAAAAGTGTGAAAGGAATTTACGGATTCGGAACATAAATTTAAAATAAATCAAGAAAGATTTATTAATTAGTTTGAATGAACCATTTTGAAATGCAAAATGTATTTTCCCTGGAAAGCTGAGTATGATTTCGAAGTAGCCTATAAATATAAACTGAAATTTTTTAAGGATGGTTTTAGAAAGGATGCTTTGGATAAATTGTTTTCTTAACTGGTTTCAAATCTTTAAAGTATGAATTTATTTAATTACTTACAGAAGGGATTATTTTAAAGATTAAAATTGATATTTGTTTTAGGAAGCGGTTATTTAAATAGTTATACCTTATCTACTAATTTTATTTTAAAATTAGTTGGGACTTGAAATCTTATATGTGATAATTAGTATAATGTTTTCACAACCAATATTTTAAGTAAGTATTTAAGATGGTTTTATTTTAAATGTTCCAAGAATATTTTGGATAAGTGATTTGAATTATTTTAACTCGGCAGATTTCCAGTGGAAATGAATAAATATTTGAAAGTATATTCCGTGTAAGGGAAATGATTTGAAGTTTGTTTTCAAAGGATTGAAATGTGTAAATTGATTTTAAATTTGTTTTCAAAGTGTTGAAATGTTAAAATTATATATTGCGGAGATATTTAGAAAACAATAGTTGGGGAAAAATTATTTGAAATATGGTGATTGTTGTGATTATAGATTGGTAGTTAAATAACCGACTATCAATATTGGCCTTTAATGGCATTTGAATTTCGATACGACCGGGGGTCGGATTCCAAACGATTATCCGAAAACCACATCGAAACTTTGTGATTGTGATAGATCTTTTATTTAAAAGATCAAAGTGTAAATTGTTGTGATTTGTTTAAAATCTGAATGAATGCTTATTTTCAAAAATAAGCGCTCGTATTTCGGATTAGCCGGGAGAGGACCTTGTGTCATAAAACCCATTTCGAATAATGATACTACGAAATGGGATTGCATTTGAAGATGGTGTTGAAGACCGGGTGTTTTCGAAAACGAAAGGATTACCTGTCAAATGTCTCTACACCGAGTTGCTCCGGTATAGAGATTTTATCACACTTTGTGATGGGGATTCCGAACGTGATTAGTGAATATCCGGATTTGCAAGGGCTTCTTTTGAAGTGCCTTCGGTTCCGTTCGATCCCCGAACGGACTTGTATGGATGTGTATCTGACGTTACACTTTGAGATGTAAAGCTGGTATCTATCAAATACATTTCTGTTGGAGGCGGAGAATTTATTCTCTTAGCTTAACATCCTTCTCTGAGACGTACGAGCTCAGAGGTTATGTAGTTGATGGTTATTAGTGATACATTCCCTATTTGGTAATGTGGCATACGAAGTGTTGTAGATTATTTATTGATCGAAGAATGACTTTGTGAAAAGTGTAGCTTTGTGGAAGAGACTTCGTCGGACCTCACACCCCAGAAATGGTCGAAACAGGGAAGATGCGGTAAGGTTATTTGGGGGTAGCGCCCCCTGAGGGTATGTTATTTCCTTCTGGAAAAGGTTAGTATCTGGTATGGAGCCCAGATATTTTACTATGTTGATGCTGCAAATTTATTATACTTTGTGGTAGTAACTTTGAGGTTGAGGATCCTCGGATAAAGGTCGCAAACGACCGGGGGATGGCATACTCGTGTAGTAGTTACCTAGTTACAGAGGTAACCCGGCCTTGTGTTGGTAGAGAGCTGGTTAAGTTCTCGGGGCGTCCCTCCAGAGGCGTACCCGTGTGGCATAGGAAGTTCCTTAGCCTGACCATTTGATGGAAATCCAATTCCCAATACGAACCCAGTACGGTTTTAGTTGTACAACCTGCCATTTAACATGGCGGCTATAGTAGGCATAGTATAATGGTACCTATGCTGGCTAAGATTAATATTATACTTTTGAAATGTTTTCCACACTATGCACTAATGATAATATTAAAAAGGATTTTTGTGTATCAAGCATGTTTGACTATCATAAGGAGAAATCTCCCCCAAGTCTGCGATTGCATTGTGTGTGTGCCGGGAGGCCTTATGGTAATTTCATTTTCCAAAGAACATTGCGAATTTCTTTTATTCCCCTTTTGTTTTCTTCTGTTAAAGAATAACTGTTTTTAAGATCTCACACCAGTCCCACGAATGACCTTTCTTATCTTTGTGAAACGTGATGAGGGGTTCTCGCTTTTTGTTTGGTGGCGAGCAGGAGACTCTTGCCCCTACATGAAAGCCTAGACCGTTACAGATTGGTATCAGAGAAATTGGTTAAGCGACAACCTTAGCTCTGGTGGGTGTTACTCATTAGAGATAGAGTCGGTAATATTCTAGAATGCGTTGAGTGTATTAATAGATATGAGTGTGTATTTGTTAGTGAATAAAAAAATTGTTTTATATTAGGATGATTGGTTTGTTGAGTGGTATATGGATTCTGGTCGATATGGTCTGTACAACTCTGTCGATAGGGATCTCTAAACATTCGTACAGAACAATTCGACACGATATTTTTTTAAATTAGGGTGAATGAAATAATTTTACCCAAAACTCTTTTCGTAGATAAAGGAAATAATCTTTGTAAATTATTACAGTATATGGTTGCTTGATTGTTAAGAAGTGATAATATTATTATCATTTGAATAGAAAATTGAAATCGTAACTCTAAAGTTAAGAAATAAATTCACATACAAATGGAATTTGAGAGTATAAGTTGTAAATTTGATTTATAATTTGAAACGGAATTCTAGAGAAGTATTTGGAAATGTTTTGAAAAGAATTTGAAAATTTTGGGGATTTGGAAAGTTTAAATCCCTTTTGATTTTGAAGATGATTTTCAAAGGTTTTGGAAAGTGTTTTGAAGGGATGAAAGCTCTAAACTCTTGTAGGTCGCTGGAAAATAACTTCGGTGATGACTGCAACATCATCGATGTTCATTTTCGAGTTTCCATGAGAGGAATTGCTGCCAAATTATTTTAAATGGAAGTTGTTTGCAAACTAGGTTTGGTTTTAGAAATTTAAAGGGATAATTTGAATTGATTTCAAAAATGATTTTGAAAGGTTGAAAAGACTCTGAAATCTTATTAAAAATAGACATATATGGAATAAAATTTATTAAGGTGGAAAATAAAATTTTGAATGAATAAATAAATTCACAATTGCGAGTAAATGAAAGGGAAATTGAATGTTGAAATTCATTTCGAATTTGTAAGTAATTAGAACTGGAGTTGGAATTGAAAATTGATTTGAGATAAACAAAGTGAAGTACTAAACTAAAATTAGTAAGTGAAACTAACTGATGAATGACCAAATGGGTAAGGTTTAAAATGAATTGAATCTAATATTTATAGATGAAAGTAAATTGAATTCATATAGAATTGGAAATCCAGTTTAATATAAGTAGTTATAAACTAGAATAGTGAATTGAAAATAAATTTTTGGGAATGAACAAAAGAATAAAACTGGAATTGAAACTGAATATTGAAAACCAATTTGAATTGTGTTCGAAGTGAACTAAAGGTGGAAATATAAAAAATGGTTTGAGATTACATGAATTGGAATTTGTAATGAATTAGTAAATGAAACTAATTTAAAATAGCGATATGAATTAGTTGTGAATGAAATATAGTTCATAAAATTCAATATTCAGAAGGTAAATTGAATCCAAACAGAATTGAAAGTGTAAATCGAATTCAAATGAAATTGAAAATGTAAAGTTGAATGAAACTGAATATATAACTTCAATAATGAAGTAAAGATGGTATAAGAAGTAAGTATTCAAACTTTTGTAATGAAATATGCAAAGTGATATATGAATGTTGTAATTGAATATTATGGCTAGTAGAATATACAGGTATGTTACAGGAAAAAGGAAAATTGGAATTGGGATTTTGAAGATAATTTAAATTGCTCGACAAAAGGTATGTATTTAAATTTCTATATGAAATTTGGTGATTTTCTTGTCTAGCCACTTGGCGTTTTGTTTTCTTTTGAAATCTGGGGGCCGTGGTGCCATTTTTGTAGTCGCACCGAGCAGCCGCGCAAAGGAAACGCTGACGAAATTTTTCGAAAATTTAGAAAGTTAGAAAATTTTTAATAAAATTTTGAAAATTTGGAATTTGAATTTTAATTTAAATTTGAATTGTTAAAGAAACAATATTGTTTGGGACTTATAATTGAAGTTGGAAAGTTAGTTGAATTAATGATGGGTCTTAAATAAAAAGATATGTTTTGGGCAAGTTGATAAAACTATTTGGATTGGGAAAAATAATAAATAGGTTAAGGATCATTCTTCTTAAATAGTAATTTCGGGACGAAATTCTTTTAAGGGGGAAGGATGTGACAACCCAGAATTTTTAACATTTGAAATGGAATATTTAATTGATTTTAAATAATTGGAGGTTATTTTAACTTGAATTTCGAATATAAATATGAATTTGGCAATTAAATTATTGAATTTAATTTATTGAAGTTGGATAAAAATTTGAATCTTCAGTTTTAAGCCGATTAAAAATATTTCAAAGGCTTAGAAAATTTATATTGATAATACTGAAGATAATGGAAGCTTCAGAATTGAATTTGGAAATGATTTATTTAGTTTTGAAATTTTATCATTTAAATCGATATTTAAAAATAGCCTTCCGAGGCACAACCTTGGATTTCGACGAAACCAGTTTCATTGAATCCGTAATATTGTATTATTATCAGATTTTAATTTTCATAGCTTCGGAGTTGTCGTTTGGCCGTACGAAAGGCAAACACGCTGAAAATTATATTGAATTTAATTTAATAACTGGTTCAAAAAGCTATCTTCTCCATGCGATCGAGTTAGGCCTCGAAACCTTTCCCATTGCGTTTGGAATAGAGTTTTAACATTATAAACGTCTAGCGGCAAGCTGCGATAGGAGGTCCAGATTTTAGGTTGTGTAATTCAGGTTGATTTAGATTTAAATTTCAATCAAATTAATATAATTGCATTGCCCAGCCGAAAACAAGGTCACATCAGCCGTTCTTCCCTCAATTCATATCACTGTTCATTTCCCATTCAAGCATGTTTCTCACTTTTCAAAACATCACATTCCTTTCATTTCAAACGAGCTTCTTCCTAAAATCCAGATCTAATAGGCGAAGCCTCTTCCTTAGATAAAAAAAAAATATGTACCGCGATATTATCGCAATGGTTCAAGACTCGCGTGAGCGTGGTAGCGATCGCAGCCAGCGACTTCGTCTTCAACAATCGACGGCGCTTCAACGATGCTTCTCCAACGACTGTGGCACAAGATGACGTTGGGGCTCGTCTTGGCTCGAGCTCGAGTGCGAATAGGGAAGGCACGACAAGTCTAGGGTTTCACAATTATCGGAGACCGGTCGCGATTAGGGCTTGGGGTTGCGACCGTAATGGAGGCAAGCCGATGCACTATGAGGTTGGGAAGCTTGCGATGGTCGAAGCTTGGGAGTGACCGATGTGGGAGAACTCGAGTCTGAGCCTGGGTTCGAAATGTCAGGGAGGTATGCGAGTTTTGTTATTTTTCATTTTTCGATTCAAAATTTAGTAATATATGTGTATGTGCATATTCAGAGAAAGGGATTTTAAATCCAGATCTTTATTTTTACAAATATATGTATAAGAGGGAAAGTTTTAACCATAAAACAGATTACTGTTTTGTTATTTATAAATAAATAAAATAAAATATATGTAGAGGTAAGTAATATATATAAATACACATACATGTTTAAAATAGTAAATATATGTAGAGTTAAGGTTTTGGAAGTGTAAAATTTTAAAATGTTTGAAGGATCTATATAAAAATCTGGTTTGGATTCTCTATAGACTATCTTATAAATATAAATGTAGTTTAAAGAAATAAAATAAAGTAAATATACTTATTTCCACTTACTGGTTTAAATCATAAGATAATGAATTATGGAAATTTACTTGTTAGTCAACTTATTTAATTATTTTGGTTACTAAAAATTAGTCGAAAGGAAATTAGTTTAAATTAAATTATAAAATGTTATAGAATGTTTGTTTACTTCAAATGTTAATAAATTGTATAATTGCTTATACAAGGTCAAAACCGTGAAATCAAGTCGGAATGAGAATGGATTGCAAAATAGAAGCAAGGTGAGAACTTCTCATTCAATTGGATAATTGATTTAATTTAACTAGTTTATTTAAATTTTTGGATGTTGCTTGGATGATGGTTGTATTTGTTGGATTGAAATAGACCCTATGCGCCGCATAATAGCAGGTGATATTTTATAAATCCCATATACCGCGATATTCCACCTCGAAGTGGAATTGGTATTTAATTGTTGTGCTAACGTCTGTGGATGTAAGGAAACAGGTTGAAGGGATCTAACTGGACTACTCAAATATTTGAATTTGTTCCATATATTGTGGGTTGATTTGTTTATAATATGTGTGTGATTATATCTATGATTGAAATCGTTAAAGGCTAAAGTTTAGCCGGATATATTTTGGTATCGTATGATACCAGAAATAATAAAGTTTGATTTTTGAAATTGAAGTAGAAAGTTTATAGTAAAATTAATTTTTGGAAATTGGGTGAATTTAAAAGAAGTGATTTAAAAGGATAAAGATTGATTTTTGCAATCTTATTAATAAAATTCCAAAATATGAGAAAGAGGTTTATTAAATAGATTTCGAGTGATATTATTCAAAAGCTGAAGAATTTATTTAAAAAGTACGGATTTTAAATGGTTTGGGAGAAATAAAAGAATTTATTTTTGAAAGGAAATAAATTTAGAAATCAATTTGAAAATTGATTTGGTATTTCAAAATAAATTTGGAAATCTATTTAGAATTGAATTCGGTGTTGAAAATGAATAGTTGGAAATCGATTTGAAAATCGTATAACAATGGATATTTAGAAGTTTAAATTCACAATGGGAATTTATAAAGGAAAGGGAAATTTGTTTTAAAAATAAACATTTGGTTATTTTTAGAAGTGTGAAAGGAATTTACGGATTCGGAACATAAATTTAAAATAAATCAAGAAAGATTTATTAATTGATTTGAATGAACCATTTTGAAATGGAAAATGTATTTTCCCTGGAAAGCTGAGTATGATTTCGAAGTAGCCTATGGATATAAACTGAAATTTTTTAAGGATGGTTTTAGAAATGATACTTTGGATAAACTGTTTTCTTAACTGGTTTCAAATCTTTAAAGTATGGATTTATTTAATTACTTATAGAAAAGATTTTTCTAAAGATTAAAATTGATATTTGTTTTAGGAAGCAGTTATTTAAATAGTTATACCTTATCTACTAATTTTATTTTAAAATTAGTTAGGACTTGAAATCTTATATGTGATAATTAGTATAATGTTTTCATAACCAATATTTTAAGTAAGTATTTAAGATGGTTTTATTTTAAATGTTCCAAGAATATTTTGGATAAGTGATTTGAATTATTTTAACTCGGTAGATTTTCAGTGGAAATGAATAAATATTTGAAAATATATTCCACGTAAGGGAAATGATTTGAAATTTGTTTTCAAAGGATTGAAATTTGTAAACTCATTTGAAATTTGTTTTCAAAGTGTTGAAATGTTAAAATTATATCTTGCGAAGATATTTTGAAAATAATAATTGGGGAAAAATTATTTGAAATATGGTGATTTTTATGAATATAGATTGGTAGTTAAATAACCGACTATCAATACTGGCCTTTAATGGCATTTGAATTTCGATACGATCGGGGGTCAGATTCCAAACGGTTATCCGAATACCACATCGAAATTCTATGAGGGTGATAGATCTTTTATTTAAAAGATCAAAGTGGAAATTGTTGTGATTTGTTTAAAATCTGAATGAACACTTATTTTTAAAAATAAGCGCTCGTTATTCGGATTAGCCGGGAGAGGACCTTGTGTCATAAAACTCATTCTGAATAATGATACGACGAAATGGGATTGCATTTGAAGATGGTGTTGAAGACCGGGTGTTTTCAAAAACGAAAGGATTACTTGTCGAATGTCTCTGCACCGGGTTGCTCCGGTATAGAGATTTTATCACACTTTGTGATGGGGATTCCGGACGTGATTGAATATCCGGATTTGCAAGGGCTTCTTTTGAAGTGCCTTCGGTTCCGTTCGATCCTCGAATAGACTTGTATGGATGTGTGTCTGACGTTACACTTTGAGATGTAACGCTGGTTTCTATCAAATACATTTCTGTTGGTGGCGGAGAATTTATTCTCTTAGCTTAGCATCCTTCTCTGAGACGTACGAGCTCAGAGGTTATGTAGTTGATGGTTACTAGTGGTACATTCTCAATTTGGTAATGTGGCATACGAAGTACTGCAGATCATTTGTTGATCGAAGAATGACTTTGTGAAAAGTGTAGCTTTGTGGACGAGACTTCGTCGGACCTCACACCCCGGAAATGGTCAAAACAGGAAAGATGCGGCAAAGTTATTTGGGGGTAGCGCTCACTGAGGGTATGTCATTTCCTTCTTGAAAAGGGTAGTATCATGGTATGGAGCCCAGATATTTTACCTATGTTGATGCTGCAAATTTATTATACTTTGTGGTTGCTGCATTGTGGTTGAGGATCCTCGGATAAATGTCGCAAACGACCGGGGGATAGCATACTCGTGTAGTAGTTACCTAGTTACAGAGGTAACATGGCCTTGTGTTGGCAGAGAGCTGGTTAAGTTCTCGGGGCGTCCCTCCAGAAGCGTACCCATGTGGCATAGGAAGTTCCTTAGCTTGACCATTTGTTGGAAATCCAATTCCCAATATGAACCCAGTAAGGTTTTAGTTATAGAACCTTCCATTTAACATGGCAGCTATATAATGGTACCTATGTTGGCTAAGATTAATATTATACTTTCGAAATGTTTTCCACACTATGCACTAATGATAATATTAAAAAGGATTTTTGTGTATCAAGCATGTTTGACTATAATAAGGAGAAATCTCCCCCAAGTTTGCAATTTCATTGTGTGTGTGCCGGGAGGCCTTATGGTGGTTTCATTTTCCAAAAAACATTGCGAATTTCTTTTATTCCCCTTTTGTTTTCTTTTGTTAAAGAATAACTGTTTTTAAGATCTCACACCAGTCCCATGACTGATTTGGAGTTTATTGTTCCTTTTCTAAACTCTAGGTGCCCATAATTTTCCACACGGGCAGCCTAGAGTCAGGTTTCAGTTATTCTGGAGCGAAGTTAGAAAAAAGAGTTGTTGTGGAGATCTGAAGGCAAGTTGGATGGTGAGACGTATCATTATATTATGTATTATCCGCTGCGTTGGGATTGCCGTAAGTCCAGTTTTAATTTTCATTAGATGTTGTAAATGCCTAGTGTTAAATGGTGTCGTTGTAAACTCTGATAATGTGATGTATGTAAAACTGATATAGTTTTTTGTTTTAAATATTATTCATTTATCTATTATATTTGTTCCGCTGCGAAATGTGAGATTCTGTTATTGTTTCTGTTTCTTCTTCTATCTTCTTGTTCTTAAATCCTAACGGTTCGGTTTTCTGGCATTCGACTGTGCGACATTTGATACAACGGACGTATTGATGTCGACTTTCGGGCGTCGAAAAAATTGGACCGTTACACTTTTATTAAACATTTTATGTAACTCTTATTCATTTTATTTGTACATTTTCAAACAAACTAAGATCATGTTCAAGTAGTTGGCATCATCAAAGTTATAATATGCATAGTTAACAATTCAAGTTTTTTGAAAAGACCTAATATAGTAACAATAATACAATGGATATTATATACATAATTATTAGTTAAAAATTTATTGCATGATCTATAAACCTAAATGATAATCTAGATATAGAAAACAGAAGGTCAAATGGTTAAACTACCAATTCTCATCTATGCTTTCAGTTTCGAAAATAATGGTAAGTTTAGTTCCTTTAATATTTTTAACTTTGAACCTAAATGCTTTATTTCAAAAAAAAAGGAAAAAATTGAACTCCATATAAAGTATGTGTAATGTAGTTAATTTGATAATTTGGTAATATGTTTATTTTATAATTTGGTTGTTTGACGTTATGATCGAATCCAATCAAAATTTCTAAAAAATAATACAATCATATTTATGGTAAATTAGTTTCTTAAGTTAGCATCAAAAAAAAAATACATAATAAATTCTCTAATTTGTTTTGAGTTTGTTTAGTACAATCATGAATTCATTTCCATCATAAATTTATAAGGAATAATTGGTTTACTAACACATGTACATCAAAAAAAAATTAATCGAGTATAATCTGAAATAAAATTGATGTTTTTTTTTTTCATTTTGAACTATAAGTATTTAAGAAAATTAAGCAAAAAAATATCATCTGTGAAGTAAAAGAATAATTACACAATAAATTTCTATTCTGCATTTTGAGAAAAGTATGTTGAAAGTTTAGTTCTAAATAGGTGTTCTATAACTTAATTTTTATTTAAATATTTTATTTTATTATATGCAATCTAGACTTATTTTTTGTAATATTAAATATTCCATCTTCATTGACTTATGGAAATACAGCTATCTATAGCAATGCTTCATTGACCATGAAATGTTAATAAGTAGCGCTCATTTTTCTATTAAATGAATGATTAACACCGAATACTTGAAGATCTTATGGAACATCTTAGCAATTTTTTTTATTTTCTATAAAAATTATTCGTGCTATATTGTTTTGATTTTTCTGCATCGTGGATATGTTTATAAATTATTACGAATCAAAGATGGGTTACTAATAATGTTTACGAGTAGGTTAATTTCAAACAGAAAGAATTATATTGAAAAGAAATAAATTATTGTTAATTTCATTTAATTCCAGTTCGAACTAATTTGAGGACTATTACAATTAATCTATTCACTGCACCTTACTACCCATTTTACCACACCCCAATGCGAAACAACTGCCACGGTTTTGAGCGGTGGCAATTCTGCCATGGTTTTTCAGCCGTGGTAAAGTAAACTACCACAGTCTAAGGTCGTGGCCACGGCTACAAACCATTCCAATATTACCAAAAAAAATTCAACCCCCCCCCCCCCCTCCCCCGGGTCTTCGTTCGCTTCTTCCTCTCCGTCTTATCTTGTTCGTTTATTTGATGATACCAATATCCGTGCGATTCATGCTAAGAGAGTCACAATCATGCCTAAGGATACGCAGCTTGCAAGGAGAATTAGAGGGGAGAGGGCCTAGGAATCCTGACGTTTCTTTTATGCTTTTTGAGTTTTAATCGTTCTGTTTTAGGAGTTTTAATCTAGTCTTTGGGTTTGTTGGAGACTGAAGAATCTGCAGAAAAAAGCGGGCGTTCCCAGGCCAGTTATGTTTACGGTCGTGTTTTATGAATGAAATTTTGATGTTTTGTTTTCTGATTATCTGTTGATTTTCTTTGCTGAATCTCAGTTTGTTGTGATCATTGATTTTCATCTGTTTTTGTTTTGTTTAAATGCAATTAGAAGTTGTTTGTGAGTTTCATTCGTTAATAACGCAAGATTTTCTTTTAAAATAATGTTTGACATGAGGATGATGGTTCTTCTTGTCAAGGGAATTCTTTTCTAATGATTAGTCGATTAAAACAAATTTCGTTGGACCCACGTATATGTTGGGTTCCACACTTCCACTTTCTAAAGATTAAACTACAAAAATCGTGATATGGGTAACTTAGTGAATGTAATTTATCTTTTCCATTAATGCTACGTGATGATTTGGATATGTAGGCTAGTCATTCTCTCTGAATGTCTTGTTTTCCTAGTATAGCGTTCTGATTGTTTTTGTGCAATGCGTTACTTATTTGGACAATTATGGGTTGTTTAGCAGTTAATAGCCTAAGTTTTCACCTTCAGTATTCGCGCTAGTTGTTTTGCTGGACTTCTGCTTTTTTCGTTCTTGATCAGGATAAGTTTTGTGTGTGTGATGCAAACGGTACGCAGTCAATTCTGGTATAAATGAAGGATAATTTGGTGATGGTGATGATGGTTTTATGTTACTATTGATATACCTATATTTCTCTACATAATGATTTGAATTCCATTACAAATCTTGATTGAAGAAAAAATTATATCTATACTAGCATTTTGCATCTAGAAGCTCTCTAGTAGCCAGGAGAAATGCAAACGTCAATTTGTTTTTCCACGCTTTAACAGCGGCAATTCAAACGTAGGAAAGCAAATAAGGTCGAGCTTTAGAAGGTGGTGAAAACAAAAGATGAAAATATTGTTTGATTTCCTATTCACCACCTTGGTAGTGGATGCAATTAAAACAACCCTCATTTTTTATTTCTAGGCTATAAAGAATGCATAATCGGAATACTTTAGATGTCACTTTTCTATCTGTTGAACTGGAAAGTTTCAGGATGTTATCATCTTGCTCGGTAATCAAGATGACTTCTACTAGTTGAATGCTAGCAGTATCCCAATTCACAATAAAATTTATCCAACCATAGCATGCACATCTGAAGTTTATAGCTCTACAGAACGTTATAAACACAGTCATGCATGATGAGAACTAGGCATAGTTCATTGGTCTACCGAACGATATAAACACAGTCATGCATGATGGAAACTAGACATACGTTGATTATAGCCTTAAATATCTTATAGGGCAGTTATGAACCTGGTTACATTTTATTATGGATCTCTTGATTGTAGGCATAACATACTTATTTTAAAATAGATTAACGTTAATATATAGTATTATTTACGTGGGAATGATTTTGTTGCAACACATTCAATAACTCATATTCGGTATTTTTATGCTTATATATTTTTTATGCAGCTTTTTCCCTAAAAACGTGATATCTCTAGCCAGTGGGGTGTTAAATGAGCTTGTTAAGGTCAGTTTATCATCTTATTGGTGTACATCTTGAATGTGAAATATTAGTTGTCTAGAAATTTAGCCTTCAAATTATAGGTAATAATGATGATGATTCCTTCACTTTTTTATATATAAATAAATCCATGCAATGGATTGCTGATATAGGCATACTCAAGGTGGGATATCACACATAACACTTCATACATTCAAATACGAGGCAATGTGATTCAGACCAGTGTAATGCACTAATTTGAGTGCATGCTAAGCTAAACATATACATTATATATTATTAACTAACATCCAGTAAATTTTATAACAAATTTGCAACAATATCATTCTAATTATAAATAAACTTGCCTACTGTTGAACCAATTGCTAATTTAAGGTTTCTTCCTTCAGAAAACCAATTGTTCATAATATTTCTCCTTTTGGTCTTTTTTCCTCGATAAGTTGATGTATAATCAGAGATATATGCAGGCATGCCGTTGCTGGCTACTGTTGGGAACATATGCATTGGTTATATGTTATTGGTACCTCTAGTTTATCTACAGTCCCAAAAATTTATCTGACACCCTATTTTCATACTCTATTTCAATGTTAGTAACATTATATTGTGCAGCTATTTTGAAAAATCCTTTTGCTTTGGAGTAACAGGAAGTAAAGTTTGGTCCACGGCCTATCATGTTTGTATCTTTTTCTGGGGAATCCAAAGGTTGTCTTTACAAGGTTCTTCAGGTAATTTTTTATTACCTATATTTAGCTGTTATGAACCTGTAAAGTATTTAATCTTCGTCTTTGGGTACATGGAATGACTTACATGTGCAATTATTTCACTTGCTGGAGGGGAAATGTGAAAGGGCAACCCAATCTGGAATTTTGTTATTTTGTGTTTTGCTAATTTCTATAGCAGCTATTGGTGATCACTTTCGATGGTTATTTAATAACCTGTCATTCAGAATTTCTTACCCTGTAATTTTTTTGATTTTTTTTTTTACTCGCTCTCACATATGTTCATATTTAAATTAGATTTCTGTTTTTAGCTTACATAACTATGTTTCCTTTTGAAAAGTGTTTTCATATGTGTCCGCCTTTAGCTAAGCTATATGTGAAATGATTACAAATTACCTCCTGGGTGTTTTGAATTATTATTTATTTTTTATTTATCTAAATTCAATGGAGAGGTGGATACATAAAAACTATATTATTATTGTTGCAGCATCTTAAAGATTATGCCATTATGGAGTTAAATTAGTGACATGAAAAAGGCATCCTATAGGGACAAATAGCAACATAAGTTGACTTTTAGTTATTGTTATGCTTTGATAAACTGGTAGCTTACAATAAATCTCTCAAAGTATATTTTACAGTAAAATCAACGCAATTACAATTTAGTAGCTATGACTAGACTAATAACAAGTCTTACTGTGCTTTGCATTAGGATGTAATTGATGGTAATTTGTGCGAGCAATTCCCTGCTCTCCCACTGGAGTTGCAGACAAAGATTGAAGAGGAATGCCAGAGACTAGTATAATCGATTTAGTTCAACAAAGGTTAGGGGATGATTGTCTGGTGATTAAAGAAGAAAATGTTAGAAGAACTTGTTTGAATAGAAAAAAAGATAAGGAGGTAAATAGAAGTGGAATTCATTTGTTCTATATTGGGAACTTGTTCCTTAGGAATTTATGTTACATGGGATGGGACTGATCAAGTCTAGTTCTTAGGTTGTTTCTTTATGTTATGAATGTACATAATAGAGTTGTTTGCTTTGGTGCATTTGTGTTCAATGTTTCTTATGTTGAATGCTATAGATTTCAGTATGGTTTGTTTCTTGTTGTTATAAAAAAATGTCTATATACCTACGTTTTTTGTGCTGTTCTTTGTTTAGCAAAATGAAGTTGTTGGCAAAGATTATTTGTAATTTTGCCTATAGAAGTAAAAGAATAAATCCATTTACTAAAATCAATTAAGGTTTGGGACGTTTCTTGTGGTTTAAAACGTTAAGACGACCCATTCAAAACGTAAGCAAGTTCTATATAAATCTATGATATTGCTTGATTTGCAAACATATAGAAAGTCATAAAAAATACATAAACAAAGTTTAATTTGAAATTTGGTGATAGGACAAGTTACCGAATGATAGCTAACAAAATTGATATAGTAATGTAGTCATAAAGCAATGCTCAATTCAAACCATTAACCATGTTGCAAAGATAAATTAAAAGCAAGTGTGCACAAGAACAACGTAACTACAGTAGCGATAACTCAAGTGACATATACAAAAGAACAACATGCATAAACGATCAATATAACGTGAACATGATATCAGGTACAATACATGAATAGAGAATACAATGAATATAACATACGTCATAGTCTGTACATAACATATTAACATTAGTCCCTACGTGGACGAGGATTATGGTGGGACGTGTTTCGTTGTCATCACGATTGGTAGATAAGTGCCGATAGTACATGCTAAAGTCACCGAATCTCTTCCACTCGGCCTCTAGCCCGGCCTGTAGCAGGGCATGTGCTCGTGTCGCCTCCTCTGCCTATCGATGCATCTATGCCTCGTAAAAATCAATGCTACATCGGTACTCGAGATGTCCAGTATGGCATAGTCCCACTTGCATGTCAAATAGATCACCATATGGCATCTGTGTAGGATTCGAATACTGGTTGTATGTAGGAGGGTGATACGTGTCAACATAATGGTCAGCACCAGAAATGTGAATAGTACCATGGTCCAACCAAAATGATTACCAGTCAGCATGTGAACTGGTGCACGATAGCCCTGACTAAGCTAGGTAAGATCCTTTATCACTTGCAGTGCTATATCATGACATATAGCAGACGGCCTACTAAATCTATCGACATTGCATGTATAATGGTGTCACCAGACGCACTGCAAAATCTCTACTAGAATTGACTGTATGACTGACCAGGAATAATAAATCTATCTTCTAGCCACCAATCTATTGCTCTAGCCTCAGCTAGCCGATCCATATCATAAATCATATTCCAATAGGTATAAGGGTGTGGATCATCAAAAATGGCATTAACATCATAAAACTGTCTCCAACACCTCTCATTAAGATAATAGAATGCACCAAGCACCAAGGGATATGATATAAGTGGAAATCTCTACATGCTAAGCATCCTAACTATCTGGATATAATCAAGATTGATCGACTCACTATCACCAAATGGATGTCATATAATCTGCTCTCTGTACATCCTCAAGTCGATCTAGTTATTGACAACCGAATATACATGGCGCGATTCATTATCCCTGGTCTTCCTGTTGCTCGCATACCATAATAATAAACGGAGAAAAACTAGATGTATCAACACTCACCGTGATGATATGAAAGTTCCCGAAGTACTCAAAATGCCAGTACTGTAATAACTCTCAGAAACCATACAAAGAAATATGTGACTCGGACACGATGCACTGTGCATCGAGACATCTGTAAAAGTGCGCAAGAAAAGGAGTAGCCCAATCATATCAAATAGTGTAGTCGAAATCCAAACTAGATACGTCCTCAATAAAGGAGACTGCTAAATTACTGCTACTGGTGTTGAAAAACAAGTTCCCCATATGAAATAAAACAAATAGTCACGCAAGCTCCAAATCATGATCTGGAGAATACTGCGACAGTATGTTGTCCATGGCAGCTGTAATAACGTCGACTCTAATAGAAGTAGCGGTCTGATAGGATGTAGGCGAAGTGTCAAAATGGGAAAAAAATCATGTACAAGTGTGGTATCATGCCATCGATCGTCACATGAGATAAATGGATAAGCGGTCACTCCTATTCTAATGTCGGTAAGCATAGAAAAGTCGAACGGTGTAATTCCTAACTCACCACAAGAAAAATGAAACGTATGGGTGGTTTTGTACTACCGTTGAGCAATAGCAGCACACAATTGCACATCTCCTTTAGTAACATTTTTGATGCCTAGATATTAAATTACATAATAAGTTAAACTAAATTGTAATAAATTAACGGGTATTTTTAACTTAAAAGATTCATCAAATTGCCTAAGAAATGATGCAATTCAAGCTCATGAGAATTCTGCGACTTTAGGAATATGTGCCAAATTCTTATGAAAATACTTGAGGGTGTTCGCTAACGAACCCGAGGAACGAATATTTCATGACTGTTTAAGTTATACAAATTGGTAAATATGCGTCCTAAAATGATAATGTACTTTAAATGCGTCATGGAAAAAAAATACTTACAGCCAAGCTCGTATACATGCTGATGTATACTTCCCTTTTTAGAGGCACGCAAAAAATCATTAAGAACCTTCTTCGTGTTCAAGTGAGGATCCTAGAAACCACTGAGCTTGGCAAATCTATCAGAAACCAGCCACACTTTCCTATGCAACCTGCCCGCTCGACCACCCCTACGGGCTCCACGACCCTATCGACCACCTTTGCCATTGCCCAGCTACTCGACAGTTCCAGAGGTCTTAAGCAGATCTTCTATACCATGCTTATGTCCATACGACACAATAATAGTATCTTCCCCACGTCGACCACTACCATCGCCTCCGGTGCTGGCGCCGCCACTGCTATTTTCTCCATGCATAAACTTTTTCGTTAATTTTTTGAGGAATCTAGACATTTCAATAGGTGTAGATCTCAAAAACTAAATTCAATTGTGTATAAAGGAGGAATTTAGAGGATTAAAGGTTGAAAATATTGAAATCGGTTTGTGAAAATTCTTCTCGGCAATCTAAAGTAAGGAAGGAAGATGAAATAGGAGGGACAGTGACGGCTGCATGGTCTAGGGTTTTGTATTTGTAATGGCGAAGTCTTCGTCATTATAATTTTATAATGGCAAAAATTTCACCGTTATAAATATGACGGCAAAGACTTTTCCATTATAAACAGTTCTTTTTAGAATAACTGATCTGTGGCTGGTTCCACGGTTATATGGGTACACAATATGTTCACTCAGTCCAAAAGCATGAAAGGAAGTGAAGTGAATAGCTCGAATGGTTGGTAATGGTCTACATAAGATAAATAACCATACAAACATTAGTTTGTCTTAATCTACACCATATAAAACTGTACCATCTGGAATAGTGAATTCCAACTTTTGCTAAAACCACTTACTATCATGTTAACGCTTGGTCTTGTGCACAAATTAATTGTTTTATCATTAGATAATACACATGGCACATCAGTATATCACTTAAAGAACACTTGCATGTAAGTTCCAGATTCACACAAGATAGAAGAAGTGTTAACATCATTTGCAACGAAAATATCATCATTGTTTCTCACTAAGATCGTTTATCCATAATTTTTCAAGTGACATCAGTTACATAAATATTCAAGGCACCAGTAGCACAGTAAAATTGTTAAAAATCCTAAAGATAAAATCTTGGTTTGATTTTCTAACCAGACATTATAGCGAAGTTCAAGAAAGCCTCATTATCAATAGCACAACCAGTAATAACTTGTTCGATCGAAAAAGTGAATTGAACAAGCCATAGCACAAACCAATTATGGCTTATTCAGTTGTCCATGGCTAGATCTAGTTGATTTCGTGGCTAGTGAACTGAAAATAGAACTGATTTTTAAAACAGCGACGCCATTTCCGTTTTATTACAAAAATAGGTTAAAACAATAAAGACTTTGCCGTTTTAACTATTTTTATAATAAAATGGCAAAGTTTTTGATGTTTTATTGCAAATTAAAAAAAGGCATAGATTTTGCCGTTTATTTAATGTATACAATAAAACGGTAAAGTCTTTACCATTTTATTACTAATGATTTTAAAAAAAAAAAATAGTTTCATGGTTGGTTTTCCTTCTTCTAGGTGCAAAGCTCGTTCGCTCAACGTAAAAGGTAGAGAGAGAGGGCGACTATGCATGCATTACGAGAAACATCGTAAATTGAGGTATAGCATTCTGACAGCAGTCGACGGTCCTGTCATCATCTTTTTGACGGCTGCCGATGACTCTTTATTTTATTTATTTAAACCTATTACTTTATCATAACATAGTTATATAAGTTTTCAATTTGATTAAATATATAATAATTCAAATTCTAAGAATTTGTAAAGATATTTTCATTCAATTATTCAAATTTATGAGAGTTTCTAATTAATTAAATTAGCATTCTCGATAATATTTTTTATCGTATAATTATAATCGATAATTAACTTTAGTGAAAATCGAATATAACAATTATATTCTAAAAGTTTCTGTCTTTCGACTATAAAATTTTGATGAAAGTTATGATACTTAATAGTTTGATGAGTTATAGTTATGCACATTATGTATAACTATAATTTAAAAAATTTAAATTAATGAAATAACAAATAAGAGAGGTTGTAATCATTAATATTTGTTTTATATTCATTGATAGCTAATATAAACTATTCAATTTTTTTTACAAATTAAGATTTTCAAACTTACTAATTTATATTAAATTTATTTTAAAAAGTGTGGAAATGGAATAAGAAATATTTAGCAACCGTGGAAGCCGTCGACGGTCGTCGGAAGCCATTGCAATGTCGCATTTATTCAACCAATTAGCCGAGAGCTACTTCATTTTGTTTACCCCTCCAAAATCCACCAAAACCCTAGCTCCTTCCACCACCTCTACGTCATGGCTGCTCGTACTCCTCACCTACTATCATCAAATTCATCATTCTCGAATCTCAAAAACCTAGGCCATTAATTCAGCTTGAATCGGGTATTTTGTACTAGCTCTACTTACTTTTAATTCGCTAAATTAGGGTTAGTTTGTGATTCTAGTTATTTATAATACCTCATTGATTGTTTATTATACCCTATTGAATGCTAATTACAATTATTATAATTTAAATCCGAAAATCAATGTATAATTTAATGTATATGTATATGCGTTAATTAGTGTATATGTGCATTAGGGCTAGCTTGGGTTAATTAGTGTATATTGTATAATTTAGTGTAAGTGTTTTCTAAAATATCGAAATAATAATTTATTTGTATAACCATTTATTAGTTTAGACCCTTAATTATGTATAAAGCTAGTTTGCTAGAATGTATGGCATGCGGTAAACTAGTGCACGTTGTAGTTTATTTTTTTTATAATATTATATTCCTAATTCGTTAAATTTGAAAACATAATTTTTTTATAAAAAGTAAATATTGTATAATATATTATATAAGTAATAAAAAATTAAAATATAAATAAATTATTGTACAAATGCTAATATGTTATATAGTTAAGAAAAAATTATAATATATATGTAACGATAATATATAAACAAATTGTGTATAATGTGCTCTAGTTTTTTAAATCCCTTAGAGTTTTTGGTCTCGTCTAACAAGTATTGTATGTGATATTATATAAATATTCGTTTTTGTCACAAAATGGACAACAATATTCAACTGATACAATATCTATCGGATTTGTCCCTATATTGGATAATTTACAAGCACAATAAAATAATTACATTTTGTAAATAATTTTATTTTAAATAGTTCACTAAATTCAACAACGCGTCCTTTTTATTTCCTATGTACATGCATTTATGTACGATACATGGAACAAAGGAGAAGTGCTGCTGAAATTTTATCGAATCATTTAAAATGGAATAATTTACAAAATGTAATTATTATTATGTTTATAATGGAAAGTAGGATAACCGACCTTCAAAGTAGAAAACAATAAACTATAATTTTGATATTATAATACAAATTTGTTAAAATTGAAAATATGTAGGATTTTATAAATAAAAAATATGTTATATAATTAATAAAACATTAAACTGTATAAATAAATTAAAAAATAAAATGTCAATCCATAAAATGTTCAATACTTTTTTTTTAATTTATTTTATATTTTTAAATAGAATAGATGGTCAATTATTTTGTTGATCGGAGCTGGATGTATCAAGCACGAAGGATGAAAGGTTCAATAAAGTAAAAAAATTATAATGGTGTACACGTATTTATTGAATTCACTTTAAGTAATATTGAAAACGATGAAGAAATTCATTGTCCGTGTAGTAGGTGCAGACACTTGAAGCATTTGATACCGGATATGGTTAAAGTTTATTTGTGCCAATACAATTTCTTGTTGGATTATCATATGTGGGATCGTCATGAATAACTTGTAGCATTAATCCTGTACAGTCAGAGGAGGAGGTGGGTAATAACATTATTATGGCGAATCTCATAGAAAATATGGTTGAAGATGTAGCACAATCAGTGTTTCCTACTATTGAAGTTGATAATGATGATGTTCATGTCGAAGAAGAATCAAATATTGAAGCAAAGAAAATCTATGATTTATTGGATGCTGCTAAGGAACCCATTTGGGATGGCTATAAAAGCGGCACCAATTATCAGTAACTGCAAAATATATTGCGCCAAGATCAAAATACAACTTCACAAAAGTCGGATATATAGCTGTTGTACAAGCTGCAAATGGCATATGTCACCCGATAATTTAATGTGCGAAAATCATAATGAAATGAAAAAACTTATGTCTGCTTTTGATTTGCCGTACCAAAAAATAGATACACGTTTAAATGGTTGTATATTGTTTTAAAAAGAAGACATCGATCTTAGAAAGTGTCGAATATGTACCGTGGAAAGATATAAACCAAGAGAAAAGAAAGGAAAAGAAGTTCCATACAAGCGCATGCATTACTTACCTATCAATCCTAGACTCCAAAGGTTATATGCATCATTTGTAACTACGCCTCATATGATATAACACAGTGTGAAAATATAGGAAGAAGGTACATTAACATACCCAGCTAGTGGAGAAGCGTGGAAGTATTGTGATAAGACATATCCCGCTTTTACAGCGGAGAACCATAATGTTATACTTGGTTTATATACGGATGGATTTTTACCATTCTCTTGGTTCTGAATATCCATCTTGGCCTATTATTTTTACACCTTACAACTTACCTTCGTGGATTTATATTAAAACTCTATATATGTTTCTCACTGTTGTCGTCCCTGGACCTGATGATCCGACAAAAGGAATCGATGTTTATTTACAACCTTCGATTGAAGAGCTGAAAGCACTATGGCATGAAAAAGCTAAAACATACGATATTTCATAAAAAAAGAATTTTCATATGTTCGCTTTTTTGTAATGGACTATTAGCAATTTTTCTGCGTGTGTAATGCTTTTAGATTAGAGTACGGTTAGTTGTCTAGCTTGTCCTAATTACATGGAAGAAACATGGGCATTTTCTTTACCACATGGAAAGAAAATTTAATGGTTTTATTATCATCGTATTTTCTTCATATTAATCATTCTTTTAGAAAAGATAGACAAAACTTTATACCTAATAGAGCATAGACTGTGCAACCACCAACGATTTAATTAAGCGAAGGAATATATAAACTTGTAAAGGATTATCTAAAGATACAAGAAACTGGAGTACAAATTAAAATTCCAGGTAAATCGAAGATTCATAATTAGTGCAAACAAAGTATATTTTGGTAGTTGTCTTATTGGAAAGATCTCCTACTTCGTCATAATATTGACGTGATGCACAATAACAAATATATGTTTGATAAAGTGTTTAATACAAATTTTAATGTTAAGGGGTGACTAAGGACGATTTGAAATCAATACGTGATATATAAGAATTATGTAAGTGTTTCGAGCTTCATATCAAGTCAAATGGCACTAAAAATCCAAAGCATGTTATGAGTTAGACAATAACCAAGTTAAAGTTCTATTTAAATGGGTGGAAGTATTAAGATTTTCTGATGGGATTTCTTCTAATCTTCGTAGATGTGTCGACTATCCATACAGCGATCTCGATAAAGAACTAGCTCGTAAATATTAATTTTATATCATTATATATAATCACTGTATAATTTGCCGACTAAGTATAAATGTATAATTTATATTTTTTCAATGTACATGGGGTGGTAATGTAACACCCCATAAAATGAATCATGAATAATTGAAGTAAATTGAATTGAATATGATAAGGGTTAACTATGGAAATCTTATAAAAGTTGGAATTTGACAACGAATATTATTCTGTTCTGTTCGTTGCAAAATTCTGATCTGTTTCCATATATAATATGCTGAAAACGGAGCTCAAACGAAGAAGTTATGAGCGTTTGAAGTTTTCAGAATTAAATTGATTTAGTTTAACTTAAATTCAAACAAGAAATCGAATTTAGGATTTGAATTTCAAAAATTAGCTTTGGGGGCTAAGTAAACAATTAATTAAGGCTTAATGTTAAAATTTTAATTAGGGAACAAAATAACATGGCAACGGAAACGAAAATAAATGCCCTTGAATAAAAGAACGGTCGACCTGAATAGGTCAACCGATCGACCATACCGGTCGACCGGTGGCCTAAGGGCGGCCGACTGCTTTGCAATGAAAGTTTCTAGTGGTGGCTAAGGCTTTAGATTATGTTCTATTCGATCGTGCGCTCCAGATTTACCCATTTCCTACCTACTTCCATCCTACGGTTCTGGTGTGTTCCAACTTCTATAAATAGAAGCATATCCTCTCCACTTTTATTCATATTATTTTGAAAAATATGATGAAACTCTATCATTGTTATCTCTCTAATAAGATTCAGAAACTCTATAGAAAATTCAGATAAGGATTCTACTTATTTTCTATTTGTTTCTTGTTCCTCCAATCTATTCTTATCTTATTCTTCTTCAATTATTCTAAATCTAATGAATATATATACCACTTCCCTATTGTGTGCATATATATCAAAAGAGATAGATTCTCGAAGCGATGGGAAGGCTGCAAATCCATTTGAGTAAAGCTAAGGCTAATCTGTGAGTGGAAATCTTAATATTTCTTTTCAATAATTGTTTAGTGTATTTCTTTTAGATTTGAATATGCTTTAGGGATTTTGGGATTTCGAAAATACGATTGATAAAAACCCTCAAACTTCCTTTTTAATTCGAAAAAAATATCAATTCTGTGTCGAGATTTCCAACTATTTACATTTATTTGATGAAATTTGTTTCGTTTATACAGTTTTTGATAATTTCATGGTCTATTATACTTCTCCTTCTTCTTTGGGTCAAATTATGATCCTCCAATAAAATAATGTGTTTAGATTACGAATTCTATTCATAGTTTACACCATTTATTCATCTATTTCTTTATAAAAAGAGGAGTTGAATAGAACATGATATTTAGGTTGCAATTCTTATTGTTTAAGATATTTCATTGAATTGATGTAATAAACCGAGTTTCTAATTTTTGTACAAGTCTATTGTTGCAGTTTTGACTATAAATGTTTATTTCCTATTTTGGATCCAAGAAATCTTGAAGATTGAAGAAAAAGGACTTGTAATAATAATTTATTAAGGAACTGACATTTAACGCTAGTTTTAAGCGTAAAATTCATGCATTTAGAACTTATTAAGCGTGAATATTTATTTATTTCTACTTACGTAATTAACGTGTAAGTGTTGCATATATGACATAGTTAATTAGGCATTTATTTACATTTTTTTTCCCTTTAGAAAGGCAATTAATTTTGACATGAAAATAAGAGGAAACTCTTATATAGCCTAATTATTATTTTAAGACGTAATAACGAAGATTTCTTATAAGGCCTTATTTATGAAACACTAAGATGAGTGTGTATGTTTATATACATACATACATACATATATATATATATATATATATATATATATATATGGAGAGTAATTGTTTTGTGGCTAAATCATAGGGATGCGATGTCAATAGAATTACATGATAGAAATTCATCCTTTACTTTGAGGCTACCAACAGTTGTGTACACTTTTATTGATGTGAGATATCCTAATGATAAATATTATGACGCAACTTAGTTTCAAATTCTACAGCGAAAATATGTCTAGCTAATATGGCTACAAGTTCCTACGAATAGAGAACTAATGTGAAATGTCATTATGGATATGGTCCATAAGACAAAGGGCCCGCTTCGGGGTTTGAGGTATTAAGTAGTTGGACCCACCTTTTTCTCCATATGAAGTATTAAATGGCTAAACATTTACGTTAGGTGGTATCTTTACAGAGGTCCGCTTTTGGAATTAGGTCTTAAATGACAAGGTCTGCCTATTTTCCACTTGGAAGTATTAAGTGACCTATGAGATTCCATATGATGCTAGATAATACCGTTGAGGAGCATGCTTCTTGAAATAGGTCTTAAATGACGGGGTCTGCACTGGAAAGTATTAAGTAGCTTAGGTATCGTCCTTCACGTTATTAGCTATTTATGACATATGACTGTGATATGGGATCTACTTCTAAAATTGAAGGTATTAACTGGTTGGACCTGCCTCCTTTCCACATAAAGAAGTTTTAAATGATTTTAATAATTTTATGTTCATAGACATACTTTTATTTTAAAATATACTGCCCAAGTACTGAGAAGGCAAGACTTGAAGTTTTTATTCACCAAACACCTGTTGTTCTGACTCCCTCCTCATTACAATATAGGTTAAGGATGAAGTGATGGCCGTGACGATGCTTAAATATGGAGAAGCTTAGCTTGTGGTGGTATTTAATTACTTGCTTTTATGTGTACCCATGTATTTAGACAATTTTTGTAACGGATATTATGTTACGGTTTTTATGAATTTTTGTATTATGACATTTTTATGATTTTGAAATAACAGGTACACTTCGCTATTATATGTTGTTTCATCTGCTGTGGGTTTTGAAAGTTTAGCCATGGCTCCACACTGTTATTTTTTTAGTTCCACTGACAACTTACCTTAGAATGGATTTAAGTTTCGATGGGTCTTCCCTAGATCGAAACTTAGGCATGTTCTGGAGTGGTTTGTTACAGATAGAGTTGCAAGAAGTTCATACTCTCCTTTGCAGAAACTACTGGATGAAGAAAATGAGGAAGAACTACCACGACACGATATCACGCATAAAAAAAGAGGGGAAGAAGCCTGACTGGATATGCATAAGTGTGTGGGATGCTTGGACTGCTTGGTGGAATAGCGATGAAGCGAAGTTTACTAATCTCTTATTGATTATTTAAGTTGAAGTTTCTTATGTAATCTATCACATATTATACATAGCATATTTCATAAGTCAAAATATCACTTTAACTTGTTTCATATGTAAGATATAATTCACAAATGTAAAATATAATGTTCAATTTAAATTTACAGGCAAAGTCCGAGAGGAACTGTACGAAAATATGAATTTAGTCATACATGGTGGTTTTGAGTCATTCCAGCGTTACTATCAAAAGCTGTCAAATTTATTAATTTCGATTATAAACAGTTATTACATTGTATAAATTTATTAATTTCGATTATAAATAGACTTAAGAGCTAAGAGCTAGGATTGCTAAACTGGAGGAATGAGACCGCCGTCGCGCTGAGTTAGACGAGTGCGTTGCTGTGTATTTGCAGCAGACACGTTTCCTTCATCAGGTTGCTCTAGAGGCGATGATGAGGCCGATATGTATGATTTTTTAGTTCGTATTAGGATATTGTGCGTATATGCATTTAGAGATTGTGCAGATGATGTATTTTGATAAATTTGATACATTTTGAGAAGATGTTGAATAATGTGTTAAATTGTTTTAACATGATTGGTGATTTTGAGATGTTTGATGTTAATTTTGTATATGTTGGTAGAATATTTTGTTGTGCTGGATTGTTTGAGTTTGATTTGTTGTAAATATTAATGTTTTTTATTACGAAGCTTTATATGTGATGTGAGCTCATATATATATGATTTAAATTGAGCTGTGATATTTATTGATATGTATATTTTTACGGAAGATGAATGACAGCAGAAATTAAAAAAATAGCCCAAGTTTACGATGGCAAGGGACGTTTTCTGACGACTTATTGATAAACAATAACCAACGTCCACCAATGGCTTTCGACAGTTTATTGGTAAGCAATCACCAACTCCTACCAATGGTTTTCGATAACAAGATACCAACGGCTTTTTGACGGCTACAGACATAAGTACGGTTAAACCATGGCTTTCCACGTGTACACGGCGGACGTCAGAAATGCCGTTGAGAGCCGTCGGAATGCATTCGACGACGTCGTCGGAAAGCCGTTGGAAATACTGTTTAGTGACAACTTTATTTCCAACGACTTTTTCTAATAGTTGTTATCGACTTTCAACGGCCGCCGAGAGTTTTAAGCTCCGAAATTGAATGCTTTCTTGCGGTGATGTCTATTATTGTTAATGGTCTAACAACCCCGTTAATACCTCGCAGGATTGAAAAATATATACAATACCTAGTTCAATTCCTTTAACCCCAAGCTAATTCTAATCGTACTCCTTTCCAAAACACGAAAGTAATCAAATTGAATTTTTGTCAGTGTAAGTCGAACGTTTCTAGTAAGTGTGGTTCTACGAACCTCATTTTGATAGTACGAGATTTCATAAGAAATCAAACTTACTTCGAGCAAGGTTCCTCAAAAAACCACGCTCATTTTGAGCGAGGTTCTTTAGAATGTAATTATTCAAGAAATCATTATCTTAAGAACCTCGCTATATAAGAACGAAAGTAGAATTATCTGAACAATCTCTTTACCCGAGTGAGGTTATCTTAAGAACCTCACTCAGTGGTCTTTTACAAATCAATGTTCATTCAAATTGTGTATGTGCACAATGTTTGTTTATCCATGGTGATACCGCAGCAAAATATAACATAGGTTTGTTTTTCCATGGTGAATTATCGCAGCAAATATAACATAGGGGTAGATTGGTTATGATTAATCTTTAATATTTTAATCTTTAATATTTTACCCAGTGTAAAAAGAATGGAACAATCGTTTCTTTTCAATTACACACTTATTTAAGCATCATCGTGCTGTAAAAATTTCTAGGAGAGTCATTTTGCACATTATTGTGAGTGAAAATTGTCGATTTAAATGGATTCCACTTTATGCTTCTAAAAATTTGTTTCTCATTGTGCTAATTTATATACTTATTTTCTAACCTGCTAAATTGTTCTAACATCATACTACAATGACCTTTGACCATTTACCCAAGACCTTGACAATTAGATGGTGATACGTGATACGTCAGTCATGAGCCCGCCCATGTTATATTACACACACCGATACAGGCATACATACATGCACACAACAATACATTAGCAAAATACTCCAACAATTTACACCATGTTAACAATCTATAAATTATATATAAAAAAAAACCGTGACCTGCACAATGGTGCAGATGAGAATAACTAATGCTAAATATACGTAATAAAGTAAATATGTACTCACGTACTATGGAAAGAAAAAAGTTTGTGGTGCAGCATCATATATAACATAAGCTTATACATCTACCTGCTATAACACATCGGCCAAAAGTTTATATTTCCGACCAACTACACGAGGTGGCAGCCTACACGATAAGTTCATAGATGAAGATTGTTCTTTATCATGGTGCTTTATCAGCCTTAGCTTCTTTGCATTTACTCTATCACTGTTACTGTTGGCATCTCTACTTCGCTTTTTTGTCTTTGTAGCAATGCTATGACTTCCATGCATTTGTTCATGTTCATGGAAGCACCATTCACACTGCCATTGATTCATCTCTATGTTTGGATACATACTGCTACAATAACTGCCCTTGCAATAAAAATAAAAATGAAAAATAAAATCATGAACTATATGTTGCATTACATAGGTAGCAATTAAAATATAAAAAGGTTGCCTATTAAATATGTAACAAGAACATAAACTAATCAACTTTATGCTCTTTTTATATTTAATAAAAAAGCAAAATCTTTGAATATCTAAGCGTTCTTAACAATGTGTAACGTAACTTGCACATATATAATCATACAGAAATTCTAGAGGAGTATGTTTTAAAAATCAAAAGCAGAAGCCAATAACCATAAATAATACTGACAAACGCTTCCTCGTGCGGTTGATATATTGAACCAGGTAAAAGAAAGAAGAAACATACTTGTGTTGTAATCTTTTACAACCTTTTGGACATGGGAGTAGATGATCAGAAAATCCAATATCGCCGCATATGCAGCAACAGTTTCCTCCTGATTTCTCTCCTTTTTGCTTCATCGTTTACTTCCAGCTATAATATTTTGGTCAAATACTATTCCCAATACCATATATATATATATATGTGTGTGTGGAGGAAAGCGAAAGGAAACTAGCATGTATGACATGCTTAAGTCTCAAGTTTATATTAATAAATAGAATCACAAGGAGATTTGATGAAGTCAGTGTGGAAGGAAACCGAAGCAGGCAGAAAAGGAAACTGTGTGGGGCCAAATTATGAGGAAAGAGGATACATTTCAATTTCTAGATTGTAAAGTTGTTTTCTTAACACGGCAAATTTGCAATAATTTTCTATTTTTCAACCAATGGCCACTTCCTTTTCGTATTATAGCTGGTTTGCATGTTTTGATGGAACTGGATTGATGCACTAAACATGTGCATGAATTACTTTTATTGTTCTGTTAATAAGTCCTAGTCTTTAGCCTAAGATATTAGGTTTGATTTGTTCTTTGTTCACTAAATCAAGTTTGTAGGAGCGTTAAACATGGGTTCCTCACGTTCCTTTTTTTTTTTCTGTTGCAAAGGCTTGATATAAAATGCCAGTTTTATCGTTGAATAAAAACAATAGGGCAGGTTCGGATTGGGCTCGGACCGAAACCCAGGGCCGGTCCTAAGAGTTTTGGTACCTAAAACGAAAAGCGAAAACAAAACCCTTATATATAAACTAATGCTATTATCTCTGATCAAATCATCTAAGTAGGTTATTGTTTATAAATAATGATAAGAGGAAAAAAAGAAATAACTTTATTCGTAACAATAATTCAACTTATACAACAAAATTAATATTATCATGCAACGCTTCGCTCTGCCTCGAACAACACAGATTTTATAAAGCGTAGCATTAAAAATGAAATGAATGAGGTGTAGAAACCATTACCGTGTGTTGGCAAATAATGATTCTAATTCAGTGGAATGTATTAAATTGTTAGCAAAGAAACTTTTAATTTAGGAAGTCTATACTATTGAAAAAAGGAGGAAGAAGAAGGATAAAAAGCAGTTTTTACCAATAAAATGTGTCAAAGGAGTGCATAAACTATTAAACTGGTAATGACCAACAAATAGTTATGGCTACTAGGAGGAGGATTTAAAAAAAATAAGGAATGGATATTTTACTTATTATCAAAACATGATCAAATGGCACTCATTGTAAATTGCTAAAAAAGGCCAGAGGTACACAACATAAACTAATTGAGATGAATAAGCCAACAAATGTGACATAGTAACCAAATGTCTATTTACTGGATAGTGGATAGGTGGAAAAATGTCAAGTAATCTAAACTCTCGTAAATAATCCACCCAAAAAATGAATCAAAAATTTGCGAACAATCCGATAGAGCAATCAAACTATCTTCAGTTCATAATTTCAATTACAATAAGATTTTAATTGGTATTATCAACTAAAATTGATAGATCAAATGAAAACAATATCACTACAAACAAAAAAAGGGTTTGTTTATAGTCTCTAGAACAATGAACATATATGCTGAGTGTTGTTCAATGTTCATTTTACAACATATAAATCACTGAATAAGTAAGCTGCAATACAAACTACAAAAAAACCAAATTAAGTACCTTCAATTGTTAATTAAATCTGTGCGTTGTTTGTGCCTTAGCTGCTGCAGCCTGCTGGGTGCTAAGACCGGGAGCTTGCTGCCTGGAGTTGGAGGACGATCGCTGCTCGTAGTTGCCAGTCGCCGCTGTGCCTAGATAGAGAGCCTCAGTCGCCGCCAAGATGTAGATCACCAAATGCTGCGATTTATGATTCGTAAATCGCGATTCAGATTTTTTTAGTCGCGTACGCATTGGTGAAATGGTGCCCTAGGAATTTTGGGGCCCTAAGCAGCCGCTTCTCTCACTTCGGTAAAGGTCCGGGCCTGTCGAAACCCGTACCATTGACAGGCCTACTTACAGAGTTTGTATCACGAGAAGATGGTTAGAGGGTTACCATCACTTAAAACTCCTACAAAGGTGTGTACTAATTTCTTAGCCGGAAAGCAACACAGGGAAAGCATTCCAAAAAAAAGCCATTGGAGAGCCTCATATAAGCTGCAACTTGTTTACTCGGACATTTGTGGACCGGTAAATCCAGAAGCCAACGGCGGAAAGAGGTACTTAATCACTTTTATTGATGATTTTAGTAGAAAAAGTTGGGTTTATTTCATCTAGGAGAAGTCAGAATCTCTTAATATGTTCAAAAGTTTAAAAGTTTAGTTGAAAAAGAGGTTGGTTCATGTTGTGTTGTTTACGAACTGATAGAGGCAGTGAATTCACTTCTAAAGAGTTCAGTGAGTATTGAAGTGTGAATGGAATCAAAAGACAATTAAGTACAGCATACACTCCTCCGCAAAATGGAGTTGCTAAGAAGAAGACTCGAACGATCATGAACCTAGTTAGAAGCATGTTGTTCGAAAAACACATCCCTAGAGAGTTCTGGCCAGAGGCAGTAAACTGGTGCGTACATGTGCTGAATAGGAGTCCTACCTTGGCAGTCAAAGATCTCACACCTGAAGAAGCATGGAGCAGTATTAAACTTTCGGTGAATACTTTTGAGTATTTGGTTGTATTGGACACTTACATATTCCAGATGTGAAAAGAACAAAGCTGGATTCAAAGAGCTTAAAGTGTGTATTGCTATGAGTAAGTGAAGAAGCAAAAGGCTACATAATTATGATCCAGTCACAAGGAAGATAGCGATTAGTCGTGATGTATTCTTTGAAGAAAATGAAACTTAGGACTGGAACAAGGGCATAGAAGGTATCATTAGCGTAGTACTTAAATGGGGCAAAGATGAGAATAGTATGATTGATGAATAATTTAAAGAAAATAAAGATGAAGTTGGAGAGCAAGAGTAGACTAGGGTAGCTGGAGTAATCAATCCTTCATCAAGGCCATCTTCAACAAGCTCGACCGAAAACAATGAACCTAATCAACCTGCTATTAGAAAACGAAGGACATCTAATTGGATGAAGGATTATGTTATAGGTGAAGGTTAGTTTGAGGAAGAAGAAACTCAAAACAGCGTACTTTATACGACTACTAAAGATCCATACACATATGAAGAAGCTTTTAGAAATCAAAAATGAGGAGAGGCCATGGATAATGAGTTTTAAGCAATAGAGAGATATGGTACGTGGGAGATAACTTTGCTATCAAAGGGTGCAAGAAAGATTGGGGTGAAATGGATATACAAGTCGAAGCTCGATGAAAAGAGAGAAGTTGAAAAATACAAGGCTAGGCTTTTGGCAAAGGGATACGCACAACAATATGGGATTGACTATACTGAGGTGTTCGCACCAATGGCAAGATGGGACACAATCCGAATAATTCTAGCTATGGCAGCACAAAGAAGGTGGAATTGTATCAGTTGGATGTAAAAAGTGATCCCTTCATGGAGAATTGGATCAAGATTTGTATGTAGAGCAGCCTTTTGGTTACGAGAAGAAGGGTGAATAAAAGAAAGTTTAAGAAGCCTTATACGGATTGAAGCGTGCACCAAGAGCCTGGTTTAGTAGGATTGAATCATATTTTCTGAGGAAAGGGTTGGTTCGATGTCCAAGCAAGCATACTTTATTTGTCAAAACCCAAGAAGGAGGAAAGATCCTTGTGGTTAGCTTGTACGTGGATGACTTGGTTTTCACTCGCAGTGATGAGGAGATGTTTGCAGACTTCAAAGCTTCAATGAAATGGGAGTTGATATGACTGATTTAGGTAAGATGAAGTTCTTCCTTGGAGAAGAGGTTGTATGTAATGATCTGTATTTTACGTACCAAAGGATCGTAAAATAGTTTATTTAATTCATTTCTGGTCGTATGATTCTAATATTTTAAGATATGGTTTTTAGGGATGTTTTACACATCTACGATTTTTTCCGAATTTCTATGTGACATTATTCCCCCTGTAGATCTTATTTCGGCTATAACTTTTGATAGAAGCCGAATTAGATATTCTAATCTATTTCAATGCTTCGGGATGGTGGTTTCCCATTTTGTAAAGTGGTTATACAGAAAATTCGAATAAGTGGTCATGAAGTTATAGCAGTTTTAAGTTTTAAATCTACTGACCAAAATTAGAAGGGGATTAATGAGCCGAATTAGAAAGCCTATTAGTCTAATCAGATTTGGCTATAAATATGAGGTGAGAGAGACCATTTGGAACTTTATCTCTCATTTCAAATCAGCTCCAAACCCTAAATCCTCTCTAATTCTCCATTCATCTCATTGGACTTCATCTCAAATCGTCTCTAATTGCAAATTAGAGGCTAGATCTTCAACTAGGAGCTTGATCTCATCACTTTGGTTGCATCTTCATCTGATTTCTCACTGTCTGGATTGGATCTTCAGCATATTTCATAAGTTCGGTAGATTTGGTAAGTGGTTATGATCTCCCACTAGTCTATGATGGATTATATGTTGTAGTTAAGTTATTATAGGTTAGAATTATCAAATTAAATTGATTAGACTTAGGTAATTTTAGATTTAGAAACCCTGGATTAACCTAAGTAAACAAATAATTGTGGTTAGGTCATTAGCTAGTGTCATTTCTATATATTTGGCTATGAAATTCTATATGTTAGATTAGATCTATGCTATAATTGTGATGGTATATGTTCATATCGGATGTAATTGGATGATTTGCTATGTTTGATTCACCGTCATGTTTGAATTTCTTGATATGCTTGATTCATTAGCTAGTGTTGTGCATGTTTTAGGACTAAAATTGGTGATCGGAGCATATAAGGAGCAAAGTTCGTCGGAATTACATGAAACTTGGATGATAGGCTCTGGAGCATATTAGGAGGAAGTTCTGTGAATTGCACCACAAGTGGAGCTAAGTCTTTGGATCGGAACTGGTTCGAATGGATCGGCACCGATCTGAATTTTTAGCTCCAATTGTGGAGAGACTCATAGAGGGAATATAGCATGGGTTCTAGAGTGGCTCTATGAAGTTGGATCGGAGGATAGCCAAGTGATGAAGATTGAATGGATCATCTTTGCTGGATCGCTATGGTGCATAGAAGAGAAGACCTGAAGCCTAAGAAGGATGGCTAAGGGTCTATGGCATCCAGAGGGAGTGCGCTAGAGGCTGGAAGAGAAATGGAGCCTAAACTGGTTAAGTATTTGGATCGGATGGGTACCGATCAAAATTACTGGCTCTATTAGATGCGATACCCTAGGTGGAGACTATGGGGTTATAGTGGATCATGCTGGAAGTTGGGGCTCGCTGATTACTTCTATGATTTTGAAGTTATAGCATGATAAAGTTTCGACTCTTCGGTCGGAGACTCGGATAAGGAGTAGGATCGAAGGAGTTGATAGACAGCTCAGGATGGAACGAGGCTATGGTATAATGGACTGGGTTGAGAGGCAGGACTCATGCCCGAAAATGGATTGGAGTTTTGAAAGCTCTAAAAATTTGGGAGTGCTAAGAAATCAATGATAACTTGGAGTGTTCTAGTAGTGTTTAAGCAGTGGTACTATATGCGGGGACACCGAGGGCTGGTAGCACTAGTGGTGTATCTTGGCAGCTCCGAGAGGGTCTAGTTTCAGATGATACAGAAGTACTATAGGAGACAACCTTGCAGGGTTTCAGACCTGAAAGTACGGGGGAACATAATCGAGAACGGAGATTTCCATTAGTCTTTGCAAGCGAGGACAGGGTCATACGAGTTATCATATATTCAAGGCTTTAGAAGTTGATAGCAACATTTTGGTTGATGGATGCTATGGTTGCTATGGTTATTAAGTTTGAAATTTCTCTTGGGTAGGCTATCATTTATAGGAATGCTAGAAAGGGATTGGGAATAGGGTCAATGGAGGAGGCTGCTTTGATTCTTCTATCCTATTCTATTACAATATCCTATTGTCGTTTATTTGAGTAGCATATTATATCTTATTATTATGTGTTAACTCTTTGGTTGTAGGAATAGGTCAGGTATGTTTTTTTACATTTCTAATACATATTTTCCAGTATAGCTTTTGATAGTTGTAACATCCCGCATATTTTACGATTGTATATTTAATATTTTATTTAAATATAGCATCGTTAGTCGGATTTTTGTCTGAAATGCTACTTTTTGCAAACAGTCGAATTAGGACTCGAGACCTCTTCCATTGAGTTCAAAACGACATTTGCGACCTTTTTGAGTATAAACATTGATACGTTTGGAGTTAGCTAGAATTTCGACATTTTCACTTAGGGCTTTGAGTTTGGGTTTCAGCCCATTAAAACCAACTTATTAACCCAACTCCACTTCACTTCACTTCTCTTCATTCATTCTAAGATTTCCTAACACTTCAATCTTTAGAAGAATGGGGGAAGGGAAAAGAAATTAGAATTCCTAAGCCCTAATCTTCATTGCAAATTCAAGTTCTAGCTCCAAAATTCAAGAGAAACTTGGGTAAGCATCCTCTTCTTCTTCTCCTTATCAATCTCTCTCCAATTTCAGAAATTTTCTATAACCTAATTTAGGAAATATTTGCTTTTGACCTTAGATTGGAGCTTTTAGAGCTGAGATTGAAGAGTGGTTGATCTTCCTTTGTTTTCAAGCTTCTCCTTCCTTGTTTTTGAGTAAAAGGTGAGATTTTTATCACACATCTATGTCTATATCTACCTTTGTGGTTAGGTATGAATTTATAACATCTATCTATGATCATTTGCTTTTGATTTTGAATTGATATGGTGATTTACTAATTTTTGGATTTGAAGTCCAATTTTATGAAAATCCTACTAAGGATGTTTGGATATGTTGTTTGGGGTGTATCGAAGAGCCTATATGGCCGGGTTGTCGCTTGGCGTAAATCCTAGTCGTCGTTGCTCGCTCGATCACTCCCGAAATCGTTTTGGCCATCATGGCCTAGGCAAATTGTTGCCCTTACCAGGAGTTCAGACGTCTGGATACCAATGCCAAACGTCTGGTTTTGCCTCCTGGAGAAAATTATACACGACGGAAAAATAAAAAGGGCAGTGACTAATTTCAGACGTCTGAATTATCGTTTCAGACGTCTGAAAGGAGGTCAGACGTATGATTTGAGATTTCAGACGTTTGGTTGGTTTTCTGGAATATTTCCAAAAACAAAACCAGACGTCTGAATCAACCCCTCAGACGTCTAGAAATAACCAATTTTGCCTATTTGCCTTATTTTTGACTAATTTCCAATGTTAATCGATTTTTGTCGATCCGATTAGTCGTTATCACTTTTATCGACTTTGATGACTTCTTTTTGGGGATTTTGGGAATATCCATTTTGATGGATTTTGTATCGATTTCTTTGGATTTAATTCACGTCTTCGTATGTAAATTTTTGGTGATTGATTGATTTTACAATCAATTTTGTGATTTGTCACTTTAAAATACAAAAGTTTTTATACTAGTGGTAAATATCAAAACTCTTTCATCAAAACGATTTCAACACTATTTTAATACAAAGCTCGTTTATTAAAACCGTTTTCCAACCTATTAGTATATACAAACTTTTACCTCACTCGTTCGAGAAATCCAATTAAACGACTTAGCAAAACAAGTGGTATGAAACGCTTGCGTTTACTTTGTTGGTTAATTCTTAGACTTGTTCAATTGAAACTCTTGTGACAACTTTCGAGTGGAGATCTACAATTCGTTCGTAAATATTTAAGTTGAGCTAGTGGTTATGGGACATGAAGCTAAACTCGTTTATTTACTAGCTTAGTATAATTGACACTTCTTGATGATCGATGATGATCATTTTGTGATTTAGACTAGCATTGTGCGATGTCTCTTTGTCTGCGAGGGAGACTAAAACCCGTTTCTGTGGAGTTTCGGCTCAAAATTGGTGGGGTAGCGACCCATGGTCTTCGGGCCTTTTTGGAGCCTCGGCTCAAAATTAATGGTTAGCAACCATGGAATAACGTTTCATTTTGTGATACACGTGTTGGTGAGTTTTCATGCTCCCGTTTTGTGATAGGCCTCCCCCTTTTGTGATATCTGAATTTCTATTGATGATTTGTAGAATTTATGTTTCACCAATTTTCGTGATTTACGTTGATGGGTTTTATCAATATTTGTGCATCGGTGAATTTGTGTTTCAACAACTTTTACGGTTGGCAATGAGATGTTTGCCAATATTTGTGACTTGGTGAATAAAAATAAAGAATATGATATTCTTTTTGATCTTTGAGAAGATTCTTGTGATATTCTATGATTTTTGGTTGATTGTTAAATGTATACTTTTCATAGTATGACATTATTGTATCATACGTTTTCGTCATATCTCTTGTTCTATCTCATTTTATCTGATATTTATAGCTAGACTGATCCGTTTATTATTTTCTTATTAAATAATACTCGGGTCAGACCGAGATGTACATGTGCTTCTGCTTGACTCCTTATCAGGGATCATCATCTGACTTTTGTCTGACTACATTAGATTGGTAGTTTTTGTTGTTATACATTTGAGATAGAGACTCCTTGATGTATACATATTCTTTTGTCTAGCACTTGTATCTATTCTTTTGTGATATTGTGGATCTTGTTTGACCACACTCTGATGTACACTTCTATGTGTTATATTCATATCTATTTCCGCCTTTATGATATGGATATCTGTGACTGATTTATGTTATGTTTATTTCTATATTTGTTTCTGAAGATATTATAGCCACCGTGTAGTACCTTTGAGTTTGTATCGGTATGTCGGATTTCCTTTTGAGATGAAATGCATGTTATACTATCTGACATATCAGCGCTTGCTCAAAGCAATTACACGGATGGTCGCTCCTCAACAGCCTTATTCTTCGTGCTAGTTGACGGCATTACTTCGTAGTGTCCTTGGCTAGCGTGAGTCTAGAGGTGGGGCATCACAGCTTGGTATCGGAGCCAAACTTCGGAACAATGTAGAATAATCTAGCAAGGATCATTGTCCTAAGTCTTTCTTAGGAGTCGTGCCTTAGGATTTTTATTCGAGTCATAGGACCCGTTCTATCCTATTTTCCATGTGATGCCTTGTTTTATCAATCATGATTGTTTGATATTCATTCTGAGAATAACTTTTCTTCTTTCTTTCTTTCTTAAAGAAGAAAAATGGTTAGAACAGGCCGTCCCAGCGCCAATCTAGTGCTACTGCTCAGGATGGAGTATTTATGTCTGTCCAACAGCTTCTAGATCTTGTAACGTATGCTCAAGCTGTCGGACCCATTCCAGAGCCTACTCATCCAAAATCCGGATTTGCACGCCTGTGCAGTAATTATACAAATTTGGGTGGAAGCCATTCAAGGGTTCCGAGGCGTTATCGAAGTCCAAGCTTGGCTTAGAACATGCGATCGCATTTTTTCTCGCATGAATCTTATTGATCTTCATCGAGTCCAAGTGGCTTCTAGTATGCTCCAAGAAAGAGCATTAGATTGGTATGAGCTTTTGATTTCTGAAATTATTGAAGCGGATCTTACTTGGGAGCAATTCCGGGAAAGATTTTAATCGAAGTTTGTACCAGAAGCTGAAAAAGTGACTCTGGCCCGTCGTTTTATTGACCTTGTTCAAGGTGAATCTTCTGTGACAGATTACGTCGCATCTTTTGAATCCCTCTCTAAATATGGGGTCGAGTATGTAAATACCCCATTGAAGAAAAATCAGAGGTTCGTCTATGGCTTGAATAAGAATCTCAAAAAGCATTTACTCCTGAAATTGGAGGTTTCTTTCGGCCAACTTGTTGATATCGCTCTTCGAATTGAAGAGGCAGATAAAGAGAGTGATGTTGAAGTTAAGGATGCCAAACCGAACTTCAACAACAACAAGAAGAGGCCTAATAAGTTCAAAGGTCCTTATACCAACAAAAAGGGGAAGCAAGCAACTCCGGTAGCAAAGACTTCTACCTCTAGTGGTGGACAATGCTACAATTGTGGTTCTAAGGACCATTATGCAAATAAGTGTTCAAAGCCCCTTGCTTGTCGCTATTGCAAAAGTTTGGGTCGTTATATATCTGCATGTCCCAAACTTCAAAGCAAGCAGGAGGGAAAGCTTAACGTTGTGCAAGCCCCTAGTAACACTTCTCATGGTCAAGGTATTTCTCATTCTATCCTCGATGGCATTATTATATATCGTGACAAACCTATTCGTGTTCTTTTTGACACGGGTGCATCCCATTCTTTTATATCAAAAGAACTTGTTGATACTTTTTCTTTGAGTGTTATGGCTTTAATGACTTCTTTGAGAATTGCAAATCCGGTTGGTGGATCCGCAACACTCAGTTTACTTTGTAAAGATGTCGAGATTATTTTGGGTGGCTTTTCTTTTCGAGCCGATTTGCATGTCATGCGTTACTTAGGCTTCGGAATGATTTTGGATGGAATTGCTTAACCGATATGAATCCTATATCATATGTCCTAAGCGGACTATTCACACTACAACAAAACAGTCTTTTTACAACGGGCAGTGCCTGTTGTAATATGGTTTTCGCAACAGGCATGTGCCTGTTGTAATAGGCCTCGTTGTAATAGATCCGTAACATTTTACAATGGGCAAAGCACGTTGCAGTATACCTTTTTGCAACGGGTTATGACCGTTGCAATAGACTATAATACAATGGCCATAACCCGTTGTAAAATCTTACATAACAACGTGCAGTGACTGTTGTAAAAAGCTCAAATAACAAAGTACATTGCCCGTTGCAAAATAAATGCAGTTTTTTTTTAAAAATTACAGCAACATCCATGCAATACATCCATACTAATACTAAATACTACCGTAAAATAATTAAAATCACATACAAAAAGACTAAAAGCTAGAGTCATAGAATTCTAACACTCCAAAAAGTTAGATAAGTTTACATGCCAAATACATATTTTTCCTATCCTAACTACATTGTGCATTTCCTACTGTCATATACCACCATCACATAAACAATCCCCTACTCTCACCTACCACTTCACCGACCAAACACTCCATCAAACTACCTCTTACCTGCAAATTCATGCTGCCTTGCAACCTGCACGCCCTCTTGCACTGACCATCACTGCCCTGTCAATTGCTAATACCACCAAAAGTGCATATAACTCATTCCCCTGCCTTCTAACACCACTGCATCCCTTCCATATTATTCTTACATAACCTCTAACAACAACCTTCATACAAACAATACTCTACAGCCACTTAACTTATACTCCAACATAACCACCCTACACAACAATTATCCCTCTTCTAAACTGCTGCACATCACCACCATCCACACCTGACATCTAAGGTTAAAACAACCACGATCTTTAGTTTCATCCTGCATATAATTTTTTTATATATGAATGATCTTAGAAGTACACAAAAGGAATGAGAAATATACAGATGAATACATACCCACCAATTGACAAACATTCGCGGTTTTTGATCCCCAAACAAGGCTGGACTAACCTGGAAAAAGGGAAGAGAAAAAAAGAAAAAAAACCATCTCTATTCATAACTGTTAATTTTACTAAGATTTTGATTTTTACCTAGTCATGGAAAAAAGAGGGTATTCAATATAAAATTAGAAACAAACATACTGCCCATCCGATTTCCACAAAAGAGCCTTGTTTGTTGAATACAGTGACCGAGTTTAAACTCCATTCTCGTTCATGCACATGAATGTCCCAAGCATTAATGGTACCGGTTGCTCCAAGATACGGACCCTCACCCTTCTTCAAATACATCTCCAACCGTGCCACCTAGTAATATACATACATATGAATTCATGGTAAATAGTCGAAGCACCATATAAAACCTAATCTGGTTATTAAAATCACATATGCCCAGTTAAATGAAGATCTTTACAATGTTGACTCACAATTCCAAATTCGTTTGCACTTGTGTAATGATCTTATGCATGCATGCACTTTACTTTAGAATGATTTGTTTGTCACAATAAATGTATTTATATATATGCAGTACTGATCACCTCAACTTACAGTAAGAAAACTCTCCATTTGGTATAATAGTAAGATTTGTTGCAGGAGCTCTTAGGATTGGGATCATTTATTTTGGACATACTCCACTCTTATGCCAAAGTTGATCTACTGGATATCTAGATGAGTTGCCTTTTGCAGCTGTTGGAAGAAAACTAGGTAGCAATTATAATGCAAATCACATTAGTACCACTTAATCATATAACAAGCATACAATTATGTGTCATGTTATGATATTTACCTCCATTCTGACACGTAAAATTACTCATATACTTTACGATTTTTAATGAACAAAGGGATTCAGAAATATTTGAGCAATTTCATGTGTTTTAACAAAGGTCAATCAATGTTTCATAAATAAATAAAAGGTATTTTTTCATAAAAGTAAAAAATTTCATCATCCAACTAGAAGATCAAATGAAATATCATAACTTTACGGTGTGATTTTTGATTGATGGATGATCAAGTGCAGATTGTCTATAAATATCAACACAATCAATTCTATCTTCATCTTCACTCTGTAATTATTATTTAAAATCAGATATTCCTTATCCATAATTATTATTTTAAAATCAGATATTCCTTATCCATAGGTAATGTTGGTGAGGTTACTTACTGTTATAAGACGACTCATCAGTAACATCGTAAACAAGCAAGATACCCATTGCCAGTCGATAATATGCTGTAGGAAAAGGAAAAAAGGCATTAATCTAAAGAACGCCATATGCAAAAATGGAAGGAAAAAAAAGTAATGAAATACAATACTTATCTGCAACATACCAGTTGTAATGGTTCTAAATCGTTCCTGACCAGCAGTGTCCTATATTTGTAGCTTAATCCTCTTTCCATCCAATTCAACTGTTCTTATCTTGAAGTCAATGCTACAAAATGTATCAGCTTAGAAATATTAATCATACAAGATATGCATCTTTCTAGTATATGATGCCATTTTGTGGCTTGAACATGAGTTTTTAAGACCTACCCAATCGTAGTAATGAAACTTGTTGTAAAGGAGATCAGAGAAACGTAAAAGAAGGAAACTCTTTTCGACACCTAAAACAAGTAGAAACCACAGTAAATGCTTTAATACCGCATATTTAAAAGATCGTAATATATCTTTTTGCTCGAAAATGATTACTAAATTGGCATGATAATATACATTACAGCAAATCAGAAATAAGCATAAATCAGACAACCATATGCTGGCTCTAGGGATGACCTGAGCAAGTGGATTGCCTTGGGCGACATCACACTTATTTCTTCATCTTAATAAAATTATGAGCAAGAGGTGAATAAATACGAAGATAAAATGGAACAAATGTGAAATACATATCGAAGAAAATTTTCATATTACTTTTTGTGTTGCATAAATAAATAATATAAAAGATATAGCATAAAAAGACCAAGCTTCTAGCACTGGAGCATGGTTACAAATAAGCTATAGTATTTTTTATTTTAATTTTATTTTGAAAAGAAAAAAGAAAAAACTAAGCATCAATAATCATGAAATTATACATGAAATCAAAACGATAGTACCTGTTATTATGTGAGGTAAAAATCTTTCTTTAACAATATCTCAAATTACACATGAAATCCATTCACCGTTGTTTTGAAAAATAAATGCAGTTGTATAATTAACATTTAGCATACATGTGCATTGATTAACTCCATTTACGAACGATAAGGAAATCCAATGACAAAAAGTAAAGTCGTACTTTAACCATGGAACAAGAAGCACAAATGTCTTTTTTCAAAACATGACCATCAGTTGCAGTGAATCATATTAGAAAATATTGCATAGACAAAATTAAAATATTAGATAATATTCAGAGAACCATAGCCGTGATTAATTGAATGGCAGTATCAATCAAGTAGGGCCACGAAAGTGATGGTAAAAATATTGCTAAACAATGAATCAGGATAACAAAACATTGATAAAAATTGCATAATCAGTGAATCGAATCAGAAAATCAAAACTGTGATCCATCAATATCAATTTTGTATTGTTATAAACAATCACAATTAGGGTTTGGTTAATAATAAAATCATAAGATTAAATTACTATTATAAATTAAGTAGTACCTTTCCAACAACAACTTATAGTTGTGCTCTGCCCTAGTTGTTTTGAGCCTGGAGTTTTGCCTTTCCCGTCGATTGGAGTCATTAGAGATGGAATCGTTATCAATTGATATGGAGATGGAGTCGTCGTCGCCTCGCCTTCTTGGTGCAATCACCAGTCGCCGTGCTACTGAGCCTCGATCGACGATGGCGATTCGCGATTTCTCCTTATTCGCCATGCTACTGAGCCTCGTTGGTATATAAGGGGAAGATCGAAGGCGGTTCCCTAGATTTTATTGTTATAATTTTACCGATGGAATGGACCGGAAGAAACTAATTTAGGATTTGGAGCAAAGGATAAAAGCGAAGTGGAAAATTTTGGACTAAAAGAAGAGGGACTAGCGAAATATTTTGATATGGTCGCTCAAAAATTTACAACGGACAAACATTGCCCATTGTATAAAAGGTGTTTATAAGGCATCTATTACAACAGGACCAAAAGGACCGTTGTAATAGCACTCTGTTACAACGGGCAAACATTGCGCATTGTATAAAGGGTGCTATATAGGGCATCTATTACAACGGGCCTAAAAGGACCGTTGTAATAGAATGCTATTACAACGGGCAATTATGCCCGTTGTAAAAAGAACGTTGTAATAAGGTATTTTTGTTGTAGTGTCATCTTCGACATCCTCAATCTATTAAGCAGATTTCCATTGTTCCTAAAGATTCGGATTCCAATTTGACAGCATCTTTATATTCTTTAAATCCTCATGATGACGATAATGATGATGAGGAAGATGTCATTTCTCGTATTCACGTTGTTTGTGAATTTTCCGACATATTTGAGCCCATTTTAGGATTACCACCTAAGCGAGCAATTGAGTTCAGAATTAATCTAATCCCTGGAGCTCTACCTATCACTCGTCCTCCTTATCGTATGTCCAATAAAGAAAATGAGGAGATGCGAAAGCAATTATCTGAATTGGAGACAAAGCAATTTATTCACTCTAGTTCCTCTCCTTAGGGAGCTTCAACTATTTTTGTAAAGAAATATGATGGTACACTTAGGCTTTGTGTTGACTACCGCAAGCTTAATGATCTCACTATCAAGAATAAATATCCTTAACCTCGGATTGATGATTTATTTGACCAACTTTGCAGTGCTAGAGTCTTTTCACAGTTGGACTTAGCAACCAGTTTTCATCAGCTTCGAATTACAGAGGATAGCATTCCTTTGACATCATTCCGTACTCGTTGTGGATCATATGAATGGATTGTTATGCCATTTGGTTTAACGAATGCTCCAGCTTATTTCGTTGACCTTATGAATCGAGTTTTCAAAGACTTCCTCGATCGATTTGTTCTCATCTTTATAGATGATATTCTTATATATTCCAAAACCGAGGAAGAGCATGAAAAGCATCTTCGGATTGTAACATCCCAAAATTTTGAATTTAAAATTCGGTAAATTATTTGAATTTTTAAATTTAAAATTTGAGAAATTTCAAGAGAAATAAAATATTATTAAGTAAAAGAAAGATATATAGAATTTAATAAATAATAATAATTAAAGAAAGAACATATTATAAACAAGAAATTGTTCAAAACAATAAAATGAAATATGTACAAATTGAATGTTTTTTTTGGATAAACCTTTGAATAGAACTAAAAAAATTTGTGAATGTAAGTTATGATAAAAATTATAAAGTTATAAAAAAAAGACACCAGGTTGCATGGGAAGTTATAAACAAGGAGACAATAAAATATGCGATGAATTAAATGTTAGTAATTAAAAAAACACTTTCATTTAACAAAATAAAATAGTACTTGCACAACAATAAAATAAGATTGCTTTAAACATACAAGGAAGCATTACATTACATGCTTTCATTAAATGCCAGTTACTCTTCAGCATGTACAAGATCCCATCAGCTGAATTAAAAGCATGGGTTTAGTCAACAAATAAAGAAAAAAAAATATAATCTAATTTAAAGTAACTGTCGCACCAGAAAGCCTGCACACCTTCTTGTATACCCCTCTCCTTTATATACATGAACATCTGTCTCAGTTCATTCGTTCAACAAATCTTAGCAAAGAACAGAAATTAAAAAAAAAAGAACATCACTTTATATTCAAATTTGAAAACAATTTACTGATGAAAGAAAAAGAGAAGAAGATCAGAACTGCAGTTTCAAAACCAATATAGTCTCTGTTTCAAAATTTGTCCAGGTGAGTAAACATACTACTTTGAACATTTAAAACGTGTGTATTTGATTTATGAAAAAATTATGCTTTGTTGTGTATGTTTTTAAAAAGATAGCTCTATATATCTTTGTGATACATGTTCTTCCAATCTTTGGTTGTAGAGCAAACAAAAGTAGGAAAATTCATATATCTTCATACAAATGATTTTAAACTGAGGGTTTTAAACAAAATAAGTTTGCTTAAACCTAAGTCATGATTTAGAAAGGGTTTCAAGCTTTGCAATGAAGAACCTGACTCTGAAAAACTCAGTTTACAGTGGATAACAGATCATATGATAAATTCAAGAATTTTAATTTAATGATTTGATTATATAGCTTGAATCAACATTCAAAAACAAGATTTTTAAAACAAAAATGATAATTTTTAATGGAGTGTTTAATGTGCAGTTCACGGTTGAACGAAATTTCCATTTTGATCAATTCCTAATAATCGAACAAATTTTAAATGCTAAAATTTGGTTTGAAGCAAGTTGAAACATTGACGATTGCAGGAAAATTATCAAAGAATTTTTCTATTGCATAAATTTGAGGCACGAATTCAAAGTAGGGTTTTATTCGAGTTTTCTTCGTGTTTGGGAATGGGGTGATTTCATCACCTAGGAGCGATCGAGTTGCTCGAGATCGAGGGAGATGATGGCTTGGTGTGTTGACGTGGTATGGCCGGAAGCATGGATTTTCTGGTGGACTGTGCGAGGAGAACGAGGCGAGTTGGTCTGGGTACGTTCGAGTTTCAGTTCGTCGACACAGTGAAATTTCGATTCCGAGTTCCTTGGGTCGAATCGAAGTTCGATTTCGCGTTGGCATGGAATTTTCGACATGCCGATGATCGCGATGATCACCTGAGTCGCGGCGCCACGTCGTGCACGTGCACGACGTGTTTTGGGTATCAGTGAGTTTGCTAATTTGAAACTCGAGTTGAAACTCGAGAAATTGCACATTTGGCTTCGGGAAGGAACTCGCGTACACGAGTATATCTTGGCTATCTTGGTTTAGGTACGCAAACTGGAAAAAAAAGAGAAAAAGGAAGAAGAAGAAATAGGGACGAGGGGAGGAGAGAAAGACTCGGGGTGCGCACGAGAGAAACTCGAGTTTGGCTCGAGTGAAAAACCCTGTTTACTTGGGTTGCCCAAAAAAAAAATGGGTTAAGCCTAAATTATTAAAGTTTATAATGTTAAATTGAACAATGTTGACTATTTTTAAGTTGAGAATTTGTTTAAGTTATCGACTAAGTAAGTGTGTGTATATATATATATATATATATATATATATCAATGCTTATAAAAACCTTAATTAATATTAAAATTAAGTAATTTAATTTAAAATAAGAATTGAAGTTAATTTACATTAAAATTTTCAATGTAACAATAAATTGATTTTTAAAGTGTAAAGCGGATTTTCAAATGATAATTAAGGTAAATAATTTGTATTAATTAATGAAAAAAAATTAAGAATGATATACAATTTGAAATTAAAATTGATTGATAAACAATTAAGTGTTCAAATTAATTTGTAAATTGAGAATTTGTTATTCAGATAAATCAAAGTTGACTAATCAAAATTGGCGGTTAATTAAATAATAAATTAAGAAACAATTAATCGAGTTAATTAAGATTTAAATTTATTTTATCCAAATTGTAATCATTGATTTTAAACATCACTACAAATAATTGTGTAGTTAATTTATTTAAACCACATTGGAAAATAATTAACTATTGTTGTGCACTATATTGATATTTCTGTTCTGTTTGTGATACTGTGTGATGTAGATTGCTATGTACTGCACTGTGATTGTGGTTTGTTCCATTTTGATGTAAAAACCCTGTTAGCCGTAAAACGACATTTAAACTTCGATGCGACAGGGAATCAGATTTCGGTTAGTTATCCGAAACCCACATCGAACCTGTGAATTTTTATGAACGACGTATCCACATGTTTTTAAAATTGACATTCGCTGTTCGGTTTAGCCGCAAGAAGACCTTTGTGTCATATAACCCATTCCGAATAAGTGATACGACGAAATGGATGAGCATTTGAAGACGGTGGTGAAGACCGGACGTCTTCGAGAACGATAGGATAACCTGTCGAATGACTCTGCACTGAGTTGCTCCAGTATAGAGTTCTCCATATGTGATGAGGAATCCGATCGGGATTGTGGACGCCGGGATTACAAGTACTTCTTAGGAAGTGCCTTCAGTTCTGTTCCAACCCAAAACAGTCTTGTATGGATTGTATGTCTGACATTACATTTGAGATATAAAGCAGATTTCTTTAAAATACATTTCTGTTGGTGGCGGAGAATTTATTCTCTTAGCTTAACACCCTTCTCTGAGACGTACGAGCTCAGAGGTTGTGTAGTTGAAGGTTATCAGTAATATATTACCAACTTGGTAATGTGGCATGCTGAATTCTGCTGATCGTTTGTTGATCAAAGCGTGGCTTTTGTGAAAAGCGTAGCTTTGTGGACGAGACTTCGTCGAACCTCACAACCCGGTAATGGTCGAAACTGGAAAGATGCAGCAAGGTTATTGGGGGTAGCGCCCCTTAGGGTATGTGCATTTCCTTCTGAATAGAAGTGATATCGTGGTATGGAGCCCAGATACTTAACTTATGTGGATATCACATATATATTTATTACTTTGTGATTGTTGTTGGGGCCCGGGAAAAAGGTTGGTTACAACCGAAGGATGACATACTCGTGTCAGTAGTTACCTAGTTAGAGGTAACCCGGCCTTGTGTTGGCAGAGATCCGGTTAGGTTCTCGGGTCGTCCCTCCAAAGGCATACCCATGTGGCCCAAGAAGTTCCTTAGCCTGACCATTTGTTGGAAATCCAATTCCCAATACAAAACTCTATACGGTTTTAATTGTAGAACATGTCATTTACTTATGGTGGCGCCCCACTGTTTAGATGGTAGCTATAGTAGGCATACGATAATGGTCGTATGTTGGCTAAGATTAATATTATATTTTCAAAATATTTTCTACACTATGCACTAGTAATAATATCAAAGAAATTTCCCCGTACCAAGCATATTTGACTATCATGAGAAGAAATCTCCTCTAATTCTGCGATTGTATTGTGTGTGTGGCGGGAGGTCTTATGGTAGTTTCATTTTAAAAGCATACCGAAATTCTTTTATAAATCTAGTTTCTTTAAAAGCAACTGTTTTTGTTTACTCATACCAGTCCCATGACTGACCTGGAGTTTATTGTTTCTTTCCTAAACTCCGGGTGCCCATAATTTCTACTCGGGCAGCCTAGTAGTAGGTTTTCCGTATTCTGGAGTTAGCAGTATTTTGGAGCTCTTATCTTGAAGATATTCTGAAAGCTTTTGGAGATCTCAGGTGTTTAGCTTTTGGGAGTTCGTTATCACTTCTTTCATTTGAAGACTTTTTGGATATATGATCACTGTTGTATTATTATGATGTTGTATTTGGAGTTGTGGTGTATGTATTAAATACTCTGATGTAGTAATGAATATTATACTGTTGTATCTGTGACATACGCATGATATTCATCCTGTTCCGTTGTTTTATATTCATCTGATGTTGTTATAAGCTCCATCCGAACTGAAATTTGACGTTCGAATCTCCGGCAGTTGAATACAAGTGAGGTATTTGATGTCGACTTTTGAACGATGAATTTTGGGTTGTGACAAATTGGTATCAGAGCTGAAGGTTGAGTAAGAACTTTAGCTACGGAGTATAACACATTAGATGGCTCATTAGAGATAGGGTGAAGTATGCCCTAGAATGAGTATAACCAAGACTGAAACTCTAAATTTTCTTAGTTTATTTCTTTTTACTGCTGATATTCCTTTAGATATCTCGTCCGTATATCTAAATCAATTTTTCCTACTAATTACAGATAGTAAAAAAATGAGCGGATAAAGAGGAAGAGCTAGGGGTCAAGGGAATGCCGCAGCACCTAATCAACTTCCCCCAACAGCAGTAGCAGCAATAGATATCCAGCAGCAGCCGAATCTGGCTGATTTGTATAAAAATTTCTCAAAGCTTGGTGGCAGACCGTTCACCGGCAAGGAGTCAATTGTTGAGGCTCAAGCGTGGATAAGATCATGTGAGAAATTTTTTAAAGGGCCAAAGCTGCCAGATGAGCAGAAGAGACTTATAGCTTCTTGGCAGCTCCAAGAAGAAGCCTCAGCCTGGTGGGAAACAGTCATTATAGATGAACCAGAGGAAGAGTTTACTTGGAATTGTTTTAAGGAGGTGTTTGAAAAGCGTTATATGCCGTCGGCAGGAATTTCCAGAATGTATCAAGAATTTTTGGATTTAAAGCAAGAAAGCTTGTCGTTTGAGGAGTACCTAAACAAGTTCAACGAACTATCCCATTTGGTCCGGAGTTGTTAAACACGCCTCTTAAGAAAAATGAAAGGTTCATCCGTGGAATGAACCAGAAGTATCATGAAAGGATGACAGCACACGTCAAAGAATCTTTTTTTGATCTTATTGATATGGGATATAGGTATGCCACACTGGATATGCAGGAGATTCCAAGGGAATGAGGAAATTCAAGTAATCAGAATTGAAAGAAAAGGAAGTTTGGGGGCAAGAGGCCACAACAAGACAAGGATAAAAAGAGTAGTCAAGGAAATTCGACTAGGAACATAACTTGTTACAATTGCCAAGAGAAGGGCCATTATTCAAACAGCTGCAAAAACCCGAAGAAGCAAGTTAAGAAGGAACAGCCCATGAGGAATGATCAAGGAGCTAAAGAATGATATAATTGTCACAAGCCTGGACATGTTATTAAAGATTGCCCGGTAATGAAGCAAGCACAGGTGGCAAATGTTTATGCGATAAAGAAAGACCCTTCGACTTCGACAGCAGATAAAGGAAAAGGTGTTCTGGAAGGTAACCTTACTATTTATGATAGAGCTGTTAGAGTTTTATTTGACACGGGTGCTTCACATAGCTTTATCTCCCAACAAACCGCAAGTGAATTAGAACTTAAAACTGAATTTGTTGACAACCCTATTTGCGTGAAAAATCCGGTTGGAGGTCCCGTAAATCTTTGTTTATATTGTAAGAAAGTTCCTATTTCATATGCTTGCTATCAATTTCCTATCAACCTTTATGTCCTTGAATTTAATGAATTTGAAATCTTACTCGGAATGAATTGGTTTTCGAAATACGAAGCTAAATTGGATTGTAATAGTCGGACAGTTTTAGTCAAAACAAGCCTTGGAAATTTTATTGAAATCTCTTGTGAGGATCCGAGTCCAAAAAGAGATAAATTGATGTATACTTTGGGATATCCTGAACCCAGTTTGCAGTCTATACCTGTTGTTCGGGAATTTTCCGACGTATTTGAAGAAGTAAAATCCTTACCTCCACACCGAGAAATAAATTTTCGAATTGACTTAGTACCCAATGCCCGTCCTGTTGTTCGTGCAAGTCGCAGGATGGAACCTAGGGAAAGAATTGAATTAGTCAATCAAACTCGAGATTTGCTAAAGAAAGGATTGATTTGTCCTAGTGTTTTCGAATGGGGTTCAGCTGTCATATTTGTGGCTAAATCGGATGGATCTTTGAGATTGTGTGTAGATTACCGCGATCTCAATAAACAAACTCTCAAAAACAGACTCCCTTTACCTAGAATTGACGATCTATTCGATCAACTTCACGGCACTTGATTCTTTTCTAAGATGGATCTAGCTCAGGGATTCCATCAGTTGCGAATAGCCGAAAATTGTATTCATTTAACTGCCTTTAGGGGTCCTGACATGTTCTACGAGTGGTTGGTTATGCCTTTCGGACTGACCAATGCTCCCGCGTACTTCGTAGATTTAATGACCCGAGTGTTTCGAGAAGTATTGAACAAATTTGTCCTTGTATTTATTGATGATATCTTGATTTACTCCAAAACTGAAGAGAAGCATGCTGAACATCTCAGAATTGTTTTGGAAATATTCAGGAGGAATATCTTATTCGCTAAATTTTCTAAGTGTCACTTTTGGGTCAAAGAAGTCAGATTTCTCGGTCATATTGTTAATGAAGAAGGAATTTCTGTTGATCCAAGCAAGATTTCTGCAATTCTGGACTGGAAGCAACCCACTACTCCTAGAGAAGTTCGAAGTTTTTTGGATTTAGCGGGATATTATAGAAAGTTTGTACAGGATTTTTCTAAGTTAGCTAGCCCATTAAGCAAGCAAGCAATAAAGAATGCCAAGTTCAATTGGACCCCAAAATGTGATGAAGCTTTCCAGGAATTGAAAAAGAGATTGACTACTGCTCCTGTTCTCGTTATCATTAACGGGAACCAAGGCTTATCTGTCTATACTGACGCGTGTGGTGATGGGGTAGGTGCGGTATTAATGCAGAATGGGAAGGTAGTTGCCTACGCGAGTAGACAATTACGTCCGCACGAGAGAAACTACCCAACACATGATTTGGAGCTTTTGGCTGTTATTTTCGCTTTAAAAATCTGGCGACACTATCTTCTGGGTGAAAAAATTGAATTATTCACCGACCATAAGTCCTTGAAATTTCTCTTTACCCAGAAAGATCTGAATCTGCGACAACAACGTTGGTTGGAATTTCTGGCATCTTATGACCTAGATATTCTGTATACACCTGGAAAAGCCAATGTAGTTGCCGATGCTTTGAGCAGAAGACATGTTGTTTTCACATATCTTGTTATTGCTCCTACTCTTCTTAAAAAGATTGCAAGACAGCAGACTGAAGACAAGTTTCTTCAGGAAAATCGTAGAAGAATATGTCGAGGTGAAGGTTCTAGTTTTGAAATTGATGATAATGGAGTTATAAGGATGAAAAGAAGAATTTGTATCCCTGACATTACGAAGCTGAAACGGGAAGTTTTGGACGAATGCCACAAATCCAAACTCAGTATCCATCCAGGAGTTAATAAAATGTATAGAGATATAAAAAGGACTTTCTGGTGGAAGACAATGAAAAGAGACATATCTATTTATGTGAGTCGCTGTGCTACTTGTCAATAAATCAAAAGCTATCAAAAGAAAGTGGTCGGTTTACTTCAGCATTTGGAAATACCGAAGTGGAAGTGGGATCTGGTATCGATGGATTTCATCGACGGATTGCCACGAACCAAGAAGGAAAATGAAGCAATTTGGGTTATAGTGGACCGTCTAACCAAAACTGCTCACTTTATTCCAGTGAAATCCACTCGGACTGCAGCAAGCTTAGCCGGGCTATATATAAAGGAAATTATTCGTCTCTATGGTACTCCCAACAGTATAGTGAGCGATCGTGATCTGCTCTTCACTAGTAGATTTTGGGAGGCATTCCAAGCTGCTTTGGGAACGAAATTGAATTTCAGCACTGCTTATCACCCATAATCTGATGGGCAAACTGAGAGGGTAAACCGAATTCTAGAAGGCCTTTTGCGTACATGCATTCTCGATTTTGGTGGTTCTTGGGAGGACCATTTACATCTGGTAGAATTCTCATATAATAACAGCTATCAGGCCAGTATAGAAATGGCTCCTTTTGAAGCTTTATATGGTCATCCATGTCGATCACCTACATGCTGGATCAAATCAGGTGATAGACTCGTCCTTGGACCGGATGTGATTAAAGAAGCCATGGAGAAGGTTGATTTTATTCGAAAGAAATTAATAACTGCTCAAAGTCGTCAGAAGAACTATTATGACTGCCGAAGAAGACATTTGAAATTTCAAGTTGGAGATTATGTATTTATGAAAGTGTCTCCGATGCGGGGTGTATTGAGATTCGGGAAAACTGGAAAGCTAACACCGCGTTATATTGGTCCTTTTCCTATTCTGGAAAGGATTGGTCCTCTAGCATATCGAGTGCAGCTACCCAGCTGGTTGTCTGGCATGCATGATGTGTTCCACATTTCTAATCTTCGAAAGTATGTGCACGACCCAGATAGTATTATTGAAGAAGCTGCTCAGCACGATCTCGAAATCACTCCCAACTTGGCAGTAAAGAGGGAACCGATAAAAATTGTTGATCGTGATGAAAAGCGAATGCGAAAAAAAGTTGTGAAACTGGTCAAAGTTCAATGGAGTGGCGATCCAAAGGACTGTACTTAGGAGACTGAAGATAATATGAAGAAATCATATCCCAATTGCAGAGTGGATATCTCGGCATAAACTGGTAAGCCATTTCCTTATTTTTTTCGAATTCGTATATTCTTTGTTTGCGTTTCTCTCTCTTTCAATTTCGAGGACGAAATTTTCTTAAGGAGGGGATATTGTAACATCCCAAAATTTTGAATTTAAAATTTACTAAATTATTTGAACTTTTAAATTTAAAATTTGAGAAATTTCAAGAGAAATAAAATATTATTAAATAAAAGAAAGATATATAGAATTTAATAAATAATAATAATTAAAGAAAAGAACATATTATAAACAAGAAATTGTTTAAAACAGTAAAATGAAATATGTACAAATTAATTTATTTATTTTGTATAAACCTTTGAATAGAACTAAAAAAATTTGTGAATGTAAGTTATGATAAAAATTACAAAGTTATGATAAAAATTACAAAGTTATTAAAAAAAGACACAAGATTGCATGGGAAGTTATAAACAAGGAGACAATAAAATATGTGATTAATTAAATGTTAGTAATTAAAACAAACACTTTCATTTAACAAAATAAAATAGTACTTGCACAACAATAAAATAAGATTGCTGTAAACATACAAGGAAGCATTACATTACATGCTTTCATTAAATGCCAGTTACTCTTCAGCATGTACAAGATCCCATCAGCTGAATTAAAAGCATGGGTTTAGTCAACAAATAAAGAAAAAAAATCTATTTTAAAGTAACTGTCGCACAAGAAAGCCTGCACACCTTCTTGTATACCCCTCTCCTTTATATACATGAACATCTGTCTCAGTTCATTCATTCAACAAATCTTAGCAAAGAACAGAAATTAAAAAGAAAAGAAGAACATCACTTTATATTCAAATTTGAAAACAATTTACTGAAGAAAGAAAAAGAGAAGAAGATCGGAACTGCAGTTTCAAAACCAATATAGTCTCTGTTTCAAAATTTGTCCAGGTGAGTAAACATACTTCTTTGAACATTTAAAACGTGTGTATTTGATTTATGAACAAATTATGCTTTGTTGTGTATGTTTTTAAAAAGATAGCTCTGGATATCTTTGTGATACCTGTTCTTCCAATCTTTGGTTGTAGAACAAACAAAAGTAGGAAAATTCATATATCTTCATACAAATGATTTTAAACTGAAGGTTTTAAACAAAATAAGTTTGCTTAAACCTAAGTCATGAGTTAGAAAGGGTTTCAAGCTTTGCAATGAAGAACCTGACTCTGAAAAACTCAGTTTACAGTGGATAACAGATCATATGATAAATTCAAGAATTTTAATTTAATTATTTGATTATATAGCTTGAATCAACATTCAGAAACAAGATTTTTAAAACAAAAATGATAATTTTTAATGGAGTGTTTAATGTGCAGTTCACAGTTGAACGAAATTTCCATTTTGATCAATTCCTAATAATCGAACAAATTTTAAATGCTAAAATTTGGTTTGAAGCAAGTTGAAACATTGACGATTGCAGGAAAATTATCAAAGAAGTTTTCTATTGCATAAATTTGAGGCACGAATTCAAAGTAGGGTTTTATTCGAGTTTTCTTCGTGTTTGGGAATGGGGTGATTTCATCACCTAGGAGCGATCGAGTTGCTCAAGATCGAGGGAGATGATGGCTTGGTGTGTTGACGTGGTATGGCTGAAAGCATGGATTTTATGGTGGACTGTGCGAGGAGAACGAGGCGAGTTGGTCTGGGTACGTTCGAGTTTCAGTTCGTCGACACAGTTAAATTTCGATTCCGAGTTCCTTGGGTCGAATCGAAGTTCGATTTCGCGTTGGCATAGAATTTTCGACCTGCCAATGATCGCGATAATCACCGGAGTCGCGGCGCCACGTCGTGCATGTGCATGACGTGTTTTGGGTATCAGTGAGTTTGCTGATTTGAAACTCGAGTTGAAACTCGAGAAATTGCACGTTTGGCTTCAGGAAGGAACTCGCGTACACGAGTATATCTCGGCTATCTTTGTTTAGGTACGTAAACTGGAAAAAAAAGAGAAAAAGGAAGAAGAAGAAACAGGGACGAGGGGAGGAGAGAAAGACTCGGGGAGCGCACGAGAGAAACTTGAGTTTGGCTCGAGTAAAAAACCCTGTTTACTCGGGTTGCCCAAAAAAAAATGGGTTAAGCCCAAATTATTAAAGTTTATAATGTTAAATTGAACAATGTTGACTATTTTTAAGTTGAGAATTTGTTTAAGTTATCGACTAAGTAAGTATGTGTCTATATATATATATATATATATATATATATATATATATCAATGCTTATAAAAACCTTAATTAAAATTAAAATTAAGTTTTTTAATTTAAAATAAGAATTGAAGTTAATTTACATTAAAATTTTCAATGTAACAATAAATTGATTTTTAAAGTGTAAAGCAGATTTTCAAATGATAATTAAGGTAAATAATTTGTATTAATTAATGAAAAAAAAAATAAGAATGATATACAATTTGAAATTAAAATTGATTGATAAACAATTAAGTGTTCAAATTAATTTGTAAATTGAGAATTTGTTATTCAAATAAATTAAAGTTAACTAATCAAAGTTGGCGGTTAATTAAATAATAAATTAAGAAACAATTAATCGATTTAATTAAGATTTAAATTTATTTTATTCAAATTGTAATCATTGATTTTAAACATCACTACAAATAATTGTGTAGTTAATTTATTTAAACCACATTGGAAAATAATTAACTATTGTTGTGCACTATATTGATATTTCTGTTCTGTTTGTGATACTGTGTGATGTAGATTGCCATGTACTGCACTGTGATTGTGGTTTGCTCTGTCTTGATGTAAAAACCTGTTAGCCGTAAAACGGCATTTAAACTTCGATGCAACAGGGAATCGAATTTCGGTTAGTTATCCGAAACCCACATCGAACCTGTGAATTTTTGTGAACGACATATCCACATGTTTTTAAAATTGACACTCACTATTCGGTTTAGCCGGGAGAAGACCTTTGTGTCATATAACCCATTCCGAATAAGTGATACGATGAAATGGATAAGCATTTGAAGACGGTGGTGAAGACCGGACGTCTTCGAGAACGATAGGATAACTGTCGAATGACTCTGCACTGAGTTGCTCCAGTATAGAGTTCTCCATATGTGATGAGGAATCCGATCGGGATTGTGGACGCCCGGATTGCAAGGACTTCTTTGGAAGTGCCTTCAGTTCTGTTCGAACCCAGAATAGACTTGTATGGATTGTATGTCTGACATTACATTTGAGATATAAAGCAGATTTCTTTCAAATACATTTGTGTTGGTGGTGGAGAATTTATTCTCTTAGCTTAACACCCTTCTCTGAGACGTACGAGTTCAGAGGTTATGTAGTTGAAGGTTATCAGTAATATATTCCCAACTTGGTAATTTGGCATGCTGAGTGCTGCTGATCATTTGTTGATCAAAGCGTGGCTTTTGTGAAAAGCGTAGCTTTGTGGACGAGACTTCGTCGAACCTCACAACCTGGTAATGGTCGAAACAGGAAAGATGCCGCAAGGTTATTGGGGGTAGCACCCCTTAGGGTATGTGCATTTCCTTCTGGATAGAAGTGGTATCATGGTATGGAGCCCTGATACTTAACTTATGTGGATATCGCATATATATATATATATATATATATATATATATATATATATATATATATATATATATATTACTTTGTGATTGTTGTTGGGGCTCCGGATAAAGGTTGGTTACAACCGGGGGATGGCATACTCGTGTCAGTAGTTACCTAGTTAGAGGTAACCCGACCTTGTGTTGGCAGAGATCCGGTTAGGTTCTCGGGTCGTCCCTCCAGAGGCGTACCCATGTGGCCCAGGAAGTTCCTTAGCCTGACCATTTGTTTGAAATCCAATTCCCAATATGAAACTCTGTACGGTTTTAGTTATACAACCTGTCATTTACTTATGGTGGCGCCCCACTGTTTAGATGGTAGCTATAGTAGGCATATGATAATGGCCGTATGTTGGCTAAGATTAATATTATATTTTTGAAATATTTTCTACACTATGCACTAGTAATAATATCAAAGAAATTTCCCCGTACCAAGCATATTTGACTATCATAAGAAGAAATCTCCTCTAATTCTGCGATTGCATTATGTGTGTGGCGGGAGGTCTTATGGTAGTTTCATTTTAAAAGCATACCGAAATTCTTTTATAAATCTAGTTTCTTTAAAAGCAACTGTTTTTGTTTACTCATACCAGTCCCATGACTGACCTGGAGTTTATTGTTTCTTTACTAAACTCCGGGTGCCCATAATTTCTACTCGGGCAGCCTAGTAGCAGGTTTTCCGTATTCTGGAGTTAGCAGTATTTTGGAGCTCTTATCTTGAAGATATTCTGAAAGCTTTTGGAGATCTCAGGTGTTTAGCTTTTGGGAGTTCGTTATCACTTCTTTCATTTGAAGACTTTTTGGATATATGATCACTATTGTATTATTATGATGTTGTATTTGGAGTTGTGGTGTATGTATTAAATACTCTGATGTAGTAATGAATATTATATTGTTGTATCTGTGATATATGCATGATATTCATCATGTTCCGCTGTTTTATATTCATCTGATGTTGTTATAAGCTCCATCCGAACTGAAATTTGACGTTCGAATCTTCGGCTGTTGAATACAAGTGAGGTATTTGATGTCGACTTTTGAACGATGAATTTTGGGTCGTGACAATTGTGTTGGAAACCCTTAGGAGCAACCAATTAAAAGCAAAATTTTCTAAGTGCCACTTTTGGCAATCTCGTGTGAAGTTTCTCGGTCATATTATTTTCGAATCCGGAATTTCCATAGATCCTTCAAAGATTGAAGCGATTCAAAATTGAAAGAGACCGAAGAGTGTGACGGAAATCCGTAGTTTTCTCGGATTGGCGGGTTATTACCGTCGTTTTATAAAAGGCTTTTCTAAAATTTCTGTGCCTCTTACTAGTTTGACAAAGAAGAGAGTTAAATACATTTGGTCAGACAAATGTGAAGCTTCTTTTCAGAAATTAAAAGAACTCCTTTCCGATGCTCCTATTCTTGTGATTCCCGAAGGGAACCAAGATTTTGTTTATTATACCGATGCTAGTCGTATTGGTTTGGGTGCCGTTCTCATGCAAGGGGAACGTGTTATTGCTTATGCTTCTAGGCAATTAAAGCCAGCCGAGACTAGATATGTCACTCATGATTTAAATCTCGCGGCTATTGTCTTCGCCCTAAGAATTTGGCGTCATTATCTTTTAGGAGAAAAATTTGTTCTTTTTACCGATCATAAATCTTTGAAGTATTTATTTTCTCAGAAGGAACTTAATTTGCGTCAACAACATTGGCTCGACTTCCTTACTGTTAATCGACTAAATTTCTATCGAGTTAGAAAATAGTCAAAAAAATTCAAATTAAAATTAACCGCAAGCGCACGGTGTACACTTGTAGTACGTGGCAAATACGGGTCAATCCGCAGGGAATTGATGATTTTAAAATTCTATTCAATCAAATTAAACCAAAGTTGAAGAGTGTGATTAGCTAGAAAATGAGAAAATTATCAAAAACAAAGTGATAAGAATATGGGAATTAAATGACAATTTAGAGATAATTCCGCTCTCTAGATCATATAATTCAACAAATTATGAAATTATGATCTCTCTTTTTTGGTCATAAGTGAATTTAAATGATGTGTTTATCATAAGTATGGCTCATTTGTGCTATTAATTAGCTCAACATAAGCCGTCAAACTATAACACAACCTTTAAACCACTAACTCCAATGAAAATGACAACAAAGTTGAAAATGAAATCTATTTTAAGTATGGCCTATTAACTCTTAATTAGAAACATAGACTATCAAATTTGAATTTCAAATCACCTTCTTATGCCATAATCATATTTTGATGAATAGGCATTTATGTTAGTGATTGTTTAAGCATAGCCTATTTGGTGATAACAATATAGGCTATCAAATTCAAAACAAAAACAACAAATTAAACCACTTCAAGCATTGTCATTAAGCATAAAAAGAGAGCTATAATTATCAAAATGTTGAACCTACATGATTAGAGGCTTCATTACCCCTAAATTGAAGGGATTAACCTCTCATATTTGTTATCAAAACAAAAAATATAGCTTGCAACATGAATGAAAAAAAAAGAAAAAAAAAGTGCAAAGTAAAGAAACAAAACTATTCTACTTGCATGAAAAATAAATCTACACTACTAACATGAAAATAAATAAACAAAAGAAGCATGTAAAAGAAAGAGAGCACTGATTAAGATTGCATAGAAAAAAGAAAAAACACATAAAGTAAAAATGGCTAAGTAGCCATGGAAAAGAGAAAGAGAACTTGTCTTTTATTTTGAGCCTAAACTAATGAAGAGGAAGAGGGGAGATTACATGAAACATGTGGGTATTTATACATGTATGAAACTCTAATTCATATTTTTGGGGAATTCCCAAAATGCCCATGAGGTAGTGTGGCCACCAAGCAATCATTAGCATGTCATAATCCCTATTTAAGTGTACATGAAGCCATTAATTCCATAAGCATGTGCATTAGCCTCTAGTTTGTACATTAAGGTGGTGGGTAAGTGGGGTCCTCCATGTTCTTCACTTTGAATTATTTACATCTTTATTCTTTTGTATCTTCTTTGTGCATGCATATTCCATCATGAAACCACTCATATTTGAGATCAAATTCCTACAAAAAATATATATATTTCCAATAAATTTTTCTCAAAGAAATATATGCACATAAATGACCATTTTGCCCCTATATGAAGATAGATATGTGACAATTTGGAATTAATATGGATTTTGGTTAAAACAAGTTAAAATACCCAATATGATCATTTATTTAATTTAAATAGATTCAATATGGTGGTAAAAATATGCACATTTACGTGCACATCAAATACCTCCACACTTATTTTTTTATTCGTCCTCGAATAAAGAGAAACTAAGATAAATCCATTTTCATAGGGAGCACGATTTCATTGAGCGTATGCAACAAGCCGTTAAACCTCTGGGTGTCCCCAGTAGGACAAGTGTTGTCTCGTGAGGGTTTTCAGCGGATACTACCCACAAAATCCAAATGCAGGATGAAAGTATTTACAAAATGCAAGATTTATTTACAAAGAGATGAATGCGAGTTTTTGAAAATATTTACAAATGAAGGATTTATTTTTAAATTGACACAAATAAGTTAAATATAGGTTTTTGTTATTATCTTGAATTTTTTTAGTTATTTACTCGTCATAATTTTCAATAAAATCAAAGTTATCATAACAAATAGATGATAGTTTAACTCGTTGTTTTGGTTAATAGCACAGTGTAACTATGAAATGGATCCTTAGTTGATTATCAAAGTTTATCAAAGTGGTATTTTCATTTCTTTTCAATAACAAATCAAATCAAATAAGTAAAAATAGTGCTAGGATTTCAATTGCTTGCTCTCTCATTATTTGCAAGAAAAATTATACACCTAGATCAGGTAAACTGAGGCCAGATATACCACCCATGCACTGCCTTTCGGGCTTATGTGAGGGGAGTACAGAGCATGGCGAGTGCATGCATTTTTGTGCAACACCTATCGACCGTAGGTGGTTTTTATTAAGTCTGTTTTTTTACATGTGTTCCATACATGCATAACCGTGAGGACTTTTAAATGAGAGTGAATACTTGGATGTTATTATTATTTTTATATATTTTTTTAAGAGGGAGAGAGAGTTTTACAAAATCATCTTAGCACCATTTAACTTAGAAGACAAAAAAATGTTATATCCTTTACTTTAAATCAACCACTTTTTAAAACAAAGATTTTCAATTAGGATGTACTTCATAATTAACATGTATGAATCTTCCTATATACTAGTTAAACCATTATTGTTTGTAATCAAACTTCATTTTTATTTTTGTTATGACAAATAAATTTTCAAAAATTTCAATTTAATAAACCAAAACCATATATTTATCTTATAGTGTTTCTTTTAAAAATAAATCAAAAGAAAATTTGTTTTTGGAATTTTTTTTTTTTTTGAGATTTTAATGAAAAAATAAACCATAAAAAATAGAAAAAAATGAAGATGAGTCTCCCCCCACATCTGATTTTGACTGTGTCCCCACAGTCAACCTAAGTGGATGGAGAAAAATAAAATAAAAATCCTATATTTACATGAAAGATTATTATTTACAAGAGATGAGAAAGTATACAGTCAAAAAGTAAATGAAACGGTCTTCTAAAGACTGATTCATTTGTCTCGTCAAATGTGTGAGACATAGCTTAAGCATGAAAAACCAAATCGTAAATGATTTCGAAGTTGAATGTGGATTTGAAAAAACGAAAGTCATTTTATTGAAAATCGTACGAGTTGTTTTACTTTCGATGATTTTTAGGGTAGATAGAAAAATTGGTTGAAGTTCAATTTCTTCCAAAATATCGATTTCAAAATCAAAATGGTGATCGTAATTTTCCCCTTCAGAATTCAACAACTCATTTTCAAAAAGTCCATAAAACTCATGTTCATTAAATTCGACTTCCTTTGTTGGATTATCAACAACTTCATCGTGTAAATCGAGTTTAAAATTCAAAGTTGTCATATTCAAATTTTCAAAAAAGGAAGATCGAAGTTTAAATCGAGTTTCGCACCCTCAAAAGAATTGAAATCCAACTTAACTATTGTATCGTCATTATAAGATTTAAAAGTTGTTATTTGAAAATCATCGATTTGGGTAAAAGATGGATTATCATTTGACTCGTCACACATTGAAATTTGATTTTGTTTCTCACGATATTTTTTCAATGTTTTAATCAAAAAATTCGTGTGATCATCGTAAATTTCATTCATTTGCTCAACAAATTCAAATTTGTAATTATTAACTTGAAAATTTTCGATTTGGACTTGTTGAGAACAATAATTGTCAATTTCGATAAATGGTAGATTATTATTTGATTCTTCGCAAGTTGACATTTGATTATGATTTTCATAAAATATTTTGTATTTTTCAAGTAATAAGTCCCCGTTATCTTTTTTTCGTTTGGTCAACAAAATCAAATTCATGATTATTAATTTGAAAATTTTCATTTTGAATTTGTTGATAACCTAAGTTTTTAATCGTATCGTTATTAAAAGTATTCCCATTGCCAACATTATTTGAAAATTGGTTCACGTTTTCGTCTTGACTTTGAAATTCATTTTGAAGCTCGAAATTGAATTGGCATGGGTTATACTCGAAATCATTTGAATTTTGAAGTGAATTCAAATTTTGATTATTTTGACTTGAACTTTGATTCGAGTTATTACACAAATATGAATTACACAAATCATTTATACTTTGATTTTGTTGCATAGAAAGTTCGAGTAAAGATGGAATGCTAATTTCAAGATTTGAGGGTTGCTCGTTTTTTTGAAAATTTTGTGGTTCAAAATTCGAATTATTTAAACAATAGTTGTTGTTAAAATATCCATATGAATTTGGAATGAAATCATATGGATTATATTGATTTTCACAATTATATTCAAGTGAGTAAGGAAAAGGAAACTCAGACATTTTCAAAAAAAAATTTGGCTTTTTTTTAATAAAGGAAAAATATTTACAAATAAAATTTATTTTTCAAAAGGAAAATTGATTTTTGTTTTGTTTTTTGGTTTTTCAAATTTTTTCTTTGTTTCTTTTCTAAAATAGGTTTTATATTTTTTTTGGATTTTTGTTTTTCTAAATTTTTTTGGATTTTGAAATTTCAAAGGAAAAGGATTTAAAAATTTCAAAGAAAAATAAAGGGAAATTTTTTTTTGGTTTGGATTTTTTTTAAAATATGTATGAACTAATGCAGCTAAATGAATGCAAGGGTTAATTACAAATGATTTATCCTAACTTAACCCAAAATTGTATAATCACACATTGTCTTAGATAAACAAAAATATTTCTCAGCCAGATAACGGGCAGGGGTTATCGGTGCACCACGAATCACCGTAGCAATGCAGCCGAAGGTTTAAGTACTTTCAGAGAAACAATTCAGTATAATATTTACGAATCACCGTAATATTTATAATTGAATATTGCTCTGCCGTAGCCTAGACACCAAGAAATTAAATTGTTCGAAGAAGACAATTTATTAATATATAATTAAGTTTTATCGGTGTCTAACCGTTATTATTAATCAAATTCTAAGATGAAATGCAAAGCAGAAAATAAACGTGTATTAACAATGCAACAACGAATGAATTTATTTCTTTTTTTGAAATTCAGTTATGCAAATGCAAACAACCAACAATGCAAAACTAATAAAACAGTAGATAAGCAAGGAAGCAGTTTTTTTTTGGCATGCAAAGCGAAGCAATTATTTTTGCAGCAATTCCTCTCCTTTTGAAATTCTGCTTTGGTAACCTGAAATAGAAACAAGATACATACAATTTTTTTTCTTTTTAAAAATATATATCAAAGGAGAAACTAAACAAAGGAAAATAAAAAACTATTAAAGTCAAAATAAACACAGCAAAACAAAAGATATCCAAACAAATAAAAAAAATCTTTTGTTTTTGTTGTTTTTTTATGCAAAGAAAAAAAAACTTTGAACATACTTTTTTTTAAGGAAATAAACTAAAACAACTAAGTAAAACACTTTTACCACATGAACTAAACAAAAGGATGCACTCAACCTGAAAACCCAACCTATTTAAAAAGAAAATCCAAATAAAACACTTCCCTAAACAAAAAATCAGAGCGAATACAGTTCACAACCCAAATAAAATCCACTTCGAAACAAATAAAAGATCGCTTCTTTCTCGCAACAACCAAAATCGAATTCACGATGAAGACCTCGAACTGTGGCCGTGGCTTTGGTTCAGAGAATTAGAGGAATCACTTTTGGATTTGAATGGTTCGGTGAGGGGTGGCACTGTCGTGGCATGTCGATTGGATTGGAGGTGGTTTATCGTGAAGGCGTTGGTTGGTTTTCGAGTTAAGGAAATGGTTTGGGTGGTGGGCGAAAGTTGGAAGGTGGTTCGATTTCGCAGTTGAGGAAGATGTAGCGATGGCAAGTCGCAGCGTTCAAATTGAAGGTTGTGGTTGCTGCAACTGGTGATGGATGTACTCAACAGAGGCAGTGGTTATTATGGAGTTAGGAGAAGTAGGAGTAGTGACGGCTGTGTCTATAAGGAGAGGCAGAAGTCACTGGAATTTATTGAGGCGATTGGGGATTTGGTAGTGGAAGTTGTGTTGACGTCAGATGGAGGCAGAGTTAGTGGTTGCGTATTTTGCTGATGAAGGTTGGCTGCAGGAGTTGGGATAGTGGTGTTTTGGAAATTATCAGAAAGGTGAATTGTTTTGTGTGGTGGGGGTATTTGCAAGTGGATGTTGAAGTAGAAGGCAAGAGAGTTGCAGGTCGTAGGAGTGTTTGTTGATGAGTTTGAATGTTCAGTGTTCAACAGTGTTAAGTGGTGGAAGATGGAGCTGTGTGCAGTGTCATTCGCTATGTGAGTTGTTTCTAGGCAGCGGCAGTAGCTTGTGTACACTGATTGATTTGGAAGGAATGTGTAACAGGGCAGTTGTTGATGTGAACACTATTGATGGTTTGTGAACTGATGAATTGAGTTGGCTGTGTTTGTTTGGAAGAGCTGCTGTTGTGACAGTGGATGCAAGTGAGGAGTAGCAAGTAGATATGAGTAACTGGTGGTGGTAGGGGGACAGTATGGTGATATCGGAGATGTGAGTGATAGCAAGGGTGAGTTGATGATCCGTGGTAATGTTGTTGGAACAGTGGCAGTGAGTGGTTACGTTAAATGGTCAGTGAATGAATGCGGCAGATGTTTGAAGAGTTGGTGACAGCGACACAGTGGGAATGGGGAATGTTTGTTGTGAGGAGATGTAAATGTCATGAAGTCATGGTCAGTTGCAATTGGAAGGAGTGCTTGACAGTGGAGGAGGGGCCTATTGATATGGCAGTGTTTGCCTGTAAATGTAACAAGCAGAAGTTGTAATAGGCAAAAATTGCACGGGCAATGAAATGTTGTTGAAAAGGCAATTTGTACAAAGAAAATTGTAAGTGAAAATAGAATGAATTTTTTTAAATTGAAACAGATCAAACAAATGCTAGAACAAAACAAAACAGAACCAAAGCAACAGAAGGCCTAAAAACGAAGAAAAAGAAGACAACAGAACCAAAGCACAATAATGAAAGTAGAAGTGTATGTTGCCTTAGGAAGAGTTTCATGTGGTAGAGTGTATTGTAGAAAACAGAGATAGAATTATATATCAGAAAGGAAAAATAGAAAACATTGATAACAATGCAGTGAAGTGATAGCAACGCAGAGAACAGAAAACCAAAATGTGGCTAGTGCACTAATGATTTTTTTTAATGTGCAGACAAACACACAAAACTAACACACATGAAAATCAAACGAAAATAATCCGAAGAATAGAAAATCAAAATCAAAGCAACTCCTCGGCAACGGAGCCAAAAACTTGTTAATCGACTAAATTTCTATCGAGTTAGAAAATAGTCGCAAAATTTCAAATTAAAATTAACCGCAAGCGTAGGCGTACACTTGTAGTACGTGGCGAATATGGGTCGATCCATAGAGAATTGATGATTTTAAAATTCTATTCAATCAAATTAAACCAAAGTTGAAGAGTGTGATTAGCTAGAAATTGAGAAAAATGTCAAAAAGAAAGTGATAAGAATATGAGAGTTAAATGACAATTTAGAGATAATTCCGCTCTCTAGATCATATAATTCAACAAATTATGAAATTATGATCTCTCTTTTTTGGTCATAAGTGAATTTAAATGATTTGTTTATCATAAGTATGGCTCATTTGTGCTATTAATTAGCTCAACATAAGCCATCAAACTATAACACAACCTTTAAACCACTTGCTAACTCCAATGAAAATGACAACAAAGTTGAAAATGAAATCTATTTTAGGTATGACCTATTAACTATTAATTGGAAACATAGACCATCAAATTTGAATTTCAAATCACTTTCTTATGCCATAATCATATTTTGATGAAGAGGCATTTGTGTTAGTGATTGTTTAAGCATAGCCTATTTGGTGTTAATAATATAGGCTATCAAATTCAAAATAAAAACAACAAATTACACCACTTCAAGCATGTCATTAAGCACAAAAAGAGAGCTATAATTATCAAAATGTTGAAGCTACATTATTAGAGGCTTCATTATCCCTAAATTGAAGGGATTAACCTCTCATATTTGTTATCAAAATAACAAATATAGCTTGCAACATGAATGAAAGAAAAAGAAAAGAAAAAGAAAACGAGAGCAAAGTAAAGAAACAAAACTATTCTACTTGCATGAAAAATAAATCTACACTACTAACATGAAAGTAAATAAACAAAAGAAGCATGCAAAAGAAAGAGAGAACTAATTAATATTGCATAGAAAAAAGGAAAAATACATAAAGTAAAAATGGCTAAGTAGCCATGGAAAAGAGAAAGAGAACTTGTCTTTTATTTTGAGCTAAACTAATGAAGAGGAAGAGGGGGAGATTACATGAAACATATGGGTATTTATACATGTATGAAACCCTAATTCATATTTTTGGAGAATGCCCATGAGGTAGTGTGGCCACCAAGTAATCATTAGCATGTCATAATCCCCATTTCAGTGTACATGAAGCCATTAATTCCATAAGCATGTGCATTAGCCTCTAGTTTGTACATTAAGGTGGTGGGTAGGTGGAGTCCTCCATGTTCTTCACTTTGAATTATTTATATCTTCATTCTTTTGTATATTCTTTGTGCATGCATATTCCTTCATGAAACCACTCATATTTGAGATCAAATTCCTATAAAAATATATATAAATTTCCAACTAATTTTCTCAAAGAAATATATGCACACAAATGACCGTTTTGCCCATATATGAAGATGGATATGTGACAATTTGGAATTAATATGGATTTTTGTTAAAAGAAGTTAAAATACCCAATATGATCATTTATTTAATTTAAATAGATTCAATATGATGGTAAAAATATGCACATTTACGTGCACATCACTTGCATCTTATGACCTTGATATTCTTTATACTCCCGGAAAGGGAAATCGTGTTGTCGATGCCCTTAGTCTTAAGCAACAAGCGGTTATTTCTATGATGATATCTGGATGGAACGATCTCGAGACTTTGTCCACTTATGAGATTCGAGATCGTAAATCCGATTCATGTTCATCTCTTGTTCTTTGTAGCCTTGAGGCTCATCCTTCTCTTTTAGACCGCATCCTTGAAGCTCAAAAGCTAGATCCCGAATTGGCTCTTCTTAGCCAAAATTTTAGGGATAAAATTGATATTGAAGTTTTGAAAGACTTTGATATTGATTCTCGTGGCGGTATTCGAAAATTTGGTAGACTCGTCGTGCCAAATATTAGTGATCTTCATAAAGACATTTTAGAAGATTCTCATCATTCCAAATTTACCATTCATCCCGGTAGTAGTAAATGTACGCGGATATGAAGTGACTCTATTATTGGGATGGAATGAAATCTGATATTGCTAACTTTGTTAAGCGTTGCATAACTTGCCAAGTCGTAAAGGCCGAGCATCAAAGGCCAGGTGGGTTATTGCATCCTCTCGATATTCCAATTTGGAAGTGGGACCAAATTTCCATGGGTTTTATTGACGGCCTTCCCCGTTCTCGTTCCGGTCATAATAGCCTTTGGGTGGTAGTTAATAGACATTCGAAATCCGTCCATTTTATTCCCGTTAGGTCCAATCGGACCGTACCTCTTTTGGCCAAACTCTTTATTAAAGAAATTATTAAATTGCATGGGGTTCCTACTTCGATTGTTAGCGATCGTGATCCATTATTTACTAGTGGATTTTGGAAGAGTCTTCAAAAAGCTTTGGGAACGAAGCTTAATTTTAGCATCGCTGATCATCCTCAGTCCGATGGACAAACCAAACGTGTGAATCAAACTCTTGAAGATCTTCTTCGTGAATGTGTTCTGGATTTTGGTGGAAGTTGGGAAGATCATATTTCTCTTGTTGAGTTTTCCTATAATAATAGCTTCCAATCTAGTATTTATGGCACCTTTCGAGGCACTCTACGGAAATCCATGCCGATCTCCTTCTTGTTGGCTTGAGGTCGGTGAGAAGCTGGCTTTAGGTCCAGATTTTATTCGTGATTCCATAGAAAAGATTGACCTTATTCGCCATAGGATGAAAGAAGCTCAAAGTAGAAAAAAATCCTATGCCGATAACCGAAGAAGGAAATTAGAATTTTCTGTGGAAGATTTGGTGTTTATTCTTGTTTCGCCTATGAAGGGTGTTGTGCGTTTTAGTCGAGCAGGAAAATTAGCACCTCGATATATTGGTCCATTTCCCATCACCGAACGCTTTGGTTCCATGGCTAATCTCCTTTTATTACTTGCTCAGTTTTCTTCTATTCATGACGTATTTCACGTCTCTCAATTACATAAATGCCTTCGAGATTCTGATTCTATTCTTGAGCCAGGTGTTGTGGAAGAAATTGATTCGCCTAATTTGACTTGTGAGCAACATCCTATTCGTATCATTTCTTCGGAGGTTAAACGCCTACGAAATAAAGATGTTCATCTTGTGAAAGTTCAATGGTCCTCAAATCCTAAGGATTGTTCTTGGGAATCTAGAGAATTCATCGAGCGAACACATCCCTTACTCTCTCGTGCTCTTTTAGGAGAACTTCTTATTTCAATTTTCTTTTGTGTTGATATGCTTTTATGGTTGTTACTATTACTTTTTTCTTCTTAAATATTGCGAGGACACAATTTCTTTAAGGAGGAGAGTCTGTAACAACCCGCATATTTTACGATTGTATATTTAAATATAGCATCGTCAGTCGGATTTTTGTCTGAAATGCTACTTTTTGCAAACAGTCGAATTAGGACTCGAGACCTCTTCCGTTGAGTTCAAAATGATGTTTGCGACATTTTTGAGTATAACCATTGATACATTTGGAGTTAGCTAGAATTTCGATATTTTCACTTAGGGGTTTGGGTTTGAGTTTCAGCCCACTAAACCCAACTTATCAACCCAACTCCACTTCACTTCTCTTCATTCATTCTAAAATTTCCTAACACTTCAAGCTTTAGAAGAATGGGGGAAGAGAAAAGAAGTTAGAATTTCTAAGCCCTAATCTTCTTTGCAAATTCAAGTTCTAGTTTCAAAATTCAAGAGAAGCTTTGGTAAGCATCCTCTTCTTCTTCTCCTTCTCAATCTCTCTCCAATTTCAGAAATTTCCTATAACCTAATTTAGGAAATATTTGCTTATGACCTTAGATTGGAGCTTTTAGAGTTGAGATTGAAGAGTGGTTGATCTTCCTTTATTTTCAAGCTTCTCCTTCCTTGTTTTTGAGTAAAAGGTGAGATTTTTATCTCACATCTATGTCTACATCTGTCTTTGTGGTTAGGTATGAATTCCTAACATCTATCCATGATCATTGCTTTTGATTTTGGATTGATATGGTTATTTTCTAATTTTTGGATTTGAAGTCCAATTTTATGAAAATCCTACTAAGGATGTTTGGATATGTTGTTTGGGGTGTATCGAAGAGCCTATAAGGCCCGATTGTCGCTTGGCGTAAATCCTTAGTCGTCGTTGCTCACTCGATTGCTCCCGAAATCATTTTGGCCACCATGGCCTAGGCAAATTGTTGCCCTCACCATAAGTTCAGACGTCTGGATACCAATGCCAGACGTCTAGTTTTGCCTCCTGGAGAAAATTATACACGACAGAAATATAAAAAGGGCAGTGACTAATTTCAAACGTATGAAGTATCGTTTCAGACTTCTGAAAAGAGGTCAGACGTCTGATTTGAGATTACAGACGTCTGGTTTATTTTCTGGAATATTTCCAAAAACCAAAACCAAACGTGTGGATCAACCCCTCAGACGTCTGGAAATAACCAGTTTTGCCTATTTGCCTTATTTTTGACTAATTTCCAATGTTAATCGATTTTTTTCGATCTGATTAGTCGTTATCACTTTTATCGACTTTGATGACTTCTTTTTCAGGATTTTTGGGAATATCCATTTTGATGGATTTGGTATCGATTTCTTTGGATTTGATTCACGTCTTCGTATGTGAATTTTTGGTGATTGATTGTTTTTACAATCAATTTTGTGATTTGTCAAAAATGTTTTTATACTAGTTGTAAATATCAAAACTCTTTCATCAAAACGATTTCAACACTACAAAGTTCATTTATTAAAACCGTGTTCCAACCTATCAGTATATACAAACCTTTACCTCACTCGTTCGAGAAATCCAATTAAATGACTTAGCAAAACAAGTGGTATGAAACGCTTGCGTTTACTTTGTTGGTTAATTCTTAGACTTGTTCGATTGAAACTCTTGTGACAACTTTCGAGTGGAGATCTACAATTCGTTCGTAAATATTTAAGTTCAGCTAGTGGTTGTGGGACATGAAGCTAAACTCATTTATTTACTAGCTTAGTGCAATTGATACTTCTTGATGATCGATGATGATCATTTTTTGATTTAGACTAGCATTGTGCGATGTCTCTTTGTCTGCGGGGGAGACTAAATCCCGTTTCTGTAGAGTTTCGGCTCAAAATTGGTAGGGTAGCGACCCATGGTCTTCGGGCCGTTTGTGGAGCCTCAACTCAAATTAATGGTTAGCAACCATGGAATAGCGTTCCGTTTGGTGATACACGTGGTTGTGACTTATCATGCTCCCGTTTTATGATAGGCCTCCCCCTTTTGTGATTTCTGAACTTCTATTGATGATTTCTAGAATTTGTGTTTCACCAATTTTACATTGATGAGTTTTATCAATATTTGTGCATTGGTGAATTTGTGTTTCAACAACTTTTACGGTTGGCAATGAGATGTTTGCCAATATTTGTGACTTGGTGAATAAAAATAAAGAATATGATATTCTTTTTTATCTTTGAGGAGATTCTTGTGATATTGTATGATTTTTGGTTGATTGTTAAATGTATACTTTTCATAGTATGGCATTATTGTCATCATGCATTTTCGTCATATCTCTTATTCTATCTCATTTTATCTGATATTTATAACTAGACTGATCAGTTTATTATTTTCTTATTAAATAATACTCGGGTCAGACCGAAATGTTACAGGTGCTTCTGCTTGACTCCTTATCAGAGATCATCATCTGACTTTTATCTAACTACATTAGATTGGTAGTTTTTGTTGTTATACATTTGAGATAGAGACTCCTTGAAGTGTACATATTCTTTTGTCTAGCACTTGTATCTATTCTTTTGTGATATTGTGGATCTTGTTTGACCACTACTCTGATGTACACTTCTATGTGTTATATTCATATCTATTTCCGCCTTTGTGATATGGATATCTGTGACTGATTTATGTTATGTTTATTTCTATATTTGTTTCCGAAGATATTATAGCCACCGTGTAGTACCTTTGATTTTGTATCGGTATGTCGGATTTCCTCTTGAGATGAAATGCATGTTATACTACCTGACATATCGGCGCTCGCTCAAAGCAATTACACGGATGGTCGCTCCTCAATAGCCTTATTCTTCGTGCTAGTTGACGGTATTACTCCGTAGTGTCCTTGGCTAACGTGAGTCTAGAGGTGGAGCATCACAATAGTCGTTTACCGCTCACACCAGACTATTGTCCGACCTAAGGTTTTATGTTTCCTCTTATCATCTTGGCTGCTTTTAAATGAATAGTATAGATGACAAGTTTGGAGTTGCAACTGTTGTACGAAGATGACCGTAGAGAAGTTGTGGCGTATTACTCTATATTTATAGTTTCCGTTGTCTGTCTCTATGTACTCTAAGGGATGTAGTGAGGAAACGTTGTACTGAGATATTTTGACATTTGTATCATAACTCATGATTTAATGGAGATGATATTTTCATTTGTTATGGCTAGCTATATTCTATTGTATATTCTCTATATTATATTTTATACATGCGCTGTGAGATATGCAACAGGTTTTTTGCTTTAAATTTCAACCTTGATGATCGTTCCATAATATCCTGGCATTCTTACAGCGCTCATTTAGGTCACTGATGTATGGGTGGTATGGGGCGGTCGTCACATTGGGTATCAGAGCTTTGGTTACGAGTCTGAGAGTATATGCTAATGGAGGGAGTGTACTTATTAGTGAAGATATTATGCTATATAGTAATATTATATAGTATAGCATGCACTTGAGCACCATTACAGCATTTCTTAGAATGAGGCTAATCATTCTTATTACAGATAAGAATGAATCGAAAACAAGAATGATGTTAGGAATAACTCCACTTCAAGAGTGGAAGAGGGAACAGGCTCGGAGTAGCTACACCCAATTTTCAAGCCATCACTACACCAAGAAAGCGATTTTCCAAGGCTTTGAGCCATGGCTAAACAATTTAGCCACGATTTTAAGCCGTGGAAAAATTGACAGTGGCAAATATTTTGCCACGGCTACGGGCCGTGGCAAATCAATAAGTTTGCCACGACTCAAAGCAATGGCTAAATATTAATTTGTCACGGCCCGGAGCCGTGGCGAAATTAAAAAAAGCCACAGCTTATACCATTTTAACCATAGCTCAAATCCATTCCTAAATGTTGTTTCATGATACACGAACATTCTACATGCAGTTTCGAAACATATATAGTACATGGAATAAATAACGTGAATACAAAACCAGTAATAGATGACGAACCCAGTTTATAATACAACTACTACAAGTGCTTGATTACAAACTTACAACTTTCAGTTCATAATACAACTTCATTTCATAGTGAAACCATCAGTTCATAGTAAAACAAGTAAACAATATCTATTATACATGTAAACACTAAACAACAAGAAAGAAATGATTCCTAAATTCTCCAAGCATGTACTTCATCATTGTATAACGACTGTAGTTCTTAGTGAAGCAATGACAACTCCAAGCTAATTGTAGAATCTAATACATAAGTGAAGGCAACAAATTGAACTCAGTAGCCCACGTGTAGACATAAATTAAAGATATTTCAGATGTTTCTCTCCCTAAGTAAAATCCTTAGCTGCAAAATAAAAAAAAAATATGCAGAAAGTCAACAGTGGAAAATAAACAGAAATTATGTTAGTGTTGAGCAAATGTTACTGTAGACACGTTACATCCTATGCAAGAATCCTTGATTTGTGTCCACTAACTAATGCATCCTCAATTTCTTATAGAGTATTTTAATTCGAAAACAAACACTAAAGGTTAAATTGAGGATTGTCGAGAAAAGAAACCATTGAGTTGTTGGTTTTAGGGTAAACTGGTAAAATTTTAGCTCCACTATATTTTACCAATTTTGTCTGTTTTTCAACGAATGAAGGTATCAGGTTGAAATTCCAAGTCCCAAAAGGTAAAATGCAATTTTCGAATGAAACAAGTTTTGTTCCCACTTGTCAAGAAACGTTTATTTAATGTAATAAGTAAGCAGATATTAAATAAAGGCAAGTCCTCAGAGCTCAATAATCAATATAGCTTTATCGGTCAATTTGTAAAAACTCCTTTAGCTAATTCTTTCCCAGATTATATCACCACCAACCTATATAGGAAGAAAAAACAATACTTAATTCAAAGTGAATCCACAATTAAATGATGAGATGCCAAAAGAATTTCATGGGCACACTGGTTTTGCATCGCATTGTATTATCAAGTTGCTATGGTTTACATGCTTTGCAAACTGATTACAAATGTATCTCAGGTTATCCTCTTTTTTCCCCTTCGTATTCACATTTCAAGTTCAAAACAGTTCTATCTTTTATCTTACTAGACGAAATATTGCCCTGTTATATCGTACATGACATACAACATTATGAGTGTAAACAATATCACTTCTTATTTTACACTATGAAATAAAAAATAAAAACAAATTAATCAAAACAACTTGCATTTAGAAACTGGTCAAAACTTGTATATATTTTGTAAAGTTAGGCTCCATATTTCAGAGCAATATGGTATATATGAATAGTCAAGCTATGCTACTTATATGAATAGGCAAATAAAGTGTACAAAGTGGTGTCAAGGTGCTTCTAAAACATGCACATAGGGACAAAATTATTCAATCAAGGATAGTTTGTTTAATTAACCAATGCATGCCCATATCCAAGTATGCGACTTTTTTAAAGCAAAGTCTATATAAAGGAAGTGTGTCCATGTGCATTAAATTAAGCAATGCACGACAGAACATGCCATTAATGTTAAAGCGACCAACTCTTATGCTATAGGCAAGAACGAAAATTCAAAAGCAAATATGCTTGTTTATGTGATCACTTATCAAAGCAACACAATGTAACAACCAACAAACTAAGAAGGGGATTCTTGCAAATTAAAACTGTAACAGCCAACAAAAATGCACATACCTAAGAAATGAAAACACTTTGAGTGAATTTGAACAAAATATAAATGCATCTAATATATTTACAAAGAAGCAAAAAAAAATTTAGTGAAATATGTGCAGGCCATCATAAGACAGCTGGCCAGACATTTAATTAGAAAGTGATGTTAAGCCTACCTGATTGAAATTAGTACCCTTGGACAACATCTGAACCATTGTAGCTATCACCAACTTTACAGTGATTGCAACTCATCGTACATGGAATGAAGTATGAGGTGGATGGGTTGATTGACTTATTAATTAAATGAAAGGTTACTTAGCAACAAGTAAATCATTGAGGTCTAGAAGCCATACTATTTTATGTCTTTCCAATGCTTGGATCTTGAATTTGGTATCTAATGGTCAATTTGAAAGAAACTTCTACGAGAATCTATCTCGACTTTACGATAAATCCGATAAAATGAGTAAAATCCATGTGACAATACTGCCGGTCTAAATGTTTTTCTTTCTTTTCACTGTACAAAGTAAACCAAACTTTATAGTGCAATTTTGGAGTTTCAAAAACACACCGTGGAATTCTCTTTATTATATCTCACGTATGTGTTATTCTGTTGCCTTCACTATTCACAAGCAATACACTGTCTGAGCACTTCCTTAGTTCTGATATTTCAAATTCGTATTTTTTAAGCACTTGATACATTTAAGGTCCGAAATCAGTGATCATTATTCCATATTTTAAAGTAAGTCACTATAAAACAAGTTGCTTCATTCCCAAATGATAGCTTGCATTAATTTTAAGCTAATGCAAAATTAGAATTGAATCATTTGCTTAATGTAGAATCAATGATAATGTTCAAATTCAGTCTACAAGACAAGGAAAACTGTATACTATCTTTTATTTGTGTGGAGTTTTCAAAGTACCAACTATACTATACTATAAAATAAGTCACTAAGTTACCTTGAACATGAAGGGAAAAGAATAACCAAAACATGTCTGTGTCTAGTCATTCGGATTAATCCAGTTATTGGAATCACAAAACCAAGCGATATAGTCTAAAATTTTCAATTGTTGAATCAAATAACTAATAGAAATTTTTATCTATTTGTATATAATTATAATTGTTACACTAATATAATTCTAGTCCCTACAATAATTATAAACTCATAGTTATCTGTTGTTAACCATAAATATCATAACTTGCATTTTCATCTTAAGCGCGGTACTTAATGTGTGAAACAAACCAAGAATAAGGTAGAGATTTAATTATGAAGATGAAAAGGGATGTGCTCCACAGCTAGATCAAATCTGTTTGACTAGAAAATGATCATTAAGGAAATAAGTTGGCATAAATCATAAATGAACTAAATTTGTTTGAAGAAGGAAATGTGCAACCAGACTTTCACAAAACTCAGGCACAATAAGACAAATAGTATATCACATGGGATTAAATAAAAGAAAATGCATTGAGAGTAAGAAAGGCATGTATAAAAGGTACCTCATATATTGCTTAGATGTTTGTTAGGAAATGGAGGAATAGGGTCTGCCTTCTATGTAAATCACCTGCAAAATCATCCAAAACAATTGAAAAGTTAATGGACTCGGTTTAGTTTATAATTAGTATGATAATATATAGTTAATTTAGCTTAAGTCCTAAAATTGAAGCTCAATTTCAGACTAGAAATTGCTGCTAATAGCATTCTCCAGGAAGGGCAAAGTAGTTGTCTGTAAATAATACAAGCATTTTGCCAAATTTATTTTCAATATGTATTCAGAAAAAAATAAGATGTGTTAGTTGCCAAAGAATCTTAGCTATTCTTATTGTGTCATTTTTGATTGGCATTTGAAGTACACAATTATAATATGAAATGAAATAGGTAAAATCCCAAATAATTTATATTCTTTTGTTTCAACAATTATAATCAAAATACATCCATACAGTAATAAGGAAGATCAAAGATAAAACTCAAAATTATGGACAATATATTTGTCAAGCAGACATATAAAATTCCAGTCCAAGTTTATTATAATATAAATGCTAAAGTAATGCAAATAAACTATTCTACCAAAGTTAACCAATAAGTCACCACAAATACCATTTAATTCTCAAAAACAAAAATAAACGATTAATAATAAATTCTCTGTGTTTGCAAGAAGTTTCAAAAATAAAACCCCCTGGTTATTCCATTGGCCATACTGTAATCGAAACTAATAATCAAAATTGATTGCCTTATGACCATGAAACACTTCTAAAATGTTAGTTCTTCCTAAACTATCATGTTTAAGATATGAATGAGATATTTTTCGCAAAGGTTTAAAGTTTTAATTATGACAAATCATATAAGAACCAATTTATTTATGCGGTTTACTCAATGTACCAAACAATGAATTCAACTAATGAAAAATTGGCAATGGTACATGTTATGGCCTGTCAGCTTTATAAAGTCCAACTTCAAAAATTCCAATTATATATGCATACTAAAATAAGCTATTTTTTCTTTTTCCTAAAAAATTATAATATTTCTTCTATGTACAATTAGTGTAACTCTGAACTACGAACATATGGTAGGAAAAATTGCAATACTATCCATTTAGTACTCTTTTATCAAGAAAAGAAGGTTCATTTATATGTTGTATTACAATGTTTTATTTGTGAATAACAAAAAAGGTTTCCAAGATATAGTTTAGAAAATCAAGGAATAAAAAAGGAACTGACAAATGAAATATCATTTTTAGTTATTTTTAGTAAACAAGGTTTCCAAGATTGTAAGTGAACGTAACATTAATTAATAGCCAACATACCATTTTTAGTTATTTTTTGTTATATTAGTTTTAAATCCTATAACTAAAACAGATTTTGAGGATATGAAATACCACAAGTTTTGAGAATTAAGCTACTATTATTGTACAACATACGTTTGTTGAATTGTTTATAACAATTATATATAAAATGCGTCTGACAAAATTCTGATACGTTATTGAATCAGGTTTTGGTAAAAAATGCAATTTAAGGGATCTAATAAAACTATAAAAATAAATTAGTCTGACTCAAAGGACAACTGTCATACTTTTCACATGATTAGAGCAATTAAATCAAGATTAATATTAAATAGTAATGTCAAAGTGGCCTATTATTTCAATGATATCTGCACAAGACCGGAAAGAATTAAAGCAAACAACCAGCATTTTTTACTGCTGGACTGCATTAAAAGTGTACTAAGCTTACAGGGAAATTGCCAAACTCCACTTTATTGTTTTGCATGTAAGCCATTATAGTTGATTAACGTTACAAAATAAACAATGCATATTAGAATTCTGACTATTCCAAGAAAAAAATGATTCCTCCTACCGAACTTATTACAAATAAGTAAATGCAGTTTTTATATTTTTTATATTTTTATTTTAGCACGAAATATGCAATATTTTAATCTTGTTGGCTTTTATATAGAAATAATATTCTGTTTATTGGAAAAAAATTTGAAATAAAAGAAATATTATTAAGGAGAAAACAGAAACATTCATGGGTACATTTTACAGTTCTAAATGGATCTTCATCTGATAATACTCCAACTTGATCACATCTTGCATTCATTACCAGTATTATAATGGCCTTTTAAATATACATACATACATAATATTTGAGCTGAACATTAGATTATGATTCACAGTTGTAGAATAATGAGTGAAAAAAATGGTGCACAAAACTTAGAAATGAATTATCAGGAAAATACTCAAAAGGAACAAATTCAACAAATTTGTATCAGCCATCAAATTCAATAAATCTGTGTCAGACGCCAAATAGAAAAAGGAAGAATAATTTCTATTTCAGCAAATTCGTTTCCAAATCTGCAACCTTGCAAAGCATTGATCTCAGACATCAAATAAAAACCAGAAAAATCTAAAACATCAACTATCTCTATTTTCGTATGAATACCGCGAAACCAAGAAGAAAAATTTGAGTGCAAACATGGATTTACATGACTTGGGTGAGAGCAAGGAGATTCATGATTTTTTGGGGCGATCTAAGGAGCATCGACAAGGATCGATTTGGACGAAAATTGATGAGAGTTAGGGCGCAAATCCGGATTTTGAGAAGGGGCTAATTTTGGAAGGGGTGTTTTTTTTGAGAAGGGTATGAGATTTGTTGAGATGTATACTCGGCAAGGGGTGAAATTTTTTTGGTAACCAAAATTGCCATGGTCAATAACCATGGTAATTTATTTTACCATGGCTTAGGACCATGGTAAAATTGCCACGGCTTAAGGCCGTGGCAATTTTTCCGCCTTTGGGTGTGGCAAAATGTGCAGTATGGTGTAGTGCATGTTCGATGCAATGGTGGCTTCACTGGTGAAGAGAGCCCAAACTATTCCTGTTGTGGCTTTAGGTGGTGGTGCTCCCTTGCAAGTCCGTAGGATTGACTTCACAAAGCTTTGCAAGGATTATTCTACACTTGGAGGGAAGTCATTCTTGGGAATAGAATCAGCTATCGAATGCAAGATTGGATAGATACTTGTGAACGCATTTTCAAGGATATGGATGTGGGAGAAGCTATAAGAGGAAAATTGCTTCAGGGATGCTACAGGGCCCAGCATTGAATTGGTGGAATGTTGTTACCATTGCTACTTTTGATAATCGTTTTTATTAGGATAATTTTAAGGCCAGATTTGAGGAGAAGTTCATTTCTGCGACTCAAAAGTCCATGCTGTTCAAGAAATTTGATGAGTTGAAGCAAGGGAAGATGTCTGTTTCTGAGTATGTGGCAGAATTTGATGCTTTGTCAAAGTATGAGATATCTTTTATGATAAACCTTTGAAGAAGAATGAGACTTTTATTAGTGGATTGGACGACCACCTGGGAGAGAAGTTGGTGGACCACATTAAAGTGTCTTTTGAGAAACGTGTGGAGAAAGCCCTTAGACATGAGTGTCTGTACCCAAAGAATAAGACAATTATTGTTAAGAAAGAGGAACCAAAAACACATCAGGGCGGTGAAGGTATGAAGAAGTGGAATGGAAAAGGGAAGCAGCAATAATAAGGAAAAAGATGTAAGAAAAAGAATAAGAGTGAAATTGTTTGCCATGGTTGCAAGGAGAAGGGCCACTATATTTTTATTATCACCAGCATTAAAAATAACATATTTAATTTCTTCAATTATGACTAGAGCAAGTAAAATTTTAGATGCATTCTTATTCAAAATATTTTTTCCAACAATTTAAGGAATTTTTTTTCATTAAATTCAGAAAATATAGCTTTTCATAAAAATCAACCGCATCGTTACCAACTTTATCATATGCATTAGAGAGATTACCAACATTGTCTATAACATTGCCTATGTTATTTATATGTTTTCTACTGCTCATTTTAGCGCGAAAGAATTTAGTTCAGTCATCTCCTAGAGCAAGACAATCTGCCCTAGACTTTTTTTTAGCATTAACTGTATTTATATATAGCTCTGTAGAAATATTTTTCTGATTAGTAAAAAAAATTGACAATACTTATATCCTCTGGATTTTTATCAGTAAGATCTTATAACAGTTTCCCTTCCTTTCTCAATAAATCCAACTTGTTTTTATTTTAAAAATTAGTTTTATTCCAAAGTTTATTTTTAGCATTTTTCAAAAACATGCCAAATTGGTACTGTTTAGTACCATTACAAGAAAAATTAAAGCAGTCTTCCAGCAGAGCTTTATAATCTTCATCTAAACCCCGACCATTTTTAAATCTAAAAGAAGCAACTTTTTTTCTTTTTACCAAAATCTATATTTTGAAAAAGATTGATAAGTAAAGGAGTATGGTCACTTGTATTTTGTTCAAGTGTAGAACAGATAAAATTAAGAAAAATCTTTGAAAAATCTTTGTTGATTAAAATCCTATCTAGTTTACAATGAATATTCTTTTCCAAACCAGATTTCCAAGTGAACTAATTCCACTTATATTCGGTTCTAACAGACCAGTCTCAAGTAAAAATTTAGTTAACCTAACTAATTTGCTTTGAGGAATTTTATTACCCTCACATTTTTCAGAAGCACGCAAAATAGTGTTAAAATTACATAAAATAAGCCAAGGAAAATTATACATTAAATTCAAAGCTTTTAGTCTACACCATATTCCATTTCTTTCACTTTCAAGATTACTGCCATAAATACTAGTGATTTGCAAAGAGAAACCCCAATATTTTTAAATTGACAGTCTATATATTGTTTATCTTTATTAATATTCATATTAGTCCAGACATTGGAATCCCAAATAATTATAATTCTATCTTTACAGCCACAATCATTATTATTATTAGATTTTCAATTTTTAGACAGTTTTAAACAAAAAAATTAAAATTATCATCATTCATTTTGTTTTAAATAAGGGCAATAATGTAGGGCTTATGAACACTTAACATATATAATATATCAGTTTGTTTAGTAGAGGAGTTCATTCCACTAACATTCCAAGCAAGAATAGACATTAATCAAACAGTAAAAGGAAAGGAAAATTCAGATTGTACCTGACACGGTAGTGCCTTTACCTCTTCTTTTGTTTTCAATACTTTTAGCTTTAAGCGTAGTAGTCATGTATCAACCCTGAATTTTGTGATTTATTTTAATTGTTTATTTTGATTATTTTATTCGAAATTTTGATTTAAGAGTTTTATTTTATTTATTAAAATGAATAAGTTATGTTGTTTTAAATATAAATGTTGATTTTTATGTGAATTATAGTTTCAAACTTGTATAAATTGAATACTTTACTTAAAAGTGAATTTCTGTTCAAACTGGTCAAACTTTGACGTTTAAACTTCAATTTTTTTTTTTAAATCTTAAATTTTATCTTTTATTATGAAAATAGATGAAATAACTTGAACACTGCTTTTCGTTTCGTTGAAAACGGAGTTAAACAATAAAAGTTATGTATATTTCAATATTGAGTGCAATTTGTTTATTCTGCAATTTTGTTATTTTAAATCGTATAAATTATATTTTCTTTGTCATATTTTATTTTAATATGTATTAATATGTTATTGTATGTATATTTTTGTCTTTTAATATTTTTAAAGTGAGGTAGGAATTTTTCTAGAGTTAGTAGTATTTTTCTTGTAATTTCCATGCCCTGTTTTCAATTTTTAAACATTTTCTTTAGTTCTTTTTCTATTTTTCTCCAATTTAATTATTTATTTTATTTTTAAAATGATAGATAAATTATTTTATTTCAAATTTTCACTTCATAATATTTTTAAAATGAAGCGGACATTTTTCCAAGACTAGTAGTGATTTATATGTCATTTCTGGACACTGTTTTGTATTTTTAAGTAATTTCTTTCATTCTTTTTATATTTTCTTTAAAATTAATTTTTTATTTTCTTATATTTTCACTTGGTTTCGGTTTTTGCAAGTATTTCCTGATTCACTTTTGTTTTTATTTGATCTTTAGAAAACGGAAATGCGTTTCATTTCTAGACGTTTCATTTCTAGACGTTTCATTGTCCAAAAACGTTTCAAATGCCATAACCATCTCATTTATTCATTTTAGCTGCCAATTTTCAGTCTTTAGCCCTGACTTTCATCCTATTTCTCACTCAAGTAAACCATTATTTCATTTTATTCATGGCTTCAAACATTTTGGGTAATGTCTTCCTCTTATTTTCTTCATTTCCTTCCTATTTTCTTATGTATTTTTGCCTTGTTCTCTCCACTCTTTTGCTTGGCCTCCACTCCATAGCCATGGCCACCACCTCCTACACCTCTTTTCTGTCATCATCACCACCTACTCCTCAGATCTGAAACATGGCCAACCCACCATGATGCTAAAATCCAAAAAAATACAACCTATGCCTTGAAAACATCCTAGTTTGAGCCTTGTTGCTTCACCACCTCTTTTTCCGCCACCACCACCACCTCTAGCCGCCACCACCATCTCTAACCAGACCACCACACACCACTACAACATCTATCCAATCTGAACTTGAATGGCCAAGCCAAACCCCTACATGGTCGAGCCTTTTGTTGACCAAAAACCCATCTATTTTGCCTAAACCCCTTCACATTCCTACCTTGTAACTTTCTCCGCATGTCTAGCCTTCATGCCATGCATTTCCTATGTTCAAACCTGAGCCAAAGCATGTCCAAAACTGAGCCAAAACATCCCCTAGGCCGTGCAATCAAATGTAGAAAGCAAGGCAAAAGACTGTGTATTCGTATATCCTTTTATTTCAAAGTTGTTTCAATTTAATGTTGTGTTGAAATGTTAATTTATTTTGGTTTTGTTTTGGGTTGCAACACAAGTTCTAAGCTTGGATCTCTTCCCACTTGAGCCTATTGTTGTGTCATCGTGCCTTCTGGAATCCGTTATGTCATTTGGATTGCAATCTCCAGCCATAAAAGTGAGTAAATCTCACCAGACTAATATGTACTTATATAACTGATAAACTGACACCATTTGAATCTGTAACTGTTTATCATCATGCTATATCTGATATATTATTATTATATGATGTTCACACCTATTATTACACTTGTTATATCATATGTTATTGTTATTTCATGCTATTTTGTCGTTTATATCAGTTATCACCATTGCAAGTTCCCTGTAGACTAGAGTCACTATGGGTTGAAATGATACATACCCGAACGGACTTTAGAATAGGGGAAAAACGTTATGGGCTGAAATGATAGGCCTGAGCGGTTTCCAAAATCATTCATTTTACTTGGGACTGCGGGTTTGAAATGATAGAACCCGGTTTTTCTTTGTAAACTGCGGATTGAAATGATATATATCTGTACCACTTGACCTAGGCTAGAAAACTATATACAGACCCGTAGTTTATGTAATATTTTTGAAAATGTTTTAAAATATTTAAAATGTAAAATTTATAATATTTTAATAATATTTTGGTTTAAATTTAATTAAAAATGATTTTGTAGAAATATTAGTGATTTTCTATAAATTAAATAATGAATTAAGTAAACGGTAAAGTAGAATTTGAACTATAAGTAAATTTTGGAATTTATGTTTTGTTTTAAAAAGGAAATTATGTAAAGTAAGAAAAATATAATATTTTGATTTAAAAATGTATTTTAAATGATTTTATAAAAATAATAATGATTTTTGAATAAGTTAAATGTTAAACAAATGAATGTTTAAGTAAATTTTGAAATATAACTTAAATGTGAAATTTTAAATTTTATTTTTAAAAAAGTGAAATTTTAATTAAGTAAAATTTATGGAAATAAGTTATATTTTGTAAACTTAAACCTAATTTTTAAGTTAATAATTTAATTAAAGAAATGGAATTTAATACTTGAATTTAAATAAGAAATTATGTTAAAATTTGATTTTTGGATGAGATTTAACTTTATAAAATCATAAAAATAAGAGTATTGAAATGATGATTTTAAAATGTGAAATTATATGATGTTTATAAGTTAAATAATTTAAATTAAAGATTAAATGTTGGTGAAATTTGTATTTAAACCCTGAATTTGATTTAACAACATTTTTGAAGCGTAATTTAAAGGATATTACAGTATTTTGTAAATGCTGTAGTTGTATTAAATGAATTAAAAAGTTAATTTGAAATAAAGGCTGTTATAGCACATTGTAAGTGCTATAGTGGTTAAACATAACATTTAAAGTTTATTTGAAATTTAAAGAAAATCTATTACAGCACTTGAATGCTGTATTTTGTTAAATGAACTGTTTTAAACTATAACTTTACGTAGCATTTTTAAGTGCTACGAAAACTGAATTTTATTATTTTATTAAATTTTAATGAGATTAATCTTTGGAATAAGATTTAAATTTTTGGAAATTAAATATTTAACTATTAAATATAAGGAATTGACTTTATTTTTTTATGAAAAGATATAATCTTTAAATATAAACTCCTTTGAAATGTAAGTTTGAAATGGTGATAAATTTCTAAATAAAATGAATGGTTTTAAATGGTATTTAAATGAATCAAAAATGAATGATGTTTTGAATAATACTTTGATATTTTGATATTTTGAAATGATATTTGTTGATTTATTTATGTTATTTGATAGATGAATATTTAAAATATATATATTATTTGAGTTTATTTAAATAATATTGGATTTATGAAATGTGAGATATTAAAGCTTTGAAATAAAATGATTTTGGTTTTGAGGTATAAACTATCATTTAAATGATATTTTGATATTAAAAATGTTTTGAAAATGAAGTTTTGAAAGGTATGATATTCTGATATTGAAAGTGTTTTGAAATAAAGTTTTGAAAGATATGATATTTTGATAATAAAATGATTTAAAAATGAAGTTTTGAAAGATATGATATTTTGATAATAAAATGATTTGAAAGAAAGTTTTGAAAGGATATGATATTTTAATATATTAAATTGATTTGGAAGGAGTTTTTGAAAGGATATGGTAATTTAATATATTGAAATGGTTAGAAATGACTTGATATTTATTTTGATAAATATTTGAATTTGAAAGATATGGTATGTTGATATATTGAAATGGTTTTGGAAATGATTTAATCTTTATTTTGATAAATATTTGGAATGAAAAGGATATTTTATTTTGAAGTATAAATTATTGTTTTAAAGTTATAACCACGGGTTATAATAACGATTGGTTGGCAAAGAGACCGGGATCGGATATAGGCATACTCTCCGTCGATACCGAAAACCACTTTGACAACCGTGTACGCGGTGGAGATTCCAGAACGAAGTAGGTTGGCTGGCGAACGCTACTGGAATGAAGTAAGAGAACGCTGATGGATGGCCTAATTATGACTAAAACAGGAGCTATACTGGGCTACACAAAGGGTCGCACCCTTTCATCGAGCATGCTTCTTCGAAAACCATTCTATTACTTTTGTGATTCGATATGGTGGCGTCACTTTGATTCGGGGTATTGCTCGAGTTAGGCGGAAGCTGCTGGCTTGCCGTCACCACCGGTCCGGGAGTGCAAACGGTGTATCCACCCTGGCATTGCCTCGCGTGCCTTGTCATATGTTCCTTATATCGAGCCCACTACGATTTTGGTTTAAAGATCCGACCGCGTTAAGGTTCACCATCCCCTTAATGCTATTTTCTATATGATTATACTTTACCGATTAGACACTACTGCATATAGCGCAATATACTACATAGTAAATAGTTTAACGGATCCTTAGAGGATGGGCGGTCCCAAGCATCTTCTAAGTTACTTGTACCTTTGCTACAGTTCACTTGAGTTGGTTTACATTGTATAAGTATGTATGTCCTGACTCGAGTGTTTGTATTTTTATTTACGCTCGGGTCAGCCTAAGTATTCACAGATTTGGATTCCACTTTCTGGAGATTGGAATCGCTGGAGATTATCTGCTTATGTAGTCTTATCTATTTCAGTTCGGTTGTTCTATTCATCTTGTACTTGGTTATCATATTGAAACTTCTGTTGTACTTTATTTCTTCTGTTGTATCTTGTTTAACTCTGATATATTTATATAGTAGCTTCATGAACTACTATCTCTTTTACTTCCGCTGCATTATTAAATACTCTGTGTCTGTGATCTGTGATTATTATTTACTGTATATTCTGAGATTTGCCAAATTTTTATTTACAACGCGGTATTTTGAGCAATTCAATTCCGGCATGAGTGTCTACCTATACACTTATAATGGATGCGATTATCGGGTCATTACAGTTGGTATCAGAGCTCTGCTTTTTGGCAAAACTCAGTATATAGAGTAGATTTAATTTCAGAATCACTTTCGTTCGAGCTTGAATTCCTTCTTCTTCAATTCGGTTTCCTTTGAATTTTGGAATGTTCCCTGCGGTTCCAAAATCCATTCATGTCCCTCACTATTCATCTTCTTTTGGTTATGGAGTATCTCATAACTCCACTTCAAAATGATCTTTATAATGAGTTGGCAGTCACGTCAATTTAAAATTGAATTGAAGAAAAGGGAAAACTCCCTTACAATTAGCATCGATTCACCAGAGATTTATATCTATCATTGGTTTAGATGCTAATATCTTTTGTTATTCCAAACTCTAACACTTAAGATCGAATGTAGATTTACCCCAGAAAAATCCACATTGATCTTACTCTTTAAGTCACAGTTGACCCGGTTAAGGTTGCCCATGATTTATTTAAGCTTATCCACGTCCCTATTTTTTTTATTTAATCGTCTTGTCTTTTGTTTCCAACCTATCTTCAAACATTTTGAATTGTACATGTAAATCTATGTTTTGTTTATATATTGTGTTGTTTGAGTTGTTGATGCTGAGTTGGGTTTCTGATCGATTCTTCTGATCAACGCTATCGATAAGATTTCCAAAACACTTTGACAGAACAAACTGACACAATATTGTTTTGAAATTTGGTTAATGAAATAAATTTTGATATATATGTAAATTTATGGAACTTAATAAACTAATTTAAATTGATTATTTGAAGTGATAATACTTGATTTGTCATTTATTGTTCTATAAATGAATTTATAAATAGTTGTTTATAAATTGATTTGGGAACTGAAATGAATTTAGAACAAGAAATTTGAGAATTTAATTTCCGATGGTTTCAAACCTTGTGTTTAAAGTTTTAAAAGGTTATATTATTTAAAGTATTTTTGAATAGAAATTTGTTTTCAAAGAATTTTAAAAGTTTAAAAAAAATTAGTGCTCTTCTCTTTGTCGCTGTTCGGTGATGACCGTGGCATCATCGACAATTATTTTCGAGTTTCGAAATGAAGAGACCGCCCTGTAGTCTTGCTACAGATTTGTATTGGGAAATCAAATTGATTTGAATTTCTAAAATATGACTTGATTTATAATATATATAGACATATATTTTAAATTTGATTTGATAAGTTATGTACATACATTTATTTATCTCTAAATGGTTTGAAGAAATCGGAAATTTAATTCTTAAATTCAATTATAAAAAGAAAATCAAAATTTTGGATGAGTATTCAAGGATGAAATGATTTAATTGGAAAGTTTTATTTGTATAATACAATTGCATTCAAATATAACTTACCTTAATTTTCATAAGTTGAATATGTAATTGGATAATATACAATATAAAAAGATTTTATAAATAAAATTTAAGTGGTTATAATAAATGTTATACACTAAAATTTTAATTATAAAATAATTAACAAAGGTAAATATAATAAAGGGTAATTGAATAACTTACAATAAAATAATGTTAAAAGAACTAAGAATAAAAGAAAGCAGTTATAATAAGTGTATGTATATTTAACATAAGTGATAAATATATTGGGAGGAATAAATTTAATTTTAATTAGGAATAAAGAAGAATAAAATTTATTAAGTACATTGTGAGTGTAATAAATGATTATTTTTCAAACCCATGGTTTTAAAAATTGTTAATTTAAGATGATTGGATAATAAGATAATGAAATTTGGGATAGTTAAGATTATTTAACTTGTGTAAAGATTTATTCTCTATTTAAGTTGAAATTTCCGTGCTTTCAAATTTATTTCCTTATTTTGTTTTTCAAACTATCTTTTGGTTGTTCTTATCTTGCTATAGACTAGTATATGTATCTTTCTATAATCTTTGATAATCTTTGGTACTCATTTTGATACTATTTTTGCGTGCTTGTGTTCTTGATTTTGGAGAATCTTGGAAAGATCATCTCCACCTTGTTAAACTTACCTGTAACAATAGTTATCAGGTATAATTTCAATCTGCATGTCATCTTATCTTAATCCTATTTCACTCTATCTTTTTTCTGTTCTTTCCCGTACCTCATTCCTATTCGGGGACGAAAAGTTTTGAGTGGAGGAGAGTGTAACAACCCTGAATTTTGTGATTTATTTTAATTGTTTATTTTGATTATTTTATTTGAAATTTTGATTTAAGGGTTTTATTTTATTTATTAAATTGAATAAGTTATGTTATTTTAAATATAAATTTTGATTTTTATGTGAATTATAGTTTCAAACTTGTATAAATTGAATATTTTACTTAAATGTGAATTTCTGTTCAAACTTTGACTTTTAAACTTCAAATTTAAATTTTTTTAAAATCTTAAATTTTATCTTTTATTATGAAAATAGATGAAATAACTTGAACACTGCTTTTCGTTTCGTTGAAAACGAAGTTAAACAATAAAAGTTATGTATATTTCAATATTAAGTGCAATTTGTTTATTCTGCAATTTTGTTATTTTAAATTGTATAAATTATATTTTCTTTGTCATATTTTATTTTAATATGTATTAATATGTTACTGTATGTATATTTTTGTCTTTTAATATTTTTAAAGTGAGGTAGGAATTTTTCTAGAGTTAGTAGTATATTTCTTGTAATTTCCATGCCCTGTTTTCAATTTTTAAACATTTTCTTTAGTTCTTTTTCTATTTTTCTCCAATTAAATTATTTATTTTATTTTTAAAATGATAAATAAATTATTTTATTTCAAATTTTCACTTCATAATATTTTTAAAATGAAGCGGATATTTTTCCAAGACTAGTAGTGATTTATATGTCATTTCTTGACACTGTTTTGTATTTTTAAGTAATTTCTTTCATTCTTTTTATATTTTCTTTAAAATTAATTTTTTATTTTCTTATATTTTCACTTGGTTTCGGTTTTTACAAGTATTTCCTGATTCACTTTTGTTTTTATTTGATCTTTAGAAAACGAAAATGCGTTTCATTTCTAGACGTTTCATTTCTAGACGTTTCATTGTTCAAAAACGTTTCAAATGTCATAACCATCTCATTTATTCATTTTGGCTGCCCATTTTAAGTCTCTAACCGTGACTTTCATCCTATTTCTCACTCAAGAAACCATTCTTTCATTTTATTCATGGCTTCAAACATTTTGGGTAATGTCTTCCTCTTATTTTCTTCATTTTCTTATGTATTTTTGCCTTGTTCTCTCCACTCTTTTGCTCGGCCTCCACTCCATAGCCATGGCCACCACCTCCTACACCTCTTCTTTGTCATCACCACCACATACTCCTCAGATCTAAAACATGGCCAATAAACCATGATGCTAAAATCCAAAAAAATACAACATATGCCTTGAAAACATGCTAGTTTGAGCCTTGTTGCTTCACCACCTCTTTTTCCACCACCACCACCACCTCTAGCCGTCACCACCACCTCTGACCAGACCACCACACACCACTACAACATCTATCCAGATCTGAACTTGAATTCCCAAGCCAAACCCCTACATGGTCGAGCCTTTTGTTGACCAAAAACCCACCTATTTTGCCTAAACCCCTTCACATTCCTACCTTGTCACTTCCTCCGCATGTCTAGCCTTCTTGCCATGCATTTCCTATGTTCAAACCTGAGCCAAAGCATGTCCAAACCTGAGCCAAAACATCCCTTAGGCCGTGCAATCAAATGTAAAAAGTAAGGCAAAAGACTGTGTATTCGTATCTCCTTTTATTTCAAAGTTGTTTCAATTTAATGTTGTGTTGAAATGTTAATTTATTTTGGTTTTGTTTTGGGTTGTAACACAAGTTCTAACCTTGGATCTCTTCCCACTTGAGCCTATTGTTGTGTCATCGTGCCTTCTGGAATCCGTTGTGTCATTTGGATTGCAGTCTCTAGCCATAAAAGTGAGTAAATCTCACCAGACTAATATGTACTTATATAACTGATAAACTGACACCATTTGAATCTGTAACTGTTTATCATCATGCTATATCTGCTATATTATTATCATATGATGTTCACACCTGTTATTACACTTGTTATATCATATGTTATTGTTATTTCATGCTATTCTGTCGTTTATATCAGTTATCACCATTGCAAGTTTTCTGTAGACTAGAATCACTATGGGTTGAAATGATACATACCCGAACGGACTTTAGAATATGGGAAAAACGTTATGGGCTGAAATGATAGGCCTGAGCGGTTTCCAAAATCATTTATTTTACTTGGGACTGCGGGTTTGAAATGATAGAACCCGGTTTTTCTTTGTAAACTGCGGATTGAAATGATATATATCCGTATCACTTGACCTAGGCTAGAAAACTATATACAGACCCGTGGTTTATGTAATATTTTTGAAAATGTTTTAAAATATTTTAAAATGTAAATTTTGTAATATTTTAATAATATTTTGGTTTAAATTTAATTAAAAATGATTTTGTTGAAATATTAGTGATTTTCTATAAATTAAATAATGAATTAAGTAAACGGTAAAGTAGAATTTGAACTATAAGTAAATTTTGGAATTTATGTTTTTTAAAAAAAAAGGAAATTATGTAAAGTAAGAAAAATATAATATTTTGATTTAAAAATGTATTTTAAATGATTTTATAAAAATAATAATGATTTTTGAATAAGTTAAATGTTAAACAAATGAATGTTTATGTAAATTTTGAAATATAACTTAAATGTGAAATTTTAAATTTTGTTTTAAAAAAAGTGATAAGTAAAATTTGTAGAAATAAGTTATATTTTGTAAACTTAAACCTAATTGTTAAGTTAATAATTTAATTAAAGAAATGGAATTTAATACTTGAATTTAAATAAGACATTATGTTAAAATTTGATTTTTGGATGAGATTTAACTTTATAAAATCATAAAAATAAGAGTATTGAAATGATGATTTTAAAATGTGAATTTATATGATGTTTATAAGTTAAATGATTTAAATTAAAAATTAACTGTTGGTGAAATTTGTATTTAAACCCTGAATTTGATTTAACAACATTTTTGAAGCGTAATGTAAAGGATATTACAGTATTTGATAAATGCTGTAGTTGTATTAAATGAACTAAAAACTTAATTTGAAATAAAGGCTGTTATAGGACATTGTAAGTGCTATAGTGGTTAAACTTAACATTTAAAGTTTATTTGAAATTTAAAGAAAATCTATTACAGCACTTAAATGCTGTATTTTGTTAATGAATTGTTTTAAACTATAACTTTACATAGCATTTTTAAGTGCTACGGAAACTGAATTTTATTATTTTATTAAATTTTAATGAGATTAATCTTTGGAATAAGATTTAAATTTTTGGAAATTAAATATTTAACTATTAAATATAAGGAATTGACTTTATTTTTTTATGAAAAGATTTAATCTTTAAATATAAACTCCTTTGAAATGTAAGTTTGAAATGGCGATAAATTTCTAAATAAAATGAATGGTTTTAAATGGTATTTAAATGAATTAAAAATGAATGATGTTCTGAATAATACTTTGATATTTTGATATTTTGGAATGATATTTGTTGATTTATTTATGTTATTTGATAGATGAATATTTAAAATATATATATTATTTGAGTTTATTTAAATAATATTGGATTTATGAAATGTGAGATATTAAAGCTTTGAAATAAAATGATTTTGGTTTTGAAGTATAAACTATCATTTAAATGATATTTTGATATTAAAAATGTTTTGGAAATGAAGTTTTGAAAGGTATGATATTTTGATATTGAAAATGTTTTGAAATGAAGTCTTGAAAGATATGATATTTTGATAATAAAATGATTTAAAAATGAAGTTTTTAATGATATGATATTTTGATAATAAAATGATTCGAAAGGAAGTTTTGAAAGGATATGATATTTTAATATATTAAATTGATTTGGAAGGAGTTTTTGAAAGGATATGGTAATTTAATATACTGAAATGGTTAGAAATGACTTGATATTTATTTTATAAATATTTGAATTTGAAAGATATGGTATGTTGATATATTGAAATGGTTTTGGAAATGATTTAATCTTTATTTTGATAAAAAATTTGGATTGAAAAGGATATTTCATTTTGAAGTATAAATTATTGTTTTAAAGTTATAACCACGGGTTATAATAACGATTGGTTGGCAAAGAGACCGGGATCGGATATGGGCATACTATCTGTCGATACCGAAAACCACTTTGACAACCATGTACGCGGTAGAGATTCCAGAGAGAAGTAGGTTGGTTGGCGAACGCTACTGGAATGAAGTAAGGGAACCTGACAGATGGCCTAATTATGACTAAAACAGGAGCTATACCGGGCTACACAAAGGGTCGCACCCTTTCATCGAGCATGCTTCTTCGAAAACCATTCTATTACTTTTGTGATTCGATATGGTGTCGTCACTTTGATTCGGGGTATTGCTCGAGGTGGGCGGAAGTTGCTGGCTTGCCGTCACCACCGGTCCAGGAGTGCAAACGGTGTATCCACCCTGGCATTGCCTTGCGTGCCTTGTCATATGTTCCTTATATCAAGCCCACTACAATTTTGATTTAAAGATCCGACCGCGTTAAGGTCCACCATCGCCTTAATGCTATTTTCTATATGATTATACTTTACTGATTAGACACTACTGTATATAGCGCAATATACTACATAGTAAATAGTTTAACGGATCCTTAGAGGATGAGCGGTCCCAAGCATCTTCTAAGTTACTTGTACCTTTGCTACAGTTCACTTGAGTTGGTTTACATTGTATAAGTATGTATGTCCTGACTCGAGTGTTTGTATTTTTATTTACGCTCGGGTCAGCCTGAGTATTCACAGATTCGGATTCCACTTTCTGGAGATTGGAATCGCTGGAGATTATCTGCTTATGTAGTCTTATCTATTTTAGTTTGGTTGTTCTTTTCGGCTTGTACTTGGTTATCATATTGAAACTTCTGTTGTACTTTATTTCTTCTGTTGTATCTTGTTTAAATCTGATATATTTACATAGTAGCTTCATGAACTACTATCTCTTTTACTTCCGCTGTATTATTAAATACTCTGTGTCTGTGATCTGTGATTATTATTTACTGTATATTCTGAGATTTGCCAAATTTTTATTTACAACGCGGTATTTTGAGCAATTTAATTCCGGCATGAGTGTCTACCCATACACTTATAATGGATGCGAACGGTTGAAAATATCGGGTCGTTACAAGTCATTTCATCCCAATCTGGATTACTTGAAATGTAATTCTGTTTGAAAGCTTTTTTCTCTTTAATACCCTTATTCTTACCAACTGCCTTTACTTTTGGGACGTGCAGCTCTGAAATATCAAACTGATCAACAACATCCACCATTTCTGATTTAGTTCCAGCATTATTCTCTACTTTTCGAACTTTAATCAGTGATATATCAAACTGTCTAGCAGTGCGAGGCATAGATGAGTCGATATCCTCAGCTACTATAGCATGCTCAAGTGGAGGGCTTTCTTAATGATCCTATTCAGATCCTGATTATTACATTGCCGAGGGACTTTATTAATTATTGTATCATTATTATTGTCTGTAATTAAACATGAGTATGAAACAGGAGGGGTTTCAGACTCAAAGACCATTGTATTCTTCTGTCCCTCCTATGAACTTCTCTAGATGTTTTCTTTTGAATTATTTTCTTTCATAAGGTGATGAATTTCCTTGGTAATGACCAGATTTTCTTGATTGGTGGGCACTGTAAAATTTTCCCTTTGATTGAAAATAATACCTTCATGGTTGATTCAATCACTTTCTCCAAATGAGATAAATTGTTTTGGCAACACTTCAATATTTCTTGGATCTGTAGATTGCTTTTCAGATACATTTTCTTGACTTTCTTGGTTACAAATTTTGGGATTCCATGCTTGTTTTGGACTGCACTGATCTCCGGTGTGGCCAAAGCACTTGCATACATTCCATTTCGGTGGAACCCATTCATATTCAACTTTTTGAATTATATTTTCACTATTGTACAAAGAAAGATTAATTTCATCAGGAAGTTCATCATTTGCAGACACTTAAACATAGAGACGAGCATAATTCAATCTTGTCTTCATGGTTGTGGCTGCATCCATTTTAAAGGGTTTCCTAATGATACTAGCCATAATAATAAATGCCTCATGATTCCACAGCTTTAGATTTGCACTAGGTAATCTTACCCATATCGAAATTGATGTTAATAGATTTCTGTCCATTTTTAAAGATTCAGACTATCTTCTCATAATGATGAGTTTGCCATTGTAGAAAAATGGACCATTTTTTAAATTAGAGTTGCAATCTTGGAGTTTGTTTGAATTTCACAAGAAAGAAAATGTTCTCTCTTGTGAAAATTTCAAAATTACCTTTTGGTTTCCATACTCTCTGAATATAAGATTTGACATACAAGTAGTACAGTTTGGTACCCACCATATATACAAGAACTGAATTATTTCAGGATTCAGTTGCTCTTTTACACACTACTTCTTTAAGCAGGCCATACTTTTATTATTAATCTTGGTTGGTGCTATATGCTAAAGATTGCACTCATCCTCTATCGGTTCTTGAGGATGCTCTACCACTATATTTGCCCATGTTTTTCTACCTTGCTCCTTGTTCAGTGAGATGGCTGACGGCTTCCTTTGTTCTAGCATTGGATTGCCCTTTTTGTCCATGGAATGATGGTTTTCTGACCATATTATCCTTTAGAATGTATTTATTGGGAGCTGGTGGCAACTTCTGACCTCTCTTATCCTCTCTCTCTCCTCCTTTGCAGCCTGGATTGGATCAATTAGAATCCACCATTATCAGTGATGACACCCCCCGATGGCTTTTTGATGTAAGAAACCTCAGGTGGTCTAAGTTAAGAAATTCAATCAGAGAATTTTATGAGGAATTTGGTTTTCCCCCATGGCTGAGTGGAAACCCTAAATTCCAAGCTACAAAACAATAGTTACAAAGTGACAAGTTCAATCAAATGGAACAACAAAAACATCCAAAATAATAATAATAGCTTGCAAAAGCAGTGATCAATCTTGTTAAAATTCCTTCATTTATAAAAAATAAGATAGATTACTTTATGGTTTTGTTTATTTTTGCATGGAGACAGGATGAAAATTTAAAAAAGTAGCAGCAACCAAAATAAGAGCATGCACATACAAATTTTATTGATGGTAGACACTACATTTTTCGAAATTGTATTTGTTTAACTAAAAATAGGAGAGAAGTTGTATTAAAATGTTGTGCTAATTTGTTGTTATAACTAATTTTTCCAGTAGTGAAAGATGCTTCCTAACTAATTTTTCCGATAGTGAAAGATGCTTCCTTGCATGCCTTTACTCTTTTTACTTTCTTCATCACCTCCTTGCCACTATAGAACTTATGAGCTCAAATTTGGTTCATGGTCATATTCATTTGAATGAATGGTATGAATTGGTAGATCAGATTATGTGCTTTATATTTATATAATAAAGACTGAGTTTTAACATGATATAAGGTATTTTCATTTTGGTACAACCCTTAAGAAAGGGAAGAGAGTTTGTATAAAATGAAGAGGAAGGTGGAATGAAGTAATAAAGAGAACTTTATAACAAAGGACGTTTCATAACTTTATTTAAAACATACACGCAACCCACTAGAAAATTTGAATTATAGCATACTCGTCTTCCTTTTATACATATGAAAATACATTTTATTATATTCAAATATAAAACTCCCTATGCTATTATCATTGAAGCACGATCTTATAAAATTAAAATTATCATAAAACACTATTTCAAACAATTTGCTAACATTTCATTACAACCCTAAATAACTTACTTTATTTTCCCCAACCGTTAAAATTTAATCGATTGTCTTAAACACATAATTAGCATTCAAAAATAAATATTAGATCTAATACTTACTAAAAATATTATTAGATAATAGCTATACAATTTGGGGTAATTGCATGTTGAGCACTATATTCAATCATATATATCATATTTGTGTATAACATATTTGAATTATTCGAACATCTATACTATTAACATCATGAAGATTTTATTCATTACTTTGTCATGGCATTTTTTAATCATTATTCTATAAATATTGTTGAATGTTATGTTATATTTCTTATATACCCTATATATTTTAGTAACATTACAGGCTCGCTCCTTTTCCAGAATTTGTATTAAAAGTTGTTAAGGTATTTAAGGCTCAAATCTAGAAAATGATGTAAAAACTAGGACATCCCACCTCTATATCCATAGCACCAAAGAGTATTACATAATAATACTATTTGCTAATATGGAGAATGATGCTTGTTAGGAGGGACATCATGTGAATATTCCTCGGGCTAACATTGGTACATTTTGTATATTATATAATACACAAATAAACGTACTCGGTATCGGCACAAAGCAATAAACATGTGGGTTTATCAGGACCTAACAACACATAATATAATTGGACAACATAGAGTAATAGAATGCAGTGAAAAATGTAATGTCACAACATACATATCACAAAGTGGTCTACAAAATAAACTATCTGGCCCACTACAAGCTATATACATCGATACAAGTCAAATGTCATATACATCTCAACCCTATCACATACATACATACATAGGGATATCAAAAGAAAATATATGAAATAGACTTTTAAAATACAATATAGTCTACAATCATCTCATTAAAAGCCCAATCATCCAAGAAAGGCTAATGTCTCGGTACTTGTAAAGTCTCAATCAATCCGAGTATTATATAAATAATAAACTGGTCAGACTATGTCAAGATTTAAATGAAAGGTCATCAAAATGGTACACATAACCATGATAGGGAATTATATCATGAATGGGTTTTATAATATACAAAATGAGTGTTAAATACACTCAAAATAATCCTCAATCCCCATCGAATAACATATATGATGTCATGATTGAGTCATTTAATGTGACCACAATCGCAAATATACTCAATCGTAATACGCTTCTAATCACAATTATTAAGAGTCACATTTATTATATTATTATGAATTGATCATGGTTTAATTTATATAATAGTTGACAATAGGAAACATTCTTCTAGACACTGATCGAGCAAAGATACACAGCCTTTTTCATCATTTTCCTCCTCGATTAGATTTTGATCAAGACTAGATACTTGATCTTTTTCATCCATCTCTCCCTCAGTTAAAATTTAGTCAAGCCAGGATACACGGCCTTTTTCATATTCCTCAACATGTTGATGTAGCCAAGATGCACAACCTTTTTCATCCATGTCTCCCTCAACCATAATTTTGAGTACCCCTGCATCACACATTTGTTGTACTATTCTTTACTACGTGGAACTCATCATTACCAACTATATGTTGCATGTCCGTCATCGTTGGTGTGCTCATACAGTAGGTCGTCGGACCGATGGAAAATAAACCAGAATTTCAATTGGTCCTAGTTAATATTGATCCAGCCTATCTACTATCTTATCTCGTTTGATCAATTCATTATAATCCATTATCTCGTTAGACAGTAAACTTTCCAAACTATCGCTTATCCCTTTGTCGCTAGGGCAATTAAATTGATTCAATATTTAATACACTTAATATCATACCGTAGCCTATATAATGAATCAAAAGAATAACTGAAGAAACATTACCGAACATCCATACCATTGTTATTATAACTTTGTTTATTTACTATTCTCATCATACATAAGTTCACACATCTTATCCGATTCAACCATTTATTGATCCAGAAGGGGTTTTATTTTATAATACACATTCCCAAAATATTCAATATAATTTCATATATCAACACTAAATTTAAAGAGGTTTAATTTAGAAATTTCCATTCTTTCCTAAATCTCATTTAATTGTGGCACTCCATTATTGAAACTTCTTATCAAATTTTCAAATAATTCAACATTTTAAACCATCTTCAAATTTCAAATCATTAAATTTCTTTCAATAAAATGATTCATACCATTGAAATTTCACTTTTAATAATATAAAATTATCAATAAAGTTATTTTGTAATTCTAAGAATTCTTTTAAACACCATATCCAAGTTTTATTGTTTTTTCCAAAATGATTCACCATCCAATTATTTCCACAGATGAAATGTGTATATTTTAAAAATTAACATTTCAAACGTTTATTTATTATTAAGTCCTTATAAACCATCTTTTAAAAATAATTTATTAACTAAAATGGTCTTATTATAAATGTCTTCCAAATATTTAAAAAAGTAAAAATATAATATCACAATATATATATATATCATAAAGTAGGTCTATAAAATAAAATATCTAACCTACTACAAAACTATATACATCAATACAAGTTAACTGCCATATACATCTTAACCTTATCACATATATACATACATGAAGACATCAAAATAAAATCTATATAACAGACTTTCAAAAATATAATATAGTCTATAATCATCTTGTCAAAAGCACATTCATCCAAGAAACGCTAATGTCTATATACCTGTAAAGCCTCAAACTGACCCGAGTATTATTTAAATAATAAAAGTTTAGACTATACATGGATTTAAAAGTAAGGTCATCATAATGGTACATATAATCACAATAGAGAATTATATTTTAAATGGGTTTCATAACATACCAAATGAATGTCAAACACACTCAATATGATCGTCAGTCCCCATAGAATAACATATATGGTGTCATGATACAACTCACTTCTTTATTTAAAGTTACAAAAATTGAAAATCTACTCAAATGTGATACACTTACATTCACAATAATTAAGAGTCACATTCATTAGATTATTGTGAATTTATCGTGGTTTAATTTATACAACCCATTGAATGTGGGAAACACTATCCTAGAAGCTTATCAAACAAAGGTACATGGCATTTTTCATCGGGGTCCCCTTTAATTAGATTTTGATCAAGCCAACATACACGGCCTTTTCATATGTATCCCCCTTGATTTGAATTTGATCGTTCCAAGATACACGGCCTTTTTCATCTGTATCACCGTTGATTAGAATTTTTACTCTTTTAGATGTTGATCGAGCCAAAATACACGCTTTTTTCATCCATGTCCCCCTCGATAAGAATTATGGGTAACTCTGCATGACATATTTGTTGTACTACTCCCTACTACTTGAGCATCATCATTTCCATCTAATATATTGTGTGCATGTCATAATTGGTGCGCCTACAATAGGTCACCGGACTAGTGGAAAATGAGTCAAAATGTCACTCGGTCTTAGCTAGGATAGAGCCTATCTGGTACCTAATCTCGTTTGATCAAATCATTATAATTTCTATGAGCTTCTTACAACAATAAACCCTCCTAATTGTAGTTTAACCTAGTGTCACTAAGGGTTATTAAATTGATTCAATATTTAATGCACTCAATATATCTTACCATACCCTATATAATGAGTCAAAAGAATAACCAAAGAAATATTGCCGAACGTCCTGTAACGATGATATTATGTCTTTGTTTATTTAAAATTATCATCATATAGAAGTTCACACATCTTATACAATTCAACCATTTACTGATCCCGAAGGGGTCTTATTTCATAATACTATATTCCAAAATTTTCTACACAATTTCATATATCGACACTAAATTTAAAGAAGTTTAATATGGAAACTTCCATTCTTTCCAAAATCTCAATCAATTACTATAGCCCATCATTTTAACCTCTTATCAAATTTTCAAATAATTTGACATTTTAAAACTTCTTCAATTTCAAATCGCTGAATTCCTTTTAATAAAATGATTCATACCATTAAAAGTTCATTTCTAATAATATAAAAATATCAATATAGGTTTCTGTAATTCAAAGAATTATTTTTAACACATTTTTTATTATCTTCTTCTAAAATGATTTAGCATCCAAAATTATTTCCACGAATCAAATATACATAATTTTTAAATCAACATCCAAAACCTTATTTACTATCAAATCCTTTTAAACCAGCTTTTAAAAATAATTTATTTACAAAATTATCTTTTTATAAATGTCATTCAAATATTTAACCACACAACATCATATAAGTAAATTCTAAATCTTCCTTTTCTCCTTTCAAAATAGTTCAGTTTATGCACTTTTATAATATTTTTGAAGATATTCAAATCAATTTCCATTTACCTAAAGATAATTTAATATATAAAATGAATTACTTCTAAAATAATTTATATTTAACAAAATGTGACAATAAATTTTCTTTAATAATAATTTTCATACAATAAGTAAACCACCTTCAAACTCATTATTATTCAAGAAAATATAATATTATTATTATTTTTACTTCAAATCTATTCAATTATTATAAAAATTAGCTCAACGCTATGAATCTAATTACTTTTATAAAAATCCTTGCAACTATTTTATAATCATATGTATAAATATAATATCTTTCATATATATACGTAAATGCTAGCCATGGTTCAAACTTCAAAAATAATTCAAAGTGAATTTTCATCCTTTTATTATAATATCCTTTTATATAATCAGTTTTCAAAATCTCCAGTTTCAAAAATAATGTAATTCAAACAAAATTTTTTTAAACATTGCCAAAGGGTATTTATACTAATTTTCTCCTTCTGATCAATTTCCAACATAAATTTCTAGTCCAGTTTCTACCGAATAATGTCATGCATATGTACATACCGAAACAGAATCATTAATAACACACCTATACAATGAGATACACTTCAATTTAAACCAAACCTATCATCCAATTATATTTGATCAATACAGAATCACATCCATTACAAGATACAGGAAATTATTGACAATGACAAAATTTCTCGGCGTTTTAGCCTCAATGACAGACCTTCAGTATTTTAGCATAAAGGACAACTTTCTTTAAGTATCATCTTTTAGTCATTAACAGAAATCTATTAAGAAATCAATTTTCTCGGCCATTGTATTCCACTTCCAATAATATATATATATATATATATATATATATATATATATATATATATATATATATATATATGGTTACAAGAGTTAAGATGGGCTACAAATTAGCCAACTGATTTGCTAAAACAAAGGTAACTAAATAAATACTTCCCAAATAAAGATATCGTCAAATCAACTGATTTGCTAAAACAAAGGTAACTAAATAAATACTTCCCAAATAAAGATATCGTTAAATCAACTGATTTGCTAAAACAAAGGTAACTAAATAAATATTTCCCAAATAAAGATATCATCAAATCAGAGAATAAATGCAGGAAATATTCTAACGCTTAGAATATATGTAAAATATATTCTATCACACCCCCTCATTCGAAGAGGGAGGTTCCCATATTCTAAGACTATCCCTGAAATCAATAAATAATACGCGTGGAAGCCCTTTTGTAAAAATAGCAGCAATTTGGTAATGGGACGGCACATGAAGCACACACACTTCGCCATGAGCTACTTTCTCACGGACGAAATGAATATCCATCTCAATGTGTTTAGTGCGTTGATGCTGAACAGGATTGTCGGATAAGTATATAGCACTCACATTATCACAATAAACTAGAGTAGCCTTTTGAATAGGACAATGCAACTCTTGAAGCAAATTTCTGATCCAGCACGAATCAGAAACAACATTAGCAACACCCTTGTACTCCGCCTCAGCACTACTATGGGAAAGAGTAGGTTGCCGTTTCGAAGACCAAGAAATCAAAATATCTCCAAGGAATACACAATAACCAGAGGTAGAACGACGGGTGTCAGGACAACCACCCCAATCTGCATCTGTATATGAGATAATACGATTAATATTGGAGTTGTATAAGTGGAGACCAAAATGAAGGGTACCTTGGAGATAGCGTATGATACGCTTAAGAGCTTTCATATGCTCATTAGTCGGGGCATGCATATGAAGGCAGATCTGCTGCACGGCATATGAAACGTCTGGCCAAGTGAATGTAAGATACTGAAGAGCACCTGCAAGACTACGATACTTAGTCGGATCATCATAAGGAGTGTCTACGGTGGCACTTAGTTTGGACTTAGTGTCAACAGGAGTAGGACATGAACTGCAGTTAGACATTCCGGCACGTTCAACAATTTTGCAGCATATTGTGTCTGAGATAAGAAAAGACCATAGGCATGACGAGTGACAGCAATACCCAAAAAGAAACTCAAAGGACCTAGATCCTTCATAGCAAATTCAGAAGCTAAGAGTCTCACAATATACTTACAAAGACGATCAGAAGAAGCCGTAAGTATAATGTCATCCACATATAACAGAATATAAGCAATATTAGAACCATTCTTGTAGATGAATAAAGAGTGATCTGACGTACTATAGGAGAACCCAATGGTAGCAACAAAATCAGCAAATCTTTGGTACCAAGCTCGAGGAGCCTGTTTTAATCCATACAAAGATTTCTTCAAAAGGCAAATATGATTTGGATAATTTTTGTTACGAAAACCCAGGGTTGATGCATATAAACTGCTTCATTGAGATGACCATGCAAGAAAGCATTCTTGACATCCATTTGATGAATGGGCCAAGATTTAGAAAGAGCAATGCTGAGAACCGCTCTAATGGTGACCGGTTTAACTACGGGGCTAAACGTTTCATCACAATCAATGCTCTATTGCTGTGTATTTCCACCACCTGCAAGACGAGCTTTATAACGCTCAAAAGGGCCATCAGATTTATATTTATGACGAAAAATCCACATAGACCGAATAATATTAACATTAGGCGGCCTAGGTACTAATTCCCAAGTCTTATTGTCAATTAAAGCATCAAAATTCATCCAACGTTGCTCTTTTCCAATTATGGTCACTAAGCGCACTAACAGGATTTTTTGGAACAATAGAAATATCTGTAGTGGTGGTAGTGTGGTAATTAGAAGAGTATTTGGGGTTGGATTTAAAAATGTCATTTGATGCACGAGTGGTCATGCATGTTGAAATGGGGTTGGGAGGCATTGGGGTGGTGTAGGGAATGGTCAAAGTGGGGGAGGTCATAGATGGGGTTGGACTATGGGGAAGAGAGGATGGGTCAGAGGAGGAAATAGAGGACCGAGTGTGGATAGCAGTGGGAGGTGTGGAATCTGGGCCTGTGTGAGACTGTGGCCCAGACTGAGGAAGAGAGGACGAGTCGTTGGGCTACATTGTTGGGTCAAGCTGCATATTTTGTGTTGTGATATTTTGAGATAATGATGTATTAGTTGAGGATTAATATTGTCACTCAAAAAATCATAATTCGAAGGTTTTGTTTTGTGGAGTTTGGAGAATGGAAATTCTGTTTCTACAAAACGAACATGATGACAAATTATGATTTTACCACTAGACATGTCATAGCATTTGGAGCCACGATGATTAGGAGCCGTACCTAAATAAGCACAAGGATTCGATCATTCTTGTAATTTATAAATAGTAGAAGAGGGGAATAATGGGAAACATAAGAAACCAAAAACACGCAAACCCGAATAATCCGGATCACTTTGATAGAGGATTTGAGCGGGAGATTGGTAATTCAATACCTTGGAAGGAAGGATATTGAGAAGATATGTAGCCATGGAGAGAGCATGATGCCAAAAGGAGAGTGACATAGATGCATGAGCAAGATAGTCCGGATGATATTATTTGTGGATTTTATGTGACTTTCGGCCTTGCCGTTTTAAGGAGATGTATGAGGACATAAGAAACGGAAAAACATGCCATGTTGCACAAAAAATCCTTAAAAGTGCCATTAATGTACTTCGTACCATTGTCACACTGAAAAGTCTTAATATTACGTTCAAATTGTGTCTTGACTAAAGCATGAAACGCTAAGAAAAGTTGTTTGACCTGAGATTTTTTTGCAATAGGAAAGGTCCACAAAAATTTGCCATAGTCATCAAGAAAAAGAACATAATAACAATGGCCGGAAGTACTAACAATAGGAGAATTCCAAAGATCACTATGAATAATATCAAACGGAAGAAAAGTATATGACATTGAATTATAAAAAGGTAGCTTAGAATGCTTCCCAAGAGGACAAGAAGAACAAAAACTTTTAGAAGCCATATTACAATCAACAAACTTTTTACTACAAAGAGACTTAAGAATGGCATCACCAGGATGACCTAAACGATTGTGTCAAATATTCGAAGGCAAAGCAGTAAAAGCAGAATGATTGTTAGAAGAAATGGCTTGAGAGTTGGAGAAAAGTGGATATATGCCCTCGGTGCTATCACATCTCATTAGTTTGTTCCCTGTCTATAAGTCGTTAACAGATAAACCAAAAGGGTCAAAAGAGATAGAAACCATATTATCTGTGGTAAATTTACGAACAGAGACCAGATTTTTAATGAGCCTGGGAGCATGTAACACATTGTTTAGGGTAAATAGTGGATAAGGTGGAGGCAATGTAGTGCGACCATGACCAATAATTGGAATTAAATGACCACTACCAAGAACAATGTTATGATGCTTATTGCTTGAATTAAAATAAGAAGAGAGAATACCTGCATCCGCCGTCATGTGCGGTGTAGCACCAGTATCTATGTAATAGTTTCCATCTAGTTGAGAGAACGAAAGACCATGCATAGCGGCCTCAATGTCGGTGGGCATGTAGCTAGGAGCAGGAGGAGCAACTGCATTGAAAGCTTGAGGTCTAGACCCAAGTAAGCATGACCCATAAGAGTAGGAACGTTGGGCTGTTGGATTGGGCCTTGGCTGCGATGAGGGAAATGGGCAAGGAGGAATAGTCCAACCTCCCCAGCCGGTAGGGCCTGTTGACGCGGCTACCACCGGTGCTGCTGATATGACGGCTGACAAGGACTGGACCCATTAGTACTTTGGTGGACCTTTTTCTTCCCATTGTTTTTCAAATTGTTCCTCCCTTTATTATTGTTGCGCTTGTTGCTTGCAGATGAATCAGTGGCAACCATGACAACACCACTGTACCGACTCCCAAAACCACCAGTTTCACGAGCTTGACGAGTCCTGATAGTACGCTCAACCATTTTTAACCTTGAACGACAACTCTCAAAGGATGGAAAAGGCTCTTGATTTTGTATATAGTCCACCGTACAACTATACGCTTCTAGTAAGGACCCGGTGAGACGTAAAACCAGACGACCATTTGTCACCGGAGCATCAACATCAGCCAACCTATCTGCCAGAGATTGTAGATAATTACAATAATTGTCGATCGAGTTGAAAGCCTCAAAAGCAGCATTTGTAAAGTCCTCCTCGAGATGGGTAGCTCGAGAGGCTTTGTTGTCCTGAAAAAGAGCTTCAAGACGGTTCCATGCTCCCTCTGCTGTGTCATTACGTCTGAGGATAGCGAGGAGAAGATCGAAAGAAATGGTGCTGTAAATCCATTGCAAGACAACGACATCCAAATGCCTCCAAAGTGCTGAATCGGAAGACTTAGCCTAGACGTAGGCAGCCACAGCCTTCTCCTCCGTTGGTGGAACCAAGTGATCGTAAAGATCATGAACCCTAGCAAGATTGGTAAACAGAGTAGCCTAAGAATGATACATGGCTTGCTCATTGTCTAATGTTATGGGAATAAGAGATTTAACATTAGTGATGGTGAGTGCGGGATGAAACTTGGACGAGTCTGCTATGGAAAAGAATTAAAGATGGAAGAAGAAGAATGAAGAAGAAGATAGGTGACGCTAGGGTAAGGAAAATAGCTCTGATATATTCTATCAGTCATTGATTGCAATTTTTAGGTATCAGTTTGTATTTATCAGTAGCAGTTTTTAGATATCAGTTTTTAGTTCGGTAGCAGTTTTGGAAGAATGTTTGTCTTTGTCCTTGTGAATAATTTTGGAAGAATGTTTGTTCTTATGAATAAATTTTAAAGAATGTTTGTCTTTGTGGTTAAAATATTGAGGTCGTGTCCTTAAAGTTAAAAATATATAAATTTTTGTGCTTTAAATTAATTCCATACAACACTCACATTGCTGAAATTATTTTTTCAACAACATTGTTTCAGCCAATTACATCCAAATTTCAATCAAAGTTATCAAACAAAATAGCATGCCAAGGAAGATATTATCTAGGCATAGATGTGATAACTCACTAAAAGGATTTCTGGAATTTCGAAACTGTAGCGCATCATTGTTGCAATCCCTAACCTACACATTGACGCCAGCTTGCTCCAGTCTCCACGTCAGCCTAGTGCCAAATCCAAACGTGCCATCAACCTACGCTAAGCTCCAACCACTCACACCTCGGCCTACCCCCAGCCCCATTGCATGCCACCTTGCGTTGCTGCCTCCTCCAATAAAACGCATGTGCATGTAATTATTTTCTATTTTTTTTGTTTTTTTTTATTACGCGGTTCCTTCCTTTTTTCATATTCTTTGCGGTTAGGGCATATGAGCAAAGGATAAAAGGAAGATGGGCGTTGGGTTATTTTCAACGTGTGCTTGGATTGGGTATGTACAAAGGGAGAAAAGAAAGAACATGCTTGAGGTTGTGAAGATAAGGAGAAGGAAATGAACATGTTACTATTTTTTTTGTCTTTTTCCCATTTAAGCCCTTAAGGAAATACAATATCATATATTCTCTTTTATTTTCGTTTTAATCCTTTTTATTTACATATAATCAACTTTATTAATTAATTGTAATTTCCATTCTAAATTATATATTTTGATAAATTATACAAAATATTTTTTAGTCGATAATTATTTTATCTTCATTGATTTATTCATTTATTAATGTTAAATAAAATTTATTTTCAACTATTTTAATCATGTATAAAAATATTTTATTTTCATGGTAAGTATTTTATTCGAGTTCAATATTTTTTTTAAAAGAACTTTATTACTTGATTCAATTACAAAAAAAAGACAATCCTTTATCAAATAAGCTTTAATTCAATAAAATATATTTTCAGAAATAAAAATCTTCTAGAATTGAATTCAAAATTTTCATTATAATTAGATTTATATACAGTAACAGCGTACCAAATAGGGTTGTTACAAAATCAGTGGACGGTCCACTATAAAATCGGATTTTCTTAGAAATTTTTTACATATTAATATGAATTTTGAGAAAAATGTATTGTAAAGTAGCATTATAAGTCACTCTACTTTGGCAAGGAGAATCTTCCAAGCCAAAAAACTTAAAATTGAGCGTTTCCCTTTTTCATTAAAATAATTCTTACCTTCCTTCAGCTTAATAGTCGTTCGTAAGCTCGGCCCTGGCCTTAGGAGGTCCTCAAAATGTAAATATTTTAATATATAATATGCTATTATTCACAAATATTTGAAAGCGTCTTGAGCTCGGTAGATAAGCATTCCTATTGGTAAACATGCAACCAAAGCTAAAGCCTGGCCTGTACAAAATCATTTTCCTTGCCCTATATGACCTGTTGTTTTTGGGCCTCTTAAATATGATTTTATTGGACTTCAAAAGAGTTTCATTAGGTCTCCCACTACTCAGGGCCAGGCCTGTTCAATCAAGCCAACCTATCGAGAAGATACTTTGTTAAGTACTAAATTGTAAAGTATGTAACAGACGTGAATATAAAATGAATATTTCATAAAGAACGTCTACTACATGGAATTTATATGCTTTAAGTCCGAACATCAAATTTTCCAAGGTAATTATTTTACAAATGACACCGCAGTCCACATTTATATTTATCTCCAACTTCAGCAAACCTAAAATTTGTACAAGGTAGATGGAAGTATGATTACACATTTATTGTGTAAAATAAATAATATTTACATTACAATATGAGTTTATACATGTATGGAAGCTCCCTTGTACCTCTTTTTTGTAAGTAATAAAAGTATCCATTTTCAAGAGAGAGAGAGAGAGAGAGATTGTATACATTTATGACTAATGGTGTGTCTTATATACAATTAACGGATAAATATGGCATATTAAAAAGTAGATAATTAACTGAGAAAATTATGAACCACAAAGAAGATTTTAGTAGAGAGCTCAATATGAGAATCCGTGTAAATACAAATTTCATCATATCCACATAGGCATCAAAATAGGATGTAACTTGGTTATTTCACGATACACATGAAACAAATATTGCATTTTAGATTACGTAATAAGTTGTGCAGAAATAAAAAGTAACTCAAAATTGGTATTGCCAATAGTAAACAATGATATATAATCATGCACAAAATGACCTCCTATTATTAGAAAATAAATGATCATACCATTCACCACACGTGGGTTTAACGTATTCGTAGCATTCCACTTTAGTTAGTTCCCATTAACATAGAGAAGAGAAAATTCCTTTTGTTGGCTTTCCCTTCGTTCCTGTCACCATTAACACTTAGTATTATGCACCAGAAAATTTCCAAACATAGAAAATGCTACTATGAAATCCAACTTTAGTATCATGCAGAGAGGAAAAGATACACTGAAAGTGATTTAACAAGATCAAAATATGTTTTGCAATTAGAACATAATCAATCCAGAATATGTAAATCTAAAATAAAATAGCAAATAAGTTTAAATTTTACACTTCTAAAGTGAAGTCATCTTTAGACGGAAGTATTACTGCTAACCTTTAATGGTTTTCTTCAAATATGATGATAGAGATCCTTCTGTGTTTTCTTTCTTCTCTTTTCTTTTGTAAATTTATTGGACTTTCAAAATACGTTTTAGAAATGATCTACCAAATACAAAATGGACAAAAGAAAATGTTGATTTTGAAATATAAACAGTCCAAACAGAAAATGGTTTAATTATATTATAAGGCAAACTTTGGAACCGGTATAATTATTAATGGCAATTTGAATTTTTCAGATGCTTTTTTTATTAATTCTTTAAATGAAATTGGTGCACAATAATGACAAAGAACACATAATAAATAAAGCTAACATTCTCTCACTTGGCCATAATGTTATAACATTTAAAGCACACATTCAAAATTGGTCAATATAGTTTTCATTTATTCTTATAACCGTTCAGTTTAGAAATACCAACCAAACTAATGTAATCGGAATAACAGATGTCATTATTTGATCCCCACTAATTATAATACTAGTACTTTTTCCAACAATGGTTAATAATCTTCATTCGATCATGATAAGCAATTTTCTTATATTAAGTAAAACTGTGCATATCATATTAAGCAAATTTATAAATTCAAAGTCAATACATGTGATGCCCCACCTCTATACCCACGCTAGCCAAGAACATTACGGAGAATGCTGTCAACTAGCACGGAGAATAAGGCTGTTGGGGAGCGACCATCCGTGTAATTGCTTTGCGCGAGCATCGATATGTCAGATAATATAACATGCATTTCTTTATCAAGAGGGAAATCCGACATACCGACACAAACTCAAAGCTACTACACAGTGGCTATAATATCTTCGGAAACAAATATAGAAATAAACATAACATAAATCAGTCATAGACAATTCATATCACAAAGGCGGAAATAGATATGAATACTACACTAGGAAGTGTACATCAGAGTAGTGGTCTAAAAAGATCCACAATGTCACAAAAGAATAGTTACATGAACTACACAAAAGAATAAGTATACATTATGGAGTCTATATCTCAAATGTATACAACAAAAACTACTAATCTAAGTAGTTAACCAAAAGTCAGAGAAATCAATCCCAAGAGAGAAGTCAAGCAGAAGCACCTGTAACATCTCGGTCTGACCCGAGTATTATTTAATAAGAAAATAATAAACGGATCAGTCTAACTATAAATATCAGATGAAACGATATAGAGTAAGAGATATGACTAAACACATAATAATCACAATGCCAAGCTGTGATATATATAAGTAATTGAAAATCAACAAGAGATTAATCAATATCACAAATTCTACACAAGAACCAAAGAAAATGTCATACTCCTTATTTCGTTCACCAAACCACAAATATTGACGATAATATCAATGTCAATCACAAAAGTCAATGATACACAAATTCCAGAATTCAATTCATGAAATCCAGAAATCACAAAAGTCAATGACGCACAAATTCACCAATGCACAAATATCGATAAGGCTTATCAATAGAAATCACGAAAATTGGTGAAGCACAAATTCTAGAAATCATCTCAAGAAATCCAGAAATCACAAAGGGGGGGGCTATCACAAACGGAAGCATAAAGCTCACCAACACGTGTATCACAAACGGAATGCTAATTCCATGGTTGCTAACCATCACAAATTGAGCCGAAGCTCCACAAACGGCCCGAAGACCATGGGTTGCTACCCCACCAATTTGAGTCGAAACTCCACAAAACGGGGTTTAGTCTCCCTCGCAGACAAAGAGACATCGCACATTGCTAGTCTAAATCACAAAGATGATCGTCATGATCAACGAGAAGTGTCAATTACACTAAGCTAGTAAATATATGAGTTTAGCCTCATGTCCCATAACCACTTGCTTAACTTAAATATTTACGAACAAACTGTAGATTTCCTCTAGAAAATTGTCACAAGAGATTCAATCGAACAAGTCCAAGAATTAACCGACGAAGTAAACGTAAGCGTTTCATACCACTCATTTTACTAAGCCGTTTAATTAGATTTCTCGTACGAGTGAGGTAAAGGTTTGTATATACTAGTAGATTGGAAAACGGTTTAAGAAACGAGCTTTGTAATAAAATAGTGTTGAAATTATTTGAAGAAAGAGTTTTGATATTTACTATTAGTATAGAAACCTTTATATTATTAAAGTGACAAATCACAAACATGATTGTAGAAACAATCAATCACAAAATTCACATTCAAAGACGTGAATGAAAATCCAAAGAAATCGATAATGGATCCATCGAAATGGATATTCAAAAATCCCTAAAAAACGAGTCATCAAAGTCATAATAATTGATAATAATAAATAGGAAACAACACGAATCGATTTAAGTTGGAAATTCAAGCAACTAGGCGTAGTAGGCAAGAAATCATCAGGTCGGTCGGCCGGCTACAGAGCTCGGTCGAGCGGACCCTGTTCTGAAAAACTCTCGGGACAGCAGGTCGGTCGACCGAGCCCTGTAGGCGGTCGACCGGACCAGAAACAGAAAGTGCTTATGCACTTGGCAGCAGGTCGGTCGGCCGGCAGCAGGGCTCGGTCGACCGGACCTGTTGCCAGTCCCTTCCCAGCCCATCCAAATGAGGTCCAACCTCGACCAAATTGCATTCTCTCGAGCAACGGCGCTAAGGGATTATGCCAATCGACTACCCGGCCCTATAAGCTCTTCGATGCATCACAAAAACATGATCAAAGATCAAAGCTATGATTTCTAAAGAATTGAACCCAAAACACCAAAAGTTAGGATTTTCACCAAATCAATCCAAACCAAAAGCTAATACACACGAATAAATGTTAGGAATTCATACCTAACATTCGAAGATAAATATAAGCATAGATGTGAGATAAAAATCTCACCTTTGAACCCAAGCAAATAAAGATGAAGCTTGAAAGCAAAGGGAATCAACCACTCTTCAAATCCAACTCAAGAAGCTTGATTCTAAGCTTTAAAAGAAGAACATTCCCAAATTTAGGTTTAGGAATTTCTGAAATTGATAAGAGAATGAGTTGGAGAAGAAGGAGAGAAGCTTACCAATGGGTTCTTCTTGAGTTTGGAGCTAGGAATTTGAGGTTGCAAAAGGAACTAGGGTTTTGGAATTTTAATTTCCAATCTCTTCCACCATTAATGCCTTAGAACTGAAAAGAGAAGAGAATGAGGGTGAATGGGGAAGAGTGGCTCAGATTTGAGTATAAGTTAATCATAGGGCTGAGCCCAAAACCAAACCCAAAGTGAAAAGTAGCAAAAATCAACTTTCTCCAAACATATCGAAGCTCATACTCAAAAAGGTCGCAAACGGCATTTTAAACTCAATGGGAGTGGCCCCGAGTCCTAATTCGACCGTATGCAAAAAGTAGCTTTTCGGACTAAAATCCGACTAACGATAAAATATTTAAATATAAAATCGATAAATATGCGGGTTGTTACAGACTCCCCTCCTTAAAGAAATTGCGTCCTCGCAATATTTAAGAAGAGAACATAAAGTAACAACCATAAAATCATATTCAACACAAAAGAAATTTGAAATAAAAGGTTCACCTTAAAGAGTACGGGAAAGCAAGTCCGGATGTGATCGCTCGATGAATTCCCTAGACTCCCAAGAACAATCCTTAGGATTTGAAGACCATTGAACTTTAACAAGCGGAACATCTTTATTTCGAAATCGTTTAATTTCCGAAGCAATGATACGAATAGGATGTTGCTCATAAGTTAAATTAGGCGAAACTTCAATCTCTTCCACAACACCGGGCTCAAGAATATAATCAGAATCTCGAAGACATTTCCGAAGTTGAGAAACGTGAAACACGTCATGCATAGCAGAGAATTGAGCCGGTAATGATAGGCGATAAGCCATGGAACCAATATGTTCAGTGACAGGAAATGGCCCAACATATCGAGGCGCCAATTTTCCCGATCGACTGAAACGTACAACACCTTTCATAGGTGATACACGAATGAACACAAGATCTCCCACAGAAAATTCTAACTTCCTTCTCCGGTTATCGGCATAGGATTTTTGTCTACTCTGGGCTTCTTTCATCCTATGATGAATAAGATCAATCTTTTCTGTAGAATCACGAATAAAATATGGACCTAAAACCAGCTTCTCACCGGCCACAAGCCAGCAAGAAGGATATCGGCATGGCCTTCCATAGAGTGCCTCGAAAGGTGCCATACCAATACTAGATTGGAAGCTATTATTATAGGAAAATTCAACAAGTGAAATGTGATCTTCCCAACTTCCACCAAAATCAAGAACACATGCACGAAGAAGATCTTCAAGAGTTTGATTCACACGCTCAGTTTGTCCATCGGATTGGGGGTGATAAGCGGTGCTAAAATTAAGCTTCTTTCCTAAAGCTTTTTGAAGACTCTTCCAAAATCCACTAGTAAACAATGGATCACGATCACTAACAATAGAAGTAGGAACTCCATGAAATTTAACAATTTCTTTGATAAAGAGTTTGGCCAAAAGAGGAACGGTTCGGTTAGACCGAACGGGAATAAAATGGGCGGATTTAGTAAGTCTATCAACGATCACCCATAAGCTATCATGACCCGAACGAGAACGGGGAAGGCCGTCTATAAAATCCATGGAAATTTGGTCTCACTTCCAAATTGGAATTTCTAAAGGTTGCAATAACCCACCGGGCCTTTGATGTTCGGCCTTAACGAGTTGGCAAGTCATGCAACGCTTAACGAAGTTAGCGATGTCAAGTTTCATTCCCTCCCAATAATAAAGCCGCTTCATATCCGCGTACATTTTACTACTACCGGGATGAATGGTAAATTTAGAACGATGGGAATCTTCTAAAATATCTTTACGAAGATCACCAATATTTGGTACGATAACTCTACCAAATTTTCGAATGCCGCCACGAGAATCGATATCAAAGTCTTTCAAACCTTCAATATCAATTTTATCCTTAATATTTTGGCCAAGAAGAGCCAATTCGGGATCTAGCCTTTGAGCTTCAAGAATGCGGTCTAAGAGAGAAGGACGAGCCTCAAGGCTACATAAAACAAATGATGAGCATAAATCGGATACGCGGTCTCGAATCTCACAAGTGGATAAGATCTCGAGATCGTTCCATTCGAATATCATCATAGAAACAATAGCCTGTTGTTTACGGCTAAGAGCATCGGCAACACGATTACCCTTACCGGGTGTATAAAGAATATCAAGATCATAAGGAGCAAGGAACTCGAGCCAACGTTGTTGACGTAAATTAAGTTCCTTTTGAGAAAATAAATATTTCAAAGACTTATGATCCGTGTAAAGAACAAATTTCTCTCCTAAAAGATAATGACGCCAAATCCGAAGAGCGAAAACAATAGCCGCGAGTTCTAAATCATGAGTGTCATATCTAGTCTCGGCCGGCTTCAATTGCGTAGAAGCATAAGCAATAACACGTTCTTTTTGCATAAGAACGGCACCCAAACCAACGCGACTAGCATCGGTATAAACAACGAAATCTTCATTCCCCACGGGAATAACAAGAATAGGAGCATTAGAAAGAAGTTCCTTCAGTTTCTGAAAAGAAGTTTCACATTTGTCCGACCAAATGTATTTAACACCTTTCTTTGTTAAGCTAGTGAGAGGCACAGCAATCTTAGAAAAGTCTTTGATAAATCGGCGGTAATAACCTGCCAATCCCAGAAAACTACGAATCTCGGTCACACTCTCCGGTCTCTTCCAATCTTGAATCGCTTCAATCTTTGAAGGATCCACGAAAATTCCGGATTCGAAATAATATGACCGAGAAATTTCACACGAGATTGCCAAAAGTGGCATTTAGAAAATTTTTCTTTTAATTGATTACTCCTAAGAGTTTCCAATATAATCCGAAGATGTTTTTCATGCTCCTCCTCGGTTTTAGAATACACAAGAATATCATCGATAAAGATGAGAACAAACCGGTCGAGAAAGTTTTGAAAACTCTATTCATAAGGTCAACGAAATAAGCCGGGGCATTCGTCAAACCAAATGGCATGACAAGCCATTCATAAGATCCATAACGAGTACGGAACGAGGTCAATGGAATACTATCCTATGCAATACGAAGCTGATGAAATCCAGTAGCTAAGTCTAATTGTGAAAAGACTCTAGCACCACTAAGTTGATCGAATAGATCATCAATCCGAGGTAAAGGATATTTATTTTTGATAGTAAGATCATTAAGCTTGCGGTAGTCAACGCAAAGCCTAAGTGTACCATCGGATTTCTTCACAAAAATAGCCGAAGCTCCCCAAGGCGAAGAACTAGAGCGAATAAATTGTTTCGTCTCCAATTCGGATAATTGTTTACGCATCTCCTCGTTTTCTTTATTGGACATACGATAAGGAGGGCGAGTGATAGGTTGAGCTCCAGGAATAAGATTAATTCTAAACTCAATTGCTCGCTTAGGTGGTAATCCTAAAATGGGCTCGAATATGTCGGAAAATTCATGAACGACGTGAATAAGAGAAATAATATCACCCTCATCATCATCATCGTCATCACGAGGATTTAAAGAATATAAAGATGTGACCAAGCTGGAAACTGAATCTTGAAGATTAATAGAAATCTGCTTAACAGATTGAGGATGTCGAAGATGAATAGTCCGCTCAGGACATAGGATATGAGCTTCATAACGGTTAAGCCAATCTATTCCCAAAATCATTCCAAAGCCTAAATAACGCATGACATGCAAATCGGCTAGGAAAGGAAAATCACACAAAATAATCTCGACATCTTTATACAATAAACTGATTGTTGCGGATCCACCAACCGGATTCGCAATTCTCAAAGAAGTCATTAAACACAAAACATCCAAATAAAAAGTATCAACAAGTTCTTTTGATATAAAAGAATGGGACGCACCCGTATCAAAAAGAACTCGAATAGGATGATCACGAAATAAAATAATTCCATCCAGAATAGAATGAGAAATACCTTGGCCACGAGATGTGTTGCCAGGGGCTTGAGCAACATTTAACTTTCCCTCCTTCTTGCCATGAAGTTTGGGGCATGAAGGTATAACATGTCCGGGACTTTTGCAGTAGCGACAAGTGAGGGGCTTCGAACACTTATTTGAATAATGGTCCTTCGAACCGCAATTATAGCATTCCCCACGACCAAAGGAAGAAGTCTTTTCCACGGAGGTTGCTTGCTTCCCTTTCTTATTAGGATAGGAGCCTTTGAATTTGTTTGGTCTCTTCTTGTTGTTGAAGTCTGGTTTGGAACCCAACACTTCAACATCATTCTCCCTATCCGCCTCTTCAAGACGAAGAGCGATATCAACGAGTTGGTCGAAAGAAACTTCTAATTTTAGAAGTAATGGCTTCTTGAGATTTTTGTTTAAGCCATAAACAAATCTCTGATTCTTCTTCAGAGGGGTGTTGATGTATTCAACCCCATATATGAAAAGTGATTCAAAAGAAGCAACGTAGTCCGTCACGGAAGAATCGCCTTGAACAAGGTCAATGAAATGACGAGCCATTGTCACTTTCTCAGCTTCTGGCACGAATTTTAATTCGAAGCGTTCTCGGAATTGCTCCCAGGTGAGATCCGCTTCATTAATCTCAGAAATAAGAAGTTCGTACCAGTCCAATGCTCTCTCTTGGAGCATACTGGAGGCCACCTGAACTCGGTGAAGGTCAATAAGATTCATGCGCGAAAAGATGCAATCTCATGTTCTAAGCCAAGCTTAGACTTCAATAATAGTTTCGGAACCTTTGAATGGCTTCCCACCCAAATTAGTGTAATCGTTGCACAAGCGTGCAAATCCCGACTTTGGGTGAGTAGGTTCTGGGTTAGCTCCAGCTGCTTGCGCATTAGTTACCAAATCAAGAAGCTGTTGAGCTGTCATAAAAACTCCATCCTGGGGTGGAGTGCTAGATGGCACGGCTCTGGGGCGGCCAGGTCTAGACGTTTCTCTTCCTTTAGAAAGAAAGAAGAGGAAGAAGGTTATTCACCAATTGAATATCAAGCAATATTGATAGCTAAAACAAGGAATCATAAAAGAAAATAGGATAGAACGGTACGAAGACACGAATTAAATCCTAAAGCACGACTCCTAAGATGGACTTAGGACGATGATCCTTGTTAAATTATTCTACATTGTTCCGAAGTTTGGCTCTGATACCAAGCTGTGACGCCCCACCTCTATACCCACGCTAGCCAAGAACATTACGGAGAATGCTGTCAACTAGCACGGAGAATAAGGCTGTTGGGGAGCGACCATCCGTGTAATTGCTTTGCGCGAGCATCGATATGTCAGATAGTATAACATGCATTTCTTTATCAAGAGGGAAATCCGACATACCGACACAAACTCAAAGCTACTACACAGTGGCTATAATATCTTCGGAAACAAATATAGAAATAAACATAACATAAATCAGTCACAGACAATTCATATCACAAAGGCGGAAATAGATATGAATACTACACTAGGAAGTGTACATCAGAGTAGTGGTCTAAAAAGATCCACAATATCACAAAAGAATAGTTACATGAACTACACAAAAGAATAAGTATACATTATGGAGTCTATATCTCAAATGTATACAACAAAAACTACTAATCTAAGTAGTTAACCAAAAGTCAGAGAAATCAATCCCAAGAGAGAAGTCAAGCAGAAGCACCTGTAACATCTCGGTCTGACCCGAGTATTATTTAATAAGAAAATAATAAACGGATCGGTCTAACTATAAATATCAGATGAAACGATATAGAGTAAGAGATATGACTAAACACATAATAATCACAATGCCAAGCTGTGATATATATAAGTAATTGAAAATCAACAAGAGATTAATCAATATCACAAATTCTACACAAGAATCAAAGAAAATGTCATACTCCTTATTTCGTTCACCAAACCATAAATATTGACGATAATATCAATATCAATCACAAAAGTCAATGATACACAAATTCCAGAATTCAATTCACGAAATCCAGAAATCACAAAAGTCAATGACGCACAAATTCACCAATGCACAAATATCGATAAGGCTTATCAATAGAAATCACGAAAATTGGTGAAGCACAAATTCTAGAAATCATCTCAAGAAATCCAGAAATCACAAAGGGGGGGAGGCCTATCACAAACGGAAGCATAAAGCTCACCAACACGTGTATCACAAACGGAATGCTAATTCCATGGTTGCTAAGCATCACAAATTGAGCCGAAGCTCCACAAACGGCCCGAAGACCATGGGTTGCTACCCCACCAATTTGAGTCGAAACTCCACAAAACGGGGTTTAGTCTCCCTCGCAGACAAAGAGACATCGCACATTGCTAGTCTAAATCACGAAGATGATCGTCATGATCAACGAGAAGTGTCAATTACACTAAGCTAGTAAATATATGATTTTGGCCTCATGTCCCATAACCACTTGCTTAACTTAAATATTTACGAACAAACTGTAGATTTCCACTAGAAAATTGTCACAAGAGATTCAATCGAACAAGTCCAAGAATTAACCGACGAAGTAAACGTAAGCGTTTCATACCACTCATTTTACTAAGCCGTTTAATTAGATTTCTCGTACGAGTGAGGTAAAGGTTTGTATATACTAGTAGATTGGAAAACGGTTTAAGAAACGAGCTTTGTAATAAAATAGTGTTGAAATTATTTGAAGAAAGAGTTTTGATATTTACTATTAGTATAGAAACCTTTATATTTTTAAAGTGACAAATCACAAACATGATTGTAGAAACAATCAATCACAAAATTCACATTCAAGACGTGAATGAAAATCCAAAGAAATCGATAATGGATCCATCGAAATGGATATTCAAAAATCCCTAAAAAAAAGAGTCATCAAAGTCATAATAATTGATAACAATAAATAGGAAACAACACAAATCGATTTAAGTTGGAAATTCAAACAACTAGGCGTAGTAGGGAAAAAATCATCAGGTCGGTCGGCCGGCTACAGAGCTCGGTCGAGCGGACCCTGTTCTGAAAAACTCTCGGGACAGCAGGTCGGTCGACCGAGTCCTGTAGGCGGTCGACCGGACCAGAAACAGAAAGTGCTTATGCACTTGGCAGCAGGTCGGTCGGCCGGCAGCAGGGCTCGGTCGACCGGACCTGTTGCCAGTCCCTTCCCAGCCCATCCAAATGAGGTCCAACCTCGACCAAATTGCATTCTCTCGAGCAACGGCGCTAAGGGATTATGCCAATCGACTACCCGGCCCTATAAGCTCTTCGATGCATCACAAAAACATGATCGAAGATCAAAGCTATGATTTTTAAAGAATTGAACCCAAAACACCAAAAGTTAGGATTTTCACCAAATCAATCCAAACCAAAAGCTAATACACACGAATAAATGTTAGGAATTCATACCTAACATTCGAAGATAAATATAAGCATAGATGTGAGATAAAAATCTCACCTTTGAACCCAAGAAAATAAAGATGAAGCTTGAAAGCAAAGGGAATCAACCACTCTTCAAATCCAACTCAAGAAGCTTGATTCTAAGCTTTAAAAGAAGAACATTCCCAAATTTAGGTTTAGGAATTTCTGAAATTGATAAGAGAATGAGTTGGAGAAGAAGGAGAGAAGCTTACCAATGGGTTCTTCTTGAGTTTGGAGCTAGGAATTTGAGGTTGCAAAAGGAACTAGGGTTTTGGAGTTTTAATTTCCAATCTCTCCCACCATTAATGCCTTAGTACTGAAAAGAGAAGAGAATGAGGGTGAATGGGGAAGAGTGTCTCAGATTTGAGTATAAGTTAAACATAGGGCTGAGCCCAAAACCAAACCCAAAGTGAAAAGTAGCAAAAATCAACTTTCTCCAAACATATCGAAGCTTATACTCAAAAAGGTCGCAAACGGCATTTTAAACTCAATGGGAGTGGCCCGAGTCCTAATTCGACCGTATGCAAAAAGTAGCTTTTCGGACTAAAATCCGACTAACGATAAAATATTTAAATATAAAATCGATAAATATGCGGGTTGTTACAATACATAATTAAAGGCTTAGTATATGGCATTATATGTATAGTTTGCAACACCAAAATTATAGTACACTAACCAAACCCATGCCAGGAACATGCTCTTTGTAAAGAGTGGGTGAAAGCGCTTTTGTTAGAGAATCAGTTAACACGGCTGTTGTATTAAAATATTGTATCATAATAGTACCATCTTTGACTCTGTCTCTAACAATAAGATATTTGATGTCAATCCACTTAGATGCACCACCTGATTTGTTATTCTTAGAGAAGAAAACAACAGCTTCATTATCACAAAATAAGGTGATTGGCCTCGCAATACTGTCAGTTACTTGAAGTCCTGACATAAAATTCTTTAACTAAATATGTCATAAATTCTGCTTGCATAGTTGAAGATGCCATTATTGACTGCTTACTGTCGATATGTGTAACCTGATGTGGATTTTTTTATTGTCGACACATCCATAAAAATCTGAATCAGAATAACCATTAACTTCAAGGTTATGTGACCTCTTGTAAGTAAGCATATAATCTTTTGTCCCTTGCAAATAGCGTAAAACTTTCTTGGCAGCTTTCCAATGTTCCATTCTCGGATTAGCTTGATATCGGCCAAGTATACAAACTGCAAATGCAATATCAGGATGTGTAAAAACTTGAGCATATATAAGACTCCTTACTACCAAAACATAAGGATTTTGCTTCATTTGAGCACGTTCTATTTCAGTTTTAAGACATTGACATTTGATGAATTTGTCACCCTTGACAATAGGAGCAACACTAGGAGAGCAATTATGCATGTTATATCTTTTACGTATTTTCTCAATGTACGCTTTTTGAGATAAGCCTAAGATCCTACAAAAACGATCTCATTAAATTTCAATTACTATAACATAAGAGGCTTCACCAAGATCCATCATTTCAAACTTAGTTGATAGAAAACTTTTTGACTCGCACAACATGTCTAAAACACTATTTGCTAATAAAATATCATCCACGTAAAAAATGAGAAAGATAAATTCACTCGTACTAATCTTAAGGTATATGCATTGATCTATTGTATTTTTTTAAATCTAAATTCGATTATAAACTCGCCAAACTTGAGATACCATTATAGCGAAACTTGTGTTAACCCGTACATTGAACAATTTAACCTACATGCAATATGTTCCTTTCCTTCTATGACAAATCCTTCATGTTGTTTCATAAAAACTTCTTCGTGCAAGTTACCATTCAGAAATGCAATCTTCACATCCATATGATGCGGTTCTAAATCATAATGAGCTACATGAGCTAAAATAATTCTTAATGAATCTTTCTTTAAGACAGAGGAGAATGTATTATCAAAATGTATAGCTTTTTGTTATGCAAACCCTTTATCGACTAGTTTGGTTTTAAATCTTTCAATGTTACCTTTGGAGTCGGTTTTAGTTTTATAGACTCACTTACCGTCTATAAGTTTAACCCCGATAGGTAACTCAATAAGATCCCAAATTTCATTAATTTCCATAAATGTCATCTCGTCATTCATGGCTTCTAACCATCTAGATGATTTATCATTCATAATAGTTTGCTTGGATGGGATAAGATCATCTTCATTACCTATATCACATCCTTTCTTAGTAAGGTATCGTTAACCGGGTTTTTAACCCAACAAGATTCAAAATGAGTTAAAACATCCTAATTAAGTCAAAACGACTTGAAACTTGACCCGAAGGCCTAAAAGTACAAGACAAAGAAACATAAGAAGTTTGGCCTAGAATTATGCTAACTCTTCGGATCGATACCGATAGGATCCAACTGGATCAGTACCGATCTCGAAATATTGCTAGCAGTTCCTTCTAACCACTTTTATTGTAATTCTATGCCTCTACTATGCTCACCTATCAAGTTTAGTAATATTCCAAGCAACCTAGTTTAAGAGGTGAAGACTCATTCAAATACCTACCCGCTTTTAGACCAGAGAACTTAAAATGGACCTATAGAACTCATACAGACTCGGAATGACTTGAAATTTGGAGGGAAAACTTAGAAGACATAGAAGAAGGCTCACACCAAAACTTAATTCATTTGGCCAAGAAAATTTGGATCAGCACTATCCAAAATCATCGGATCGTCCGATCCATTTAGGTTAGGCCCCACCACCTGCAATCCATAATGTATGTCCCATATATCCTCTAGAAGGTACATGCAAACTTTCGTCTGATTCTAGTAAGTATTGAACGAGTTATGGATGGATCTCCACCAAATTGAGCAAATTTGACGAATCAGGTCTGAACCACCAAGGATGGGTCCAACCTCATGAGATCCAATTTAGAGGCTTTCCTACTCATATACATTGCATGTATGAAGTTTCATGTCCTTTGGTTAAGTATTGACTGAGTTATGGCTGGATCTCCTATGAACGAGAAGAAGATTCAAAAATAAGCTAAGTGTTTTGACACCGCCGATCCAACTCAATTGGATCATCGTCGATCCAAATACTTAGCTCGGATCCTCATAAGATCCGATTTGGTGGCTCTTATAGTCATGTAAATTGCATGTATGAAGTCTCATATCATTTGTTGAAGTATTGAGTGAGTCATGGATGGATCTTTTACGAAGGGATGATTGGGTGATCTATAAAGATGAATGATCAAACTAACTCCGAACAACTTGATATTCGGACAAGATACCCTATTATGTGATAGGAAGATAACCAAATTGAGAAGACTAAAAAATTGCATAACTTTTTGGATCAATACCGATCCGATCCAATCGGATCGATACCGATCTGAAAAGTTAGCTCCAAACACCCCAAAACTTCTTAAGTGACCTCTACATGATGACTATAGGCTTTTGGTGAAGTGGCTTTAGTCCAAATGTTGTCTAACCTCTATAAATACCATATGATCTGCAATAGTAGAGGGGATCTGATTTCTGCCATTATTTTTTCACTCTTCTTCTCTCACACAATAGCCATGAAGGGACAATTGAGATCCTTCTTTTGTCTCTAACAATGGTGGCTTGATCTAATCTAGAAAAGGAGAATTATATTGTAATCTAAACTTCTTTATAATATCAGCTGATCAACAAAAGAATCTATAAAGTGGACGTAGGCTTCATTAATAGCCGAACCACTATAAAAATCTTTTGTCTCTTTACCTTTTTTGCTATTTACTATTGTTTTTTCTATTTTATTTACCTTGATAAACATGACTGGTGCTTTCACACTCAAATCGGTGTGTTGATCGGTTTTTTGGGTTAGCATTTTGGTGCTTTCATTGAGAACAAAAGTAGATCCAAAAACTTCAAGCTTGAATATGAGATTTAGGAAAAATGAAGAGGCCTAACATTAGATCTAAAGCTAGAGTTGGTCAACCAGAGCCTGGGGGCAGTCAGGAAGTATCCTCAAATTCTCACCAATCCAACTATGTAGCTGGAGAAGAAATGGAAAAGCCGATGAAGGAGATGCAGATGGAATCCTGGCTAGGCAACAAGAGATGATGGAGGGATTTTTCCAATGAATGGGACAATAAGGAACTGCAGGAGCTGTAGGAATTCAGACCCTAGGGAACAATATAGGAGCTGCTAGAGTTGGATTAGAACGAGATGGAACATTACCTCCACGCCTAGAGAAACTGATACTTAGGAGCAATATGAGAGTCAACCTAGAGATCAACGTTAAAGATGGGATCAATATTGGAGCTAGCACCGACAAATCCACTAATAGAGTCACTGTTGAAACTCTAGGAACTGGTGGTATGGGAGCTAGTCCGAATACCAAAGTGCAACCGACAGAGGAATATGTGCTAGGGCTACCCTGAAGGAGCGGAGGACATAATGAGACTAGGAGAGTAGGGTAGAACACTAGTGTCCAATCAGTGGAGTATGCGTTGGATTTCCCTTGCCAAGGTAGGGGCAGAACATCGCTTTCTGACGAAGACTTTCATTGGATGGTGAAAATCGATTTGCTGAATTTGTAAGAAGGTTGGTTAGTAGAGGAACCATGAATCAGGGTTTGGAAGATGTGAACAAAAATCATTTACAGCTAATATCCAAAATGCAAGAAATCCTTCTGATTTCAAGCTTCCCGTGTTGGAAATATACGACAGAAAGACAGATCCAATGATTCATCTAATGTGATATATCCGACGTATGGAGATTTTGGGTGATTCTGAGGAAGAAATGGGTGGGTGCTTCCTATTATACTTGACGAGTTTGGCGGCGATGTGGTTTAGAAATCTTGAGAATAGGCCAATTAGCACGTGGACCGAGTTAATGGGTAGATTTTTAAGACAATTCTGAGTTCACGTCTCACAACCGAAGAATGTGATGACATTGGAAAATGTGAAATAAAGGCCCGGGGAGACCTTGAGAAGTTATTTAACAAGATTCAATGCAGCAACGACTGCAGTTGATAGGTCGGACCCATCAGTGATTTTGATGGCGGCACTGTCTGGAGTCACGAGCAAGACCGACTTCAGGGCTACACTTAAAAGGGATCCACCAATGGATCTTGCTGAGTTTTATTATAAACTGAGGGATATTTACATTAGGAGGATGCTGACGCTAAAGATGAAGCCGAAGACGTCGAAATTTATGCTCTGGATGGTGAGGGATCCTCTGGAGCAAGATTTGGAAAAGACAAGGGGAAAGGAGAAGTTGCTGATGATTCTAGGAAACCGAAATGACAAAGGAGGGAGCCCAAATTCTCTTCCTACTCTGAGCTGACTGAAACATTGGAAAGGATATACCTAGATACTAGGGGGAAAATTCCCTACCAAAAGCCTCCGAGAAGAGTGCCCACTGATCGAGAGAAAGGATCCCGAAAATTTTGCGTCTTCCATGAGCTGGGCAGACATGAAACAAATGAGTGCCGACACCTTCATGATCTGATAGAAGAAATGGTTCGGAACAACAAGCTGCTGCAGTAGGTGAGGAACAGAGTTGCAATACCACAGCCATAGCAGCCATCATCCGCAGAAGATGCTTCAAGGAATGCCCAGGGATCTGGGCCAAGATAGATAATCCCATAAGCAGGATGGATGGGAAGTTAGAACCGGCTACTACTCTTTGCTTTGGTTTCATTTTTACACTTTTCTTTTTGTATATTGGTGGTAAAGACAATAATGACCCCATACCACTTAGACATATGCTAAACCTAGATTGGTTCCTAGTCGCGCTCTAAGTCGTATACCTGGGATGACTGCTTAGGATAATAATCTCAGACTACTTAGACATGCATAAAACCTAGATTGGTTCCTTTCCATGCTCTGAGTCGGATGTTTGGGATAAACATTCAGGATTTCTGGTTATTTTATTTCTACTTGTTTTCTTTGATTTGAAATTTGAATTTTGTAAAATCCATATTTAATGTGATGACTGATTTAGAATGCTATAGAGTTCAGACCGAAGTGATGAGACCAGAGTGCAAGGTGCAAGTCCCCTTGCCAAAGAGCGAGTGGATGGACATGTACGATATCGAACGCCATAGAGTCCCGACTAGAGAGATAGGACTTGTGACGACCGCCCATGACTCCCGCACTAGAACAAGAGAATGGTGCGCTGAAAGGCGTGCCAGGCAGCCATGGACGATGGTCAGGGTAAGGTAAACACAGCGGAATCTATCGTATTACTCACAGCGCATGGACAAAATACAATAGAAAATATACATAGTGAAGCTCCATATAACAGAATCTCATCATATAAACTCTAATAGTTTGATACAACAATCAGCAAAGTCAATACATCAAGCCTCACTACATATCACTCAGAGAATATACAAACAGTGGAACATCCAGTACATATAGTAAGAAAACAATATGCAAAAGCCTCCAGCTCGTCTTCGTCATCAACAACGTTGGTAGCCAAGAACAGCACCTGTCACCTGCTACCTAGTCTGCCCATCCCAACATGGATGAACAGCCCAAGGTAATAAGAGTTGAACATAAAACCTTGAGTCAGACAATAGTCTTAGTGAGCAGTAAATCAACTATCAAACATACCAAAAGAGCATAAAGGGTAAAAGGAATAGGAACTCAACCATCCCACTCCACCTCATTCCACAGTGATAGCCCCCAGGCCCTCTAAGCATAAACAAATATAGCAAAACAGACAATTTAAGTAAAATAATTATCACTCGAGTCAAGGTCGATGTTTTCCAAGTACAAACCCCCAAGGCCTAAACCAAGATCAGATAGGCACCCAAAAACATTGCTCTTGAGATCGAATGATGGTGCAACCAAACATCCATGACTCTGGCTATCACTGTTATCCTTGCTTTGATATCACCGTTAATTGAATGACCGACACCTTCTTTCAGCCGTCCGTCAAGGGCTAATGGCAACCCCGGTTCTAGACATAACTCCGCACGTCGTCATGACCCGTGCCTAGGACTATCACATCTGTCCAGAGTACTAGCACGTCATCGTGACCCGTGCTTGGAACGTCATCGTGACCCGTCCCAACGTACTCTTGCTTTGAGCATGCTAGAACCTTCAATAACGATAAGATCCAAGCCTCCTAGTCATCCTCCTCGACGACTATTCCCATACTAGCTCAAGCGCCTCTCAAGCTAACCATTATCCACAAACTCGGACCGCATCACCGAGTTATCAACATGCTTGGGATGATCCCGTCTGGACTAAACCAAGGCTTTCACACATTATGCTTTGCTTCAACGCATCATAGCAAAGCCCCATCTCAACATCATGGTTTGCCTCATCGCATCATGGCAAAGTCCCATCTCAACAAATCTATCCATATGAGCTTCCACATCCTCTTCATATGCCACAGGCAGCTTTCCTTATTCAAGAGCCTTTCCACTTAGCTTTTGAATCATCTTCGACCAACTTGTCCAAATCAAGTTATCAATCAACTAATCTATCAAATCAAACATTAATCCAAGTAATCAATCATTCAAACAAGATCTAAATAAATAATTACAACAATAATGGCAATTTCGTAAATAAAGAGTCCAAATCTAACATGCATTCTAACAAGCATGAATTATGAACAATATCTCTACAACTTGATGAATGAACTTGCATAAGTGAACATGTAGTAAAATGGATATCAAAACTTCATAGATGATGGATCTACATGCAGACTTAGGGAAAATGCAAGAAATCATTATCTTTAACACATAAACAAGCCACCGATCCAATATACACCTTTGGGTCCGTGTGAGAAATAACTACCACTCACCGAATCACCTAAACACCTCAAAAACAACCAACTTCAGATCTAGACAGCAAGGAATCAAGCTTGATCCTCCAAAGCTCCGCTTCAAACGATGAAATCTTTCTTCGGTAGATGGAGATCTTCAAATTTGGCTCTTGGATCTTCGATTCGATCTTCAATCTAGATGGAAGGAATCACTAGATTAGAGAGGATAAAAGAAGTGAAGAAGTGTTTTAGTCGAGCTCTCAAAATGGCAGCACTTCGTCGCTTCAAAATCCGGTGCCAAAAAGTGAACCAAAGCCCTCTATTTATAGGCAGATTTTCCCTGAGTCGGCCGCCCCCATGAGTCGCCCACGACCTAAAAGCCCAACGACTTATGACTTATGCCCCCACACGACTCAACGACCTAACCAGATGCGACATAGCGACATAGGCCTCCTAGCGACCTAACGACCCAACTACACAGCCAACTCAACCAACCTTACGACCTAACAAACACAGCCGACTTAACGACCTAAACACGCGCGACTTAACGACCTTACACTCATGTGGCCTACAGACTCGAGTCAAACGACCTAACAAGCCCACGACTCAACCTATGCGCGACTCAACACAGGGTCGACCCTACATGCAAGCAACCTAACTTCCTTAAGTCGTCTAACGACCTAACCCAGCACACAGAGTCTCACAACCTAAGCCTTCCTGCTTATGTCGTTTGAATGACTTATCCCTTCGATTGTTAACCCGCTAACCCTGTTAAGCCGCTAACCACTAGGTCGCTATCCCGTTAAGTCGTTCCAAACGACTTACGACCTAAACCCTTAAGCCTCTAACTATCCTAGGTCGTCTACCCCCTTAAGTCGCTCAAATCTATAGGTCGTTAAATCCTTAACCCGTCCACTGTCTTAAGTCGCCAACTCCGTTAACCCGTGAGCCTTCTAATCTACTAACTCGCCTACCACCTTAAGTCGCTCCATACTCAGGTTGGTCGAAACCTTAAGCCGTCCACGACCTATTCCTATAAGTCGCTCCACCCAACCTAACTCCCAAACGACCCAAGCTTTCTACGACTTAAACACCACACGAGTTAACTTCCACGCGACTTAAACTCCTTCACGACTTAAACTCTAAACAACTTTAACAACATCAACGACTTAAAGTTGATAGTTTTACAATCTTTCGATCCGTAAAAATACGGGTCGTTACATTCTCTCCCCCTTAGGAATTTCGCCCCCGAAATTCCAAACAAACAAGAGCAATCAAAATTATTCTGCATGCCTACCATCCATCGCAATCAACAAACCATGCATCCAATTACTAGCCTAGCATGCAGAATTCTAAGACTTAGAACAAGCTTCAAATTCATGAGATGTCACGACACCTTAGGGCCATACCTCGAAGAGTTCAGGATGAGCTGCCTTCATCCTCTCTTCCTCCTCCCACGTACAGTCGTTAACATCATCACTCCATTGTACCTTGAGCAACGTAATCGTCTTCCTCCTAAGCTGTTTCGTGTCAGTTTCCACAACACAAAGCGGCTTACGAGGTCTCGTAACAACTGGATTAACCTCCAAGTCTTCATAGCTATCAGCAGAAACCACTGTACTTGGGTCGTGCACATACTTCCGTATATAAGATACATGAAAAACATTGTGCACATCCGCCATCTTTTCTGGTAACTCCAATCTATAGGCGAGCTTTCCAATTCGCTCGATAATCGGGAATGGCCCAACAAATCTCGGAGTCAATTTTCCTTTCTTCCCGAATCGAATAACATTCTTCAGTGGAGAAATCTTCACAAAAACCATATCACCTACGTCGAATTCCAAATCCTTACGACGCTTATCGGCATAACTTTTCTGACGATCTTGGGCTGCCTTCATTCATCGCCGAATAATCTCTATAAAATACGAAGTTTGTCGAATCATTTCTGGCCCAAGTATCAACTTTTCTCCAGTTTCCAACCAGCATGTCGGAGAGTTACACGGTCTTCCATACAATGCTTCATACGGTGCCATACCAATACTTGTCTGATAACTGTTATTATACGCAAATTCCACCAAATGAAGATGATCTTCCCATGATCCTCCGAAGTCCAAAACACATGCTCTGAGAAGATCTTCCAAAACTCAGTTGACTCTCTCGGTCTGACCATCCGTTTGGGGGTGATAAGCTGTACTCAAACACAACTCGGTTCCCAAAACTTCCTGGAAGCTCTTCCAAAATCCACTAGTGAACAATGGATCTCGATCGCTCACTATACTCTTCGGAATACCATGGAATCGAACTATCCACTTAACATACAACTCAGCCAACTTCGATGCAGTCCTAGTTGACCGAACAGGAATGAATCTTGCACTCTTAGTCAAACGATCTACGATGACCCAAATCCCTTCATTCCCTGCCCTGGTTTTAGGTAGACCATCAATAAAATCCATCGATATCTGCTCCCACTTCCATGTAGGAACTTCCAATGGCTGAAGCAATCCACTGGGCTTCTTCTGCTCAGCTTTTACCAACTGGCAGTTCATACATTTGGAAATAAAATTTCCAACATCCTTCTTCATACCTTCCCAGTAGTAAGTCCTTTTCATATCCCGATACATCTTATTTCCACCTGGATGAATTGTCAACTTCGAGTGATGACTTTCCTTCAGAACTTCATCTCTCAATTCATCTATATCGGGAAAAACTAATCGTCCTTGCTTCCGAAGCCAACCCTCTCGATCGACTTCAATCCTTTATCCTTCTCTGGGTCCAATCCAGATTCCAAATCGCGGATAATCTTGACAAGTTTATCTTCTCGCTTTTGGCTCTCGCCAATTCTTTCCACAAGAGTAGGTCTTATTGATAAGTTTGCCAACATCTCAGGTTCTAATTCACATCTAGGCCTGAAGTCAAATCCAGCCAAATACTCAAGATTCTTCCATTCCGAAAACATGGCTCCCAATCCTACATGTCTTCGACTTAACGCATCAGCCACTGCGTTACCTTTCCCCGAAGTATAGGCTATACCAAAATCATATGATGCTAAAAACTCTAGCCACCGTTGCTGTCGAAGATTCAAATCCTTTTGGGAGAACAGATACTTCAACGACTTATGTTCTGTAAACAACTCGAATCGAACTCCCAATAGGTAATGTCTCCATATCTTCAAAGCAAATACAATTGCCGCTAACTCCAAATCATGAGTCGAATAATTCCTTTCATGCGGCTTTAGTTATCGACTTGCATATGCAACAACTTTATCCTTTTGCATTAGCACTGCTCCAAGTCCAGTACCACATGCATCGGTGTAAACCACCATCTCATCATTCCCATTTGGAATAGTCAAAACAGAAGCACTTGTCAGTCGCTCTTTCAGGATTCCGAAAGCTTTCTCACACTTAGCATCCCATCTGAACACCTGGTTCTTCTTCGTCAATCCTGTTAACGGTGCAGCTATCTTGGAAAAGTCTTTGATAAACCGACGATAATATCCTGCTAATCCAAGAAAACTTCTCACATCAGATGCATTCTTAGGTCTAACCCAATCCTGGATTGCTGCTACCTTAGCGGGATCAACCGCTATTCCATTTCCAGAAATAACATGGCCTAAGAACCTCACTTCACTCTTCCAGAAGTGACACTTCGAAAACTTAGCCTTTAGCTGATGTTTTCGCAAGATTTCCAAAACAATCCGCAAGTGCGTTTTGTGCTCTTCTTCATTTCTGGAGTAAACCAAAATATCATCCACGAACACAAGTACAAACTTGTTCAACTGATCTCTAAATACTCTATTCATAAGATCCACAAAATATGTTGGTGCATTGGTCAATCCAAACGGCATTACCAGCCACTCATAAAAACCGGATGGTGTCCTAAAAGCATTCTTCGGCACACTATCCTTAGCCACTCTCAACTGGTGAAATCCCGTTGCCAAATCCATCTGAGAAAACACCTTAGCTTCGTGAAGCTGATCAAACAAGTCATCTATTCTCGGCAATGGATACTTGTTCTTCTTAGTCACTTTATTCAGCTCACGATAATCCACACACAACCTCAACGATCCATCCGCTTTGGTTGCGAACACAGCTGGTGCACCCCATTCGGACACACTACGCCGAATGAATCCTTTCCGTAAAAGGTCATCAACTTGCACCTTCAACTCTTGCTGCTCCCTAGGCGCCATCCGCCTAAGAGGCATCACAACAGGTCTGGCTCCCTCAACTGGATCGATACGAAACTCGATCTCCCTATGCGGCGGTAACCCTTTGACCTCGTCAAAGACGTCCTCAAATCCATTCACAACCGGCATCGATGACAGTCCATCCCGTCGAACAACCAGCGAATACATGAAGCTCATGAAGACGCCTTCTTCATGCTTACATCGTGTCACAACCTTTCGCCCTTCCACATTCCCGACTATCACCTCCAGTTTCTCACAATCAATCCTTGCCGCATACTTCCTGAGCCAGTCCATACCCAAAATAATTCCGAACCCCGCAAAGTTCAGAACAAAGCAATCATAAACAAAAGAGCAATCATGACCCGACACAACTAGACCACGGCATATCATACACAAACAAGACGAACCCCCAACTGGATTAGTCACAACCAATGGTCTATCATCAATATCCGGTTCCAAACCCAACCGGCCTACAAGTTCACTACAAACAAAGGAATGCGACGCTCCAGTATCAAACAAAACCCTAACTGGAACACCACAAATGGAAAGAGTACCTTGAACCACCACACTCTTCCCCTTCTCTTCAGCAGTAGGAGCTTTCAAAGATGATGGCACAGCCCCCAAAGCATAAGCTTGCACAATCTGCTTTTCCTTCCTCGGTTCTGGACAGTCCTTCCTGATATGCCCCAGCTTATCACAGTTGTGACACTTCAACTGCACCTTTGGATTCTTGCAATCCCTAGAGAAATGGCCCTTCTACCGACAATTGTACCAGATCACTTCGCCCTTTGGCTTTTTCTGGCCATCCTTACCCTTCTGCTGTTGCTGCTTCCTCTTCTTGTTTCCACCCTGCTGTGGTTTGGACTCTTCCTTGGTCACAGCAACAACAGATCCTTCCTTAGGAAACAGATTCTCATGCCTGAGAGCTTTCTCCACAAGCTTCTCAAATGGATCGTCCAGATGATCCACCAACTGTCTCCCAAGATAACTATCCAAGTCTGTCACAAACTTTTCGTTCTTCTGATATGAAGACTCAATATACGACCGAGCATACTTGGACAAAGCTTCAAACTCAGAAACATACTCAAGAACTGGTCTTCCACCTTGCTTGAGTTCCACAAACTTCTTAAACAAAACAGATATCTGAGCTGTAGAAATGAACTTAGCCTCAAATCTGACTTGGAATTGCTCCCAAGTAATCTCTTCCTCTGGAGTATCAATGGTGATAGAGTTCCACCAATCCGAAGCTCTCCCTTGAAGCTGCCTTGATGCAAGCTTCCTCATAGTTGCATCCTCAATTCCCAAGTCACCAAAAATTCTTCTACAAGCATCTATCCATCTCTGAACTTCTATGGTTGATTCTGTTCCCAAGAAAACCTTCCCTCCAAGAGCAGTATAGTCTTTGCACAAATTAGCAAAATCCACTGGTTTTGGAGCTTGAAATTGAACTCCAACATCTACTGATGACCCCGAGGTTGGTATCCTTCTCATGATCGAAGTCATCATAGCTTCGAACATTGCAGCATAGTCAGTAGCTTCCCCAACAGCACGACTTTCCCTAGCAGCTTGTCTCTCACTTCGACTCATCCTTAATATCTACAAAAAGGAATGACCTAGAACACTTTGAGAAACAACTATATAAGGAGTTCAAACCTTCTAAAATACTATATTATATATAGTAATCATCCATCAAAATACAATTACGTCTCTCTTACGTAGTTACGTCAGCGAGCGTTGGATAAAATCGATTAACCAAAGCTCTAATACCAAATGTGACGACCGCCCATGACTCCCGCACTAGAACAAGAGAATGGTGCGCTGAAAGGCGTGCCAGGAAGCCATGGACGATGGTCAGGGTAAGGTAAACACAGCGGAATCTATCATATTACTCACAGCGCATGGACAAAATACAATAGAAAATATACATACTGAAGCTCCATATAACAGAATCTCATCATATAAACTCTAATAGTTTGATACAACAATCAGCAAAGTCAATACATCAAGCCTCACTACATATCACTCAGAGAATATACAAACAGCGGAACATCCAGTACATATAGTAAGAAAACAATATGCAAAAGCCTCCAGCTCGTCTTCGTCATCAACAGCGTTGGTAGCCAAGAACAGCACCTGTCACCTGCTACCTAGTCTGCCCATCCCAACATGGATGAACAGCCCAAGGTAATAAGAGTTGAACATAAAACCTTGAGTCAGACAATAGTCTTAGTGAGCAGTAAATCAACTATCAAACATACCAAAAGAGCATAAAGGGTAAAAGGAATAGGAACTCAACCATCCCACTCCACCTCATTCCACAGTGATAGCCCCCAGGCCCTCTAAGCATAGACAAACATAGCAAAGCAGACAATTTAAGTAAAACAATTATCACTCGAGTCAAGGTCGATGTTTTCCAAGTACAAACCCCCAAGGCCTAAACCAAGATCAGATAGGCACCCAAAAACATTGCTCTTGAGATCGAATGATGGTGCAACCAAACATCCATGACTCTGGCTATCACTGTTATCCTTGCTTTGATATCACCGTTAATTGAATGACCGACACCTTCTTTCAGCTGTCCGTCAAGGGCTAATGGCAACCCCGGTTCTAGACATAACTCCGCACGTCGTCATGACCCGTGCCTAGGACTATCGCATCTGCCCAGAGTACTAGCACGTCATCGTGACCCGTGCTTGGAACGTCATCGTGACCCGTCCCAACGTACTCTTGCTTTGAGCATGTTAGAACCTTCAATAACGATAAGATCCAAGCCTCCTAGTCATCCTCCTCGACGACTATTCCCATACTAGCTCAAGCGCCTCTCAAGCTAACCATTATCCACAAACTGGGACCGCATCACCGAGTTATCAACATGCTTGGGATGATCCCGTCTGGACTAAACCAAGGCTTTCACACATTATGCTTTGCTTCAACGCATCATAGAAAAGCCCCATCTCAACATCATGGTTTGCCTCATCGCATCATGGCAAAGTCCCATCTCAACAAATCTATCCATATGAGCTTCCACGTCCGCTTCATATGCCACAGGCAGCTTTCCTTATTCAAGAGCCTTTCCACTTAGCTTTTGAATCATCTTCGACCAACTTGTCCAAATCAAGTTATCAATCAACTAATCCATCAATCAAACATTAATCCAAGTAATCAATCATTCAAACAAGATCTAAATAAATAATTACAACAATAATGGCAATTTCGTAAATAAAGAGTCCAAATCTAACATGCATTCTAACAAGCATGAATTATGAACAATATCTCTACAACTTGATGAATGAACTTGCATAAGTGAACATGTAGTAAAATGGATATCAAAACTTCATAGATGATGGATCTACATGCAGACTTAGGGAAAATGCAAGAAATCACTATCTTTAACACATAAACAAGCCACCGATCCAATATACTCCTTTGGGTCCGTGTGAGAGATAACTAACACTCACCGAATCACCTAAACACCTCAAAAACAACCAACTTCAGATCTGGACAGCAAGGAATCAAGCTTGATCTTCCAAAGCTCCGCTTCAAACGATGAAATCTCTCTTCGGTAGATGGAGATCTTCAACTTTGGCTCTTGGATCTTCGATTCGATCTTCAATCTAGATGGAAGGAATCACTAGATTAGAGAGGAGAAAAGAAGTGAAGAAGTGTTGTAGTCGAGCTCTCAAAATGGCAGCACTTCGTCGCTTCAAAATCCGGTGCCAAAAAGTGAACCAAAGCCCTCTATTTATAGGCAGATTTTCCCTGAGTCGGCCGCCCCCATGAGTCGCCCACGACCTAAAAGCACAACGACTTACGACTTATGCCCCCACACGACTCAACGACCTAACCAGATGCGACATAGCGACATAGGCCTCCTAGCGACCCAACGACCCAACTACACAGCCGACTCAACCAACCTTACGACCTAACAAACACGGCCGACTTAACGACCTAAACACGCGCGACTTAACGACCTTACACTCATGTGGCCTACAGACTCGAGTCAAACGACCTAACAAGCCCACGACTCAACCTATGCGCGACTCAACACAGGGTCGACCCTACATGCAAGCAACCTAACTTCCTTAAGTCGTCTAACGACCTAACCCAGCACACAGAGTCTCACAACCTAAGCCTTCCTCCTTATGTCGTTTGAACGACTTATCCCTTCGATTGTTAACCCGCTAACCCTGTTAAGCCGCTAACCACTAGGTCGCTATCCCGTTAAGTCGTTCCAAACGACTTACGACCTAAACCCTTAAGCCTCTAACTATCCTAGGTCTTCTACCCCCTTAAGTCGCTCAAATCTATAGGTCGTTAAATCCTTAACCCGTCCACTGTCTTAAGTCGCCAACTCCGTTAACCCGTGAGCCTTCTAACCTACTAACTCGCCTACCACCTTAAGTCGCTCCATACTCAGGTTGGTCGAAACCTTAAGCCGTCCACGACCTATTCCTATAAGTCGCTCCACCCAACCTAACTCCCAAACGACCCAAGCTTCCTACGAATTAAACACCACATGAGTTAACTTCCACGCGACTTAAACTCCTTCACGACTTAAACTCTAAACAACTTTAACAACATCAACGACTTAAAGTTGATAGTTTTACGATCTTTCGATCCGTAAAAATATGGGTCGTTACAGGACTAGTGTGCAAGGTGCATGTCCCCTTGTCGAAGAGCGAGTGGATGGACTTAGTCGATATCGAACGCCATAGAGTCTCGAATGGAGAAACGGGACCGAAGTGCAAGAAGTAAGTCCCCTCACCGAAGGGTGAGAGGTTGGACTTACTTAATCCCCCTTAACTTAATAAGCAAACGATCCGACGAACTCATCCCCCTAAACACACCATAGAGTGCTGACCGAAGAGGCGGGATCGGAGTGCAAGAAGTAAGTCCCCTCACCGGAGAGTGAGCAGATGGGCTTTGTAATGACCCGTAAATTTCGTTAATCAAACTTGGTTAATTTAATAAGATTTTTGTAGTTTCAATTAGAAAGAAATAAAAAATTTATAATTTATAATGAAGTGAATGTTAAAAAATGAAATGTAAGAATGTTAATGTGGGTTAATAAATAACTAATTTAGTGTAATTCCAATTAATTGAAACAATTGTAAGGCTATAATTGATTGTAAATAGAAAAATAGGAAATAAATTCAAAGTTATATTAATTGATGAAATAATATGAAATGAACTGTAATTTGATAAAATCAATGTTAGATAAGTAATTATAATATTTGTTGTTTGATAATAAAGTACGAGTGGGATTAAATTTGGCAAATGGTGATAATCATTAATTGTTTACCCATGTATTTAATTTATTGGATTAGATCTAAATCTATTGCAATTAAACGTAATTAAAAACTACGTTAATATGAATTTAGTTGATGACTATAAAAATATTAGGATAATTGGATATATATATATATATATATATACTAATGTTAAATTGTCCATAAGGTGATGATTGATTGAATAAAGAGATTGAAAACAAAATGAATTAATTTATTTGAAATTAAAAATATAATTTAGTTGAATTTACTTAAATTGAAGGCAAATACTATAAATTTTGCAATAAATCCTTATTTGATTGATACAGAAATTTTGGTTAATGAGTTATAAATTTATTTATAATCAGAAATGATAGAAATGGTAAATGATTAAATTTGAATTGGAGAAGTGATTAATAAATTTAATATTTAATTATTTAATTAACATGAAAGATAGCCATTTTGGCCACTGACTCGGATTTCGACGAAATCAGTTTCATCGGATCCGTAATGGTGAATTATTGTTGGATTTCAAGTTTCGTAACGATCGGACTTGTTGTTTGATCGTACAAGCTTGAAACGTCTAGAAATCAATTAAATTGAAATCTATTGAAATCAATTTGAAATAATCTGATTTTAAAGTAACTTCTTCATACGATGGAATTTGGACTTGAAACCTATTCCATTGATTTTACAATATTTAAAAACATATATTTTGGCATATGGGTTGATCCATTTTCGTTCCGGAGTCGAAACGGGCTTTTTGGGTCATTATCATACAAATTTCCAAACCAATCGAGACCACTCAATCCTATTCGTTTCCGTCTATATTTATGTCATTATAAACCCTAGTAGCCCTTCTATTTCTCATTTCTGTACATATAGAAATTTCTGTTTCTTCTCTTTCCAATGGCTGAAAACCCTAAAACTCCTTATTCATTTCCAATTCAAAATTTCAACTTCAAAATTCAAATTCCTCAATATATATCTAATTATATATGGATTTGAAGCTCTCGACGAGCGCAAGTCAAATATATGATCCATTTTTCAATTTTGGTTTCGGTGTGGCTAGAAATCAATGAGCTATTCACGGCCGATCTTTTGACGTTTTGTGATCTGTAGCAGATCGTCGATTCGAGGGTCGGGTTGGGTGGAGAGGACGAAGGGGAGTTCATCGGCACAGTTAGTTCGTCGATTTGACGACCGGATTGAGCTCAACAATTGGATTAGGGCTAGGAGTTTTCGATGGCGGCGGCTAGGGCTTTCAGGCCGATGGTGGTCATGGCCTTAGGCACGCGAGTCGAGAAGGTTGGGGGGTTCGGTCGCGGCTCTGGCGATGGCCAAAGTGCGCCGGCGATGCAAATTTCTGGTGGCGGCTTATAAGGGTACGTGCGCGAGAAACTAGGGTTGCTGTTTTCTGTTGACGTGGCTCCATCGTTTCGGTGCGTTTCCCTTTTATTTTATTTCATTTTTAATTTTGATTTCGAAATGTTTTAACTAGCGCAACTTTTACATACGAGGTCATTTTTGCGCGCAGTTTCTTGCGCTAGGATCATATCAAAATTTCGGGCATTCTACGCCGATTAGGACGGATTTAGAGACTGTCTGAATTTTGGATTTAAATTGGATTTAAATTTAATTTAAATTCAAAATGTGAGTGTTTTAAACCACTCACAACTTCTAAAATTTAATAAGTTGGTTAAATTGATTTATGATGTGATTAGAAATTTATTTATAACTGTTTGGCATATTTTGAATCATCACCTCAGTTTATTTGAATTTATTTGGATAAAATAGTTATCTAATTTATTATTTAATATAAACTACCAGTAAATACCTATTATTTATTATCTGTTTTATATTGGTGTTATTGATGGAATTGGATGATGATTGTGATAAATGTTTGATGATTGATATTGGATGAATGGATGTTGCATTTTATATTGTTATAAACTGCTAGTTGTTATGGTTTTTTATTTCATTCGGGATTGTGGTTTGAAATGATATATAACCGTATTTATATTTTAAATTACGGATTGAAATGATAAATATCTATATCACTTAACCATAGAATAGAAAATTATATACAGACACCGTCGTTTGTATATAAAATTATTTTGAAATGATTTTTATGGTTTTGTAAAGAAATATATGGTTTTAGATAAATATTGATTTTAGATATTATATAAATGTTATTTTATTCTTAATTTTAAGCTATGTATAATTTGTTTTAATATAGAATAAGCTTAATAATAAGTTTGATTTTTATTGAAGATAACATGGTTAAGTATTTAAATTATATTCTAAATTGGAGTTTATAATGATTTAAATAAATTTAGGTTGGAAGATAAATTTGAAATTTATTTGAAATTGAATCTATTTAAGAATTAAACTCAAATAAGTTTGATGTGAAATTTATTAAATTTGAAATTTTAAAGGTATGATCTTTATAACTTGATTTTGGTTTAAGGTGGATTAAATGAACATTCAAGTGTAAATAAATTGAAGGAAATATTTAGTTATTTGTAATTTCGGTTTTATTTAAATGATAATAGATTTATTAAGTAAAATATTTCAAAACTAAAGAATTGAAGATTGAAATTGATATATATATATATATATATATATATATGAAATTACCAAACTTAGTTTTGAAATTGTTGATACTTACAGTTGAAAAATATTGAATTTGCAATGGTTTATTCTGTGGATCAAATCTGTTTTGAAATCGATATAATTTGGAATAGTTTATTTGGAAACTGAATCGTATTGAAATTTATGATTTGGGATTTGGTTAAAACTTAAAATTTATAAATTCGTGTAGTTTTGGAATTGATTTGTGGAATTGAAGAAGCTAGTTTATTATATAAAGTATTTTAATATTTAAACCATTTAAGTGGTGGAAGTTATGTTTCAAAGTTAGGAGTTTCAAAGTATTATGATTTGAAGGTGTTATATTTCAAGTGTTTTGATTTCGAAGTGTTATAACGTTGAAAGTGCTATGATTTTTGGAAAGGATATATTTGAAATAAAAATGATATTATATTGATTTGGGTATTAATAAAAATGATATCATATTGGTTTGGTTTTTTAAATGGAAATGGTATCGTATTTATATGGTTTTGAAATGGATATTATATTCTGGTTTTGAAGTATAAATTATTTTGAAATGACCGCGGTGTTATAATAACGTTTGGTTGTTAAAGAGACCGGGATCGGAAGTTGTCATACTCTCTGCCAATTTCGAAAACCACTTTAACAACCGTGTACGCGGTGGAGATTCCATAATGAAGTAGGATGGTGGCGGCATTCCTTTGACATATATACGTGGACCCGACTCCCTTGAGTTGGCATAAGGTGGCTAAAACAGGAGCGATTCCGGGCCAGTGAGGTAGTTCCTCTTATCGGACACACTCCTTCGATACAATTCTATTATATTCTGACTTTGAGAATGATTCGGTGGCCACATTTGATTTTTGATTTTGGCGGTGTGGCTCGAGGTGGGAGGTAGCTGCGCGCTACGCGTCACCACCAGTCAGGATAGTAATTGGTATATCTACCCTGGCACTGCCTCGTTGTGCCATGCACCTACCCTATCGCGCCTTGTACGAGTTTGGATTTCTTCCATAGCCCTTGGAGTATTTAGTGTAGTCTCCCGATTTGAAGATGCGCTAATATTGGATGGACTACTGGGACTATTACGTGTTAAGGGGAATATTGGGTCACTTTTTAACGCTATTTTAAAGTAAGTTTATTTTACTATTAGACATTATTATAATAATGTATATTACTACATAGTAAATAGTTTAACAGATCCTTTGGAGATGTGAATCCCGAGCATCTCTTAAGTTACCGCGCTCACGTTAGACACTGGATAGGAGGTGTCTAATCCCGTAAACATCTCTGACGCCGTTCCACTCATATTTATTTCTATTAATTTAACTCACATAAGATCTTTTAGTTCTGGCTCTAGTGTTTTGTCTTTTCAATTCGCTCGGGTCGGTCTAAGCATTTCAAGGCTTGAAGACTTTTTTTTCTGAAGGACGAAGATTATATTATTACTATTATTTACTACATTGTCCGCTGCATTGTTATTTATTATTCTTTAGTATGTGTAACTCTGATTCTGTATTGTACTAGTATAATCAAAAGTTTTTGTAAACAGCTTCCTGAACTGTTATTTGATTATTATATTTTGTCATTCCGCTGTGAGATTCAGCTTTGTTTTATTTCTTTCTCTGCTTTTCATATTCACCCCAATAACAATCCGCTCTTTTGTATGGTTTGAGTCTGACGTGTGTGGTTTATCGTCGATTTAAAACGTACAAAAAGGCAGGATGTTACAGTTGATATGAGAGCTTTGGTTTAGCGGTAAACCTTAGCTTTGTGTGTCTAACTCTTTACTAATAGGGCAGTAATACCCTATGATGAGTCGTTGAGTGTATACATATGAGAGAGCGTATTTGTTAGTGTTATAAAAAGGTTTAGATATTGTATTAATTTGTTTCGTTTTGTATTTATAAATTCTGGTAGGTGCATAGGACGTTGTGACAACAATAGGGATTTGTAAATACTTAATAGGACAGACCGACACAATATTTTTTTTAAAATATAGGTTAGTGAATTAATTTTGCCTATTTTTTATTTATATATATAAAATAATAACTTAATAAATGATATATTTGGTCGTAATATATATTTGTTGGTAGGTAGTGAAATTTATAAATATTGGTTGAAATAACGAAAAATAGGAAATTCAGAATTTAAGTTCCAAGGTTTTGAAACTTTCTTTCGAATAATTTTGGGATACAATAATAATATTATTAGAAGTATTTTTCCGATGTAAATATTTCAATATGATTTGAAAGAATTGTTTTAAAGAAATCTTGAAAAGAAATAAGTTTTGTACTCCCCTCTCTATCGCTGGAAAATAATTTCGGTGATGAGTGCATGCATCATCGACATTTATTTTCGAGTTTCAAAGTGGGAAGGCCATTGTAGTGGTTTACTACAGATTTATTTTGATAAACGAATATAAATTTCAAATTGTTTTAAATGTAATCGGATATACAAATTTATAAGTGTATAGATCTATATATTATTTTAAAATGATTTGAAATTTAACCCGGTATTTAGTTCTTAAGTTTCCATTAATTAATAGTTTCAATTATTGTAGTGAAATGGAATGTAACTAATTAATAATTGGAACCTCTAATTAAAATAAGAGATTAAATGCTAGGTTATAAATGAAATTTCCAAAAGTTGAAATTTGTAACCTATAAAGATAAAAAGGATATGATTATTGAACATTAAATTTATTAAAGGAAATAAGATAAACTTGTATAATTTCCAATTACATTCTTAAAACCATAGGTATAATTAAAAGTTGTAGTGTTTAATAAGAAAATGTAATAGGATATTATACAAGTAAAACTTGAACGAATGAAAGTATTTAATGAAGCTCTTTAATAAATAAGTATCGATGTTATAGTGTTATAAACTTAAGTAATAATTTAAATGTTACTATAATTAAATATCATGGAAAGGTAAGTATTATAAATAAATGATTATAAACTTAAGTAAATAACTTGAAGTGCTAAAAATTGAATGGAACAGGAATACTATTGATAAATGAATGTAAATAAATGAAATTAAGTAATGAACGAATGTAATGCAATGTAACGACCCGCTATTTTGGACCATTCGCATCCGCACATGTCGGACTTGAATAATTCAATATACCGAATTGTAAATTTAAATTTGGCAAAACAGAACATATACAGTAAATAAATAATCACAGAACACAGACACAGAGTAGTAAATGCAGCGGAAACAAAAGATAGTAGTTCATGAAGCTACTATATATATAATAGAGTTAAATAAGTCACAACAGAAGTCTCGAATACAATAGTCAAAAACAAGAATCAGAATATATCACTAGAATCAACTGAATATCTGGAAGCTGGATAGATAGCCGGATCTCCAAGTGAAGCTCCAACTCCAAGGTGAGTCTCGAATACCGGTACACTCAGTCTGACCCGAGCGTAAAGCAAAACACAAACACTCGAGTCAGGATTAACATTCTTATATTAGTAAATCCAACTCAAGTGAAATAACAACTGAATATACAAGTAACTCAAAGGACGTTGGAATAACCGTCCTCTAAGGATCCGTTAAACTATCTACTATGTAGTAATATACGCTAAATAGATAATGTCTATCAGTAATATAAAATATCAAAATAGTGTTAAGGCGTTACCATTATCCCCCTTAAACATCTTATATAAGCATTATAGTCTATACAGCACTGTAAACTCCACCGTAAACTAGTGAGATATCAGGGAGTACTCCATAGGTATAACACAAAACAAATTCATAGTGGTCGCGTATATAGGGATACAAGTATGACAAGGCACATGAGGCAATACCCAAGGTAGTGAAACTACCGTTTGCCTGATCCGGACTGGTGAAAATGCATCGCCGCAACGATCGCAACACCGCAAAACAACACTCCCAAAAGTACGAGGGTGCACCAATCAATAACAAGTAATGAGTAGTTTACGAAGAAGTGTGTTCGCTCGAGGTAGCTAACCCAATTTGGCTTGGCACGGCTCCTGTTTTAGTCATTTCTAATTTGACACAATTGTCAAGGCAATCCATTATCGTTCTCTTTCTTCAGTCATCACGTACATCATTCCAACCACTTCATTCTGAATCACACTCCGCGTATAGTTATTAAAGTGATTTTCGGTTTAGATAGTGAGTATGTCCCTAACCGATTCCGGTCTCTTTAATAACCTTCATAATTATTACACCGATTGGTCGTTTAACATATTTCAAAACCAAATCAAATTCAATTTCCATTAGAATTTATAAACCACATTTCATTTGTTTTCTAGAACAATTTCCATAATTTACGTTTCAAACTTCCAAATTACCATTTAAAAACTTTATAATCCAATTTCAACTTTTATTTAAAACAATTCAACATTGATTCAAATTCATATATAAATTTCATTCCGTAATCATTTGAAATAAATTCAATTTAACGTCCAATCGATTTATATTCATTGATCGATTTCATTCAATGTTCATTAATTTAATATCATTCAAAACAATTTCTATTTAATTTCCAATTCTTTAAATCAATTGCTTAAGTTCAACTTCATTTTATCAAAACTTCAAATTGAATTAAATTGGATTCGTCAAATCGAATTCTTTGAATTTCAAGTCTTATATTTATTCCAATAAATTGCATTTTATTTCTTGTTAAAGAAATTCAATTTTTACTTATTTATTTACTTAGTTACAAATTTCAAACTCAATTAATAAAGAAACTAAATTTCACATATTCAAGAAGTTCAATTTCACTTATTAACTTACTTAAATTTTCCAAAACTTAATTAATAAAGGAACCCAATTTCATTTATTAATGTAATTCAAATTCACTTATTCAAAAGTTTAATTTCTTTTATCAAAGAATTCAAAAAATTTATTTAATTATCAAATAATTCAATTTTATTTAATTATTAAATAATTTCAAATCTTAATTAAATAATTTCAAACTTAATAGTTTCAAACTCAATTATAAATTCAAACTTAATTATTAAATCATTTCAAACTTAATATAATGAATAATTCCAAATTTTATTGTCGAATAATTTATTAAAACAACGTTCTCTCAATAACTACTATGTTAATATTTTACTTCTGATTATTATATATTAACATTTCCTTCATTAAATTTCAAATTCCAACTTAATTTCAACATCTTATTATTTATTCATATAAAATATCATTTTATTTTTAAATCAATTTTAACCAATCGGGTTTATTTAATTCTCTATCCTAGGTCAAAGTTAAATTTGGGTATTTATCATTTCAACCCGATTCCATTACAATTCACAAATCAAAGCATAACAAAGGGAACTTGTAGTGTGATAACTGGGATGGTGTCAAAGTAAATAAACAAGCTATAACAACGATCAATAACAATCCAATAATTAATTCAAATAATCCCGAAATAATCATATTAATTCACGTTGTTGTTTGTGCAAATTAATATAACTATTTCTAGAATCTACACTATCATTTCATGTAGATTAAGGATTATTACATTAACATTTATACGGTTCTACACTTGACATTTATTATTCGATTTCATACCATAAATTCAAATGGTTCAAGGGTAATTAACCATATCTACGTGTCAAATAATTAAACATTTAAGGGGTCATATTATACAAATTTAACTAATCAAATTCAATACATGTATCAATTCTAATTTTAACCATCTTACGTTAAATTCAATTTCATAATATTTATCACTTTAAACATTAACAATTTAACGTCCAAAGTAAATATTAACAATCAATCAATTATCAATCAAACTGGATTATCGTAGTATAATTAACAGGTAATGGTGTCAGATGTCACAAGGTGAACTGATACAGGTGATAACATATATATAACAGTGTAAATAACTATAGCAGCAGCATATTTCAATTGTTGTTTCAATTGAAATCAAATTTAATAAATAAAAGAACGTTAATCGTGAGTGATTGCTCACCTTTCGAGGATAGAGAGAGAACAAAATAAAATGAGTTACAATCCAGGCAAGAATTCCAAAACAAAGTTAGATAGACACGAATTTGACGGATAAGCTGATAATAAAATAGACGAAATAAATCAGAAGTGGGTCGACGAAGAGAATTGACATAGTGGCTTATATATAACCATATATATCAAAGCATAATTTAAATTTAGGTATATATTAAATTAAATATACATGTATTATTATATACACTATAAATAGTATATCAGCCAAATATATATACATACAACCAGATTTACAGTCTCAATATAAAATAAAACGTGTTTCCATATATATATATATATATATATATATAATCAGTATATATGAACATAATATCAATAAACCCTTTAGATTACAACTTTACGTATATTGGTTGTTATCAAATCAAAAAAATTTAAATAAATTTATAAGCATACTATATGATATAAGGTACCAAAGCAGGCTGAAAAAAAGAAATATAAGTTGATAGATATGTATGTAACAGCATTCATATGCTTACAAACTAATATATGCATAACCATGTACAAGATGACTGCAAACAAGACATACATATATATAACCGAACTCAACTCATCATACACTTATTAGTATAGATTCATGCTGTAACCAAAAATATATATGACAGAAATTATACTCTTACAATAAACAAAATGCAGTACTTATATAGCATCAAATAGCTTTTATATATATAAACTTATATATAATAACAACAGATAAATAAAAAAAATGATTTGCAGCGTTCATATACCTGCAGCGTGCTCTACTGCGGCCAAGGAGTGGAGATGGTGGCGCGCAGTTCGAGACGAGGGAGGGCTGGAGTTCTAGGCGATAGTGGTGGGTGAGCTCACGTCGCTGAAAGCTTGGACGGCAGTAAAGCAAGTCGAGACGAGACGCCAGCAAAACCCGAGCAGTCCACTTCGTTCGTTCCCTTTTTTCCTATTTTTCCTTTATTTTTTTTAGGGAAGGACGAATCAAATAATGAGGGAAGTAGCAATGGAGGTTGCTGGCCGGGCTCGGTTACGTGGAAGGAGGAGGAGTCAAGAGGGATGGTCGTTGGAGGCTAGGAAGTCTCGGCTGTTGGTTATGTGGCGTGTGAAGAGGACAGCCGGTGTTTGGTGATGGTGTACAGCGCGAGCAGGCGGCGTGAAGGAGATTGGGTGCCTCGGTTGCATGGTGATGAGGAGGGCTTGCTGGCCTTGAGGGTGTGGACGACGGTGAGGCACGGCTGCGTGGCCATTATGGGGAAATGGAAAAAAAAGAAATTGGGAAGCAGCTAAAGGAAAAGGTAGGGACATTAATAGGCAAACTGCAGAATGCACGAAAATAGAAAGCTTTATATATTTTATAATAAAACTTTTGATTTGTTCTAACGTGATCAATTATGAAAGAGCCAGCCATTGAACCAATTAAAACATTGAAACCAATGGAAACCCAAGGTCAAACACGAAAATTTAGTAAACATAAATGCATACAACTGTTGGGTATATGGGTGGTCAAGAATTCAAAAAGTTTTAAAAACGAATACCGATATGAAATCGTTCCGCAACTTCCGTTGTCACTCAGACTCCAAACACATGAACGAATATAATGCGGGAGTCAGTACGATACGACAAACAAAATGGTGTACAGATATCAGTGGTATGATTAAGTTATAAAAATTCGAATTTTCTACTAGCGGAGAATGCAGCAAAAACGCCGAAAAATAAGATCGACGGAGCTAAAGATGTTCGAATTTGAAAAAACGAAAAATGACGTCTTGCTCAGAAGATGATTTAGAATTTTTCTATGTAAAAATATTTAGGTTTCAAAAACGTTTTATTTTCATCGCTTTTTAACTTATTAAATTGAAGTAAATTTACGCACGAAATAAACTTTCATATTTTCGGACGAAAATTTACCAGTTGCTATGTTTAACTAGACGCATTCCAAATATCAAATTTATATTTCAAAATTTTATCGTTTAAAATTTCACAAAATTTCAATTAATAACATTATTAAAATAAGTTAAATTTATGGGTCGTTACGCTCTCCCCCACTCAAAACTTTTCGTCCCCGAAAAGGAAGAAGGTAGAAGAATAGAAACAACCAGAAAGAAAATAGATTGAAAACAGAGTAAAATGATTAATTCAAACCATATAAATTTCAATTTACCTTAATTAATACTCAATATTTGATTTAAAAATTCAAGGTATTTCAGTAAGTTGATTTATTTTCAATTTATTAATATTTGATACCAAAATATTTCTTCAAAACAAACTTCATTTTATATGTCTCATTTATTCATTGTTTTATTATCCAATTATCCTTTATTTACCATTTCCTAGAATCATAAATTTGAGTAATCATTTATTAAAATTATATTTTATTCAACAGATTTAATTTTTCTTGATTCCAAATTTTTTTATTATATTTATTCCACTTAATATATCTTATCACATATATTAAATAGATTGTCACTTATTATAACCACTCAAACTATTTATGAATTCCATCGATATCATTTTATATTGTATAATATTCAATTACATAGTTAACTTTTGAAAATTCAAGTAAGTTATATATAATGCGATTGAGTATTATCGAAATGAAATTTACAATTCACTTATTTCAAGTTAAGTATTTAGTCAGAAATTTTGGCTTTATTGAAAATCATCCTTAAATAAAAAATTTAAGAATTAATTTTCGATTAACTTCAAACCATTTTATAGATAAAATAAATATATATACATAATATATCAAATTTAAAATCTTCAACATATATTATCAATCAAGTCATGTTTAGAAATTCAAATCGATTTATTTTCTTTCAAATGAAATTGTAGCAGGGCTACAGAATAGTCTCTCCTCTTCGAAACTCAAAAATGAATGTCGATGATGAGGCCGCCATCATCGAAATTATTTTCCAGCGACAAAGAGAAGAGCACTTATTTAAACATTTAAAATTCTTTGAAACAGTTTCTATTTGGAAATATTTTAAATACTATACGCTTTAAGACTTTTTAAAAAAACTCAAAGTTTGAAATCACCGAAAATCAAATTCTCAAATTCTTGATTTACATTCATTTCAAATTCCAAATCAAATTATAACCAAGTTTTATAAATTTATTTATTTATATGTTGGTAAATCAATGGTTTATAAAATAATAAATGAAAATCAAATAACATCATTTAGTTAACCAATTAATTTAACAATTATCAGAAAATTTACTTATATATATATAATATAATCATACATAATTTATTTGCCAATTTTGAAAACAGTATTGTGTCAGTTTGCTCTGTTCAAGTGTTTTGAAAATCCTATCGATAGCGTTGATCAGACGAATCGATCAAAAATCCAAATCAACATTAACAACTCAAACAACACAATATAAAACATTTAAATATTAGTTTACAAATACATTTCTTTGCTCGACGATACAGGAATGAATTTTCAAGATAACGATAGGGTTTCAAATTTGATGGACTCAATCAAAGAGTATTTTGATTCGAAGATAGGTTCGAAACAAAGATACGATAATTAGATAACAAAATAAAGAGATGGATAAGTTCCTATAAATCGCGGGCAACCCTAACCAGGTCAACCAAGACTTCAAGAATGAGATAGGTAAATCAACATTCGATCTCAAGTGATAGAATTCAGGCATAGCAGGAGATAGATAGCATCGTAAACCGAGGATATATATAAATCTCTGGTGAATCGATGCTATTTTAAATGAGTTTCATCCCATTACAATTCAATATGAATGTTGGCGAGACCGCCAATCCATTATAAAGATCATTCGAAGTGGAGTTATGGGATACTCCAGAATTGAAAGAAGACGAATAGTGGAGGACGAGAATGAATTTCGGAATCGAGGGAACGTTCCAAAATTCAAGGGAATAGAGTCAACAAGGAAGAGATTGAAACTCGAATGAGAGTGATTCTGTAAATACATTTACCCTGAATGTTAAGTTTCGCCTAGATCTACCAAAACTATGATACCAACTGTAACGACCCGCTATTTTGGACCATTCGCATCTGCACACGTCGGACTTGAATAATTCAAAATACCGAATTGTAAATTTAAATTCGGCAAAACTGAACATATACAGTAAATGAATAATCACAGAACACAGACACAGAGTAATAAATGCAGCGGAAACAAAAGATAGTAGTTCATGAAGCTACTTTATATATATGTAACAGAGTTAAATAAGTTACAACAGAAGTCTTGAATACAATAGTCAAATACAAGAATCAGAATATATCACTAGAATCAACTGAATATCTGGAAGTCGGATAGATAGCCGGATCTCCAAGTGAAGCTCCAACTCCAAGGTGAGTCTCGAATACCGGTACACTCAGTCTGACCCGAGCGTAAAGCAAAACACAAACACTCGAGTCAGGATTAACATTCTTATATTAATAAATCCAACTCAAGTGAAATAACAACTGAATATACAAGTAACTCAAAGGACGTTGGAATAACCGTCCTCTAAGGATCCGTTAAACTATCGACTATGTAGTAATATACGCTAAATAGAAAATGTCTATCAGTAATATAAAATATCAAAATAGTTTTAAGGCGTTACCATTATCCCCCTTAAACATCTTATATAAGCATTATAGTCTATACAGCACTGTAAACTCCACCGTAAACTAGTGGGACATCAGGGAGTACTCCATAGGTCTAACACAAAACAAATTCGTAGTGGTCGCGTATACAGGGATACAAGTATGACAAGGCACATAAGGCAATACCCAAGGTAGTGAAACTATCGTTTGCCTGATCCGGACTGGTGAAAACGCATCGCCGCAACGATCGCAACACCGCGAAACAACACTCCCAAAAGTACGAGGGTGCACCAATCAATAACAAGTAATGAGTAGTTTACGAAGAAGTGTGTTGCTCGAGGTAGCTAACCCGATTTGGCCCAGCACGGCTCTTTTTTTAGTCATTTCCAATTTGACTCAAGTGTCAAGGCTATCCATTATCGTTCTCTTTCTTCAGTCATCACGTACATCATTCCAACCACTTCATTCTGGATCACACTCCACGTATAGTTATTAAAGTGGTTTTCGGTTTAGACAGTGAGTATGTCCCTAACCGATTCCGGTCTCTTTAATAACCTTCGTAATTATTACACCAATTGGTCGTTTAACATATTTCAAAACCAAATCAAATTCAATTTCAATTAGAATTTATAAACCACATTTCATTTGTTTTCTAAAACAATTTCCATAATTTATGTTTCAAACTTCCAAATTACCATTTCAAAACTTTATAATCCAATTTCAACTTTTATTTAAAACAATTCAATATTGATTCAAATTCGTATATAAATTTCATTTCGTGATCATTTGAAATAAATTTAATTTAACGTCCAATCAATTTAAATTCATTGATCGATTTCATTCAATGTTTGTTAATTTAATATCATTCAAAACAATTTCTATTTAATTTCCAATTCTTTAAATCGATTGCTTAAGTTCAACTTCATTTTATCAAACCTTCAAATTGAATTAAATCGGATTTATCAAATCGAATTCTTTAAATTTCAAGTCTTATATTTATTCCGATAAATCACATTTTATTTCTTGTTAAAGAAATTCAATTTTTACTTATTTATTTACTTAGTTACAAATTTCAAACTCAATTAATAAAGAAACTAAATTTCACATATTCAAGAAGTTCAATTTCACTTATTAACTTGCTTAAATTTTCCAAAACTTAATTAATAAAGGAACCCAATTTCATTTATTAACGAAATTCAAATTCACTTATTCAAAAGTTTAATTTCTCTTATCAAAGAATTCAAAAATTTTATATAATTATCAAATAATTCAATTTTATTTAATTATTAAATAATTTCAAATCTTAATTAAATAATTTCAAACTTAATTATAAATTCAAACTTAATTATTAAATCATTTCAAACTTAATTCAATGAATAATTCCAAATTTTATTGTTGAATAATTTATTAAAACAACGTTCTCTCAATAACTACTATGTTAATATTTTACTTCTGATTATTAAATATTAACATTTCCTTCATTAAATTTCAAATTCCAACTTAATTTCAAAATCTTATTATTTATTCATATAAAATCTCATTTTATTTTTAAATCAATTTTGACCGATCGGGTTCATTTAATTCTCTATCCTAGGTCAAAGTTAAATTTGGGTATTTATCATTTCAACCCGATTCCATTACAATTCACAAACCAAAGCATAACAAAGAGAACTTGCAGTGTGATAACTGGGATGGTGTCAAAGTAAATAAACAAGTAATAACAACGATCAATAATAATCCAATAATTAATTCAAATAATCCCGAAATAATCGTATTAATTCACGTTGTTGTTTGTGCAAATTAATATAATTATTTCTAGAATCTACACTATCATTTCATATAGATTAAGGATTATTACATTAACATTTATACAGTTCTACACTTGACATTTATTGTTCGATTTCATACCATAAATTCAAATGGTTCAAGGGTAATTAACCATATCTACGTGTCAAATAATTAAACATTTAAGGGGTCATATTATACAAATTTAACTAATCAAATTCAATACATGTATCAATTCTAATTTTAACCATCTTACGTTAAATTCAATTTCATAATATTTATCACTTTAAACATTAACAATTTAACGTCCAAAGTAAATATCAACAATCAATCAATTGTCAATCAAACTGGATTATCATAGTATAATTAACCGATAATGGTGTCAGATGTCACAGGTAAACTGATACAGGTGATAACATATATATAACAGTGTAAATAACTAGCAGCAGCATATTTCAATTGTTGTTTCAATTGAAATCAAATTTAATAAATAAAAGAACGTTAATCGTGAGTGATTACTCACCTTTCGAGGATAGAGAGAGAACAAAATGAAATGAGTTACAATCCAGGCAAGAATTCCAAAACAAAGCTAGATAAACACGAATTTGATGGATAAGCTGATAATAAAATAGGCGAAATAAATCAGAAGTGGGCCGATGAAGAGAATTGGCATAGTGGACTTATATATAACCATATATATCAATGCATAATTTAAATTTAGGTATATATTAAATTTAATATACATGTATTATTATATACACTATAAATAGTATATCAGCCACATAACATACAACTAGATTTACAGTCTCAATATAAAATAAAACATATTTCCATATATATATAAAATCAGTATATTTGAACATAATATCAATAAACCTTTTAGATTACAACTTTAAGTATATTGGTTGTTATCAAATCAAAAAAATTAAAATAAATTTGTAAGCATACTGTATGATATAAGGTACCAAAGCAGGCTAAAAAAAAGACATATAAGTTGATAGATATGTATGTAACCGCATTCATATGCTTACAAACTAATATATGCATAACCATGTACAAGATGACTGCAAACAAGACATACATATATATAACCGAACTCAACTCGTCATACACTTATTAGTACATATTCATGCTGTAACCAAAAATATATATGACAGAACTTATACTCTTACAATAAACAAAATACAGTACTTATATAGCATCAAATAGCTTTTATATATATAAACCTATATATAATAACAACAGATAAATAAAAAAATGATTTGCAGCGTTCATATACCTGCAGCGTGCTCTACAGCGACCAAGCAGTGGAGATGGTGGCGCGCAGTTCGAGACGAGGGCGGGCTGGAGTTCTAGGCGATAGTGGTGGGTGAGCTCACGTCGTTGAAAGCTTGGATGGCAGCAAAGCAAGTCAAGACGAGACGCCAGCAAAACCCGAGCAGTCCACTTCGTTCGTTCCTTTTTTTCTTTTTTTTTCTTTTTTTTAGGGAAGGACGAATCAAATCATGAGGGAAGTAGCAATGGAGGTTGCTGGCCGGGCTCGGTTACGAGGAAGGAGGAGGAGTCAAGAGGGATGGTCGTTGGAGGCTAGGAAGTCTCGGTTGTTGGTTGTGTGGCGTGTGAAGACGACGGCCGGTGTTTGGTGATGGTGTACGGCGCGAGCAGGCGGCGTGAAGGAGATTGGGTGCCTCGGGTGCGTGGTGATGAGGAGGGCTTGCTGGCCTTGAGGGTGTGGACGACGGTGAGGCACGGCTGCGTGGCCATTATGGGGAAAAGGAAAAAAAGAAATTGGGAAGCAGCTAAAGGAAAAGGTAGGGAGATTAATAGGCAAACTGCAGAATGCACGAAAATAGAAAGCTTTATATATTTTATAATAAAACTTTTGATTTGTTCTAACGTGATCAATTATGAAAGAGCCAGCCATTGAACCAATTAAAACATTGAAACCAGTGGAAACCCAAGGTCAAACACGAAAATTTAGTAAACATAAATGCATACAACTGTTGGGTACATGGAAGGTCAAGAATTCAAAAAGTTTTAAAAACGAATACCGATATGAAATCGTTCCGCAACTTCCGTTGTCACTCAGACTCCAAACACACGAACGAATATACTACGGGAGTCAGTACGACACGACAATCAAAATGGTGTACAGATATCAGTGGTACGATTAAGTTATAAAAATTCGAATTTTCTACTAGCGGAGAATGCAGCAAAAACGCCGAAAAATAAGATCGACGGAGCTAAAGATGTCCGAATTTGGAAAAACGAAAAAGACGTCTTGCTCAGAAGATGATTTAGAATTTTTCTATGTAAAAATATTTAGGTTTCAAAAAAGTTTTATTTTCATCACCTTTTAACTGATTAAATTGAAGTAAATTTACGCACGAAATAAACTTTCATCTTTTCGAACGAAAATTTACCAGTTGCTATGTTTAACTAGACGCATTCCAAATATCAAATTTATATTTCAAAATTTTATCGTTTAAAATTTTACAAAATTTCAATTAACAACGTTAAACCAGTTAAATATATGGGTCGTTACATGCAATAAAAAGAAAATTTACATGATATGAAAAAAAAGATGAAAATGAATTTATGTAAGTATAAATGCAAACAGATGAATCGAACACTGAATGAACGAAATAGCCATTGTATAAATGAAATTAAAGTAAGGTAAATGAAATTTATAAGAATAAATTTAAATAGCACTTGGCTTTGATTGTTTGTTTTAGCTTATGGTGTTTGGTGGAAGATACTTCCGATTGCTTATAATGTATGAATAATCTATTGAGTTTTATCGAAGACTGTTGAGTAAATGGTATACTTCATAGTTATTTGTCATTCTATGTGATTAAAAGTGTCTAAGCCCGAACAAACTATTTGTTTTGGTTGATATGGATAGATAATTGATTATATAGATTTTTATATTGATGATTGTATATTGTGATTGCAAGTGATTGTTGTTTTATATTGATTTGTTTGTTAGTAGTTGAAACAACTTTAAATATTTCATTTTTATAATTATTAACTCTTTTGGATTATATAAGTGAAATACAGGTTATGGAAGCAATTGCTACAACTTTTGGTTTCATAAAAAAAGCGTTAATTGCCCGACAAATAGGAACGTTCTCGGATTATGGTTTTATAGCATTATCATATCGTTTTTCCCGTTGTTGGGATATATTATTTTAAGATATTGTGATATATATTGTTATATTTGATATTATAATTTTCCCGAGTCTCTTCGTACAAAGAAGACTCTGTCGAAATGTTACGTAAATTTTGGACTTAGAATTTTTTTGAAAATGTTTTCCAAATTTTATTAATTTGAGTATAAAAAGATTTTATATAAATTGGTATATTTTATTTAAATTAATTAACTTTGTAAATTTATTTGTTTATAAAGTTAATATTTTTGAATAAGATGTATTGTTTACTCAATTCTTTCTTTTTTCCCTTCTTTTTCCTTTTCGGGGACGAAAAGCTTTGAGTGGGGGAGAGTGTAACGACCCGTAAATTTCGACACTTAAATTTGGTTAATTTAATAAGATTTTTGTAGTTAAATTTAGAAAGAAATAAATTTTTTATAATTTATAATGAAGTGAATGTTAAAAAATGAAATGTAAGAATGTTAATGCGGGTTAATAAATAACTAGTTTAGTGCAATCCCAATTAATTGAAATAATTGTAAGGCTATAATTGATTGTAAATAGCAAATTAGGAAATAAATTCAAAGTTATATTAATTGATGAAATAACAAGCAATGAACTATAATTTGATAGAATCAATGTTAAATAAGTAATTATAATATTTGTTGTTCGATAATAAAGTATGAGTGGGAATAAATTTGGCAAATGGTGATGATCATTAATTGTTTACCCATTTATTCAACTATTGCATTAGATCTAAATCCATTGCAATTAAACATAATTGAAAGCTACGTTAATATGAGTTTAGTTGATGATTGTAAAAATATTAGGGCAATTGGATATATATATTAATGTTAAATTATCCATAAGATGATGATTGATTGAATAAAGAGATTGTAAAAAAATTGAATTAATTTATTTCAAATTAAAAATATAATTTAGTTGAATTTACTTAAATTGAAGGTAAACACTATAAATTTTTCAATAAATCCTTATTTAATTGATACAGAAATTTTGGTTAATGAATTATAAATTTATCTGTAATCAGAAATGATAGAAACGGTAAATGATTAAATTTGAATTGAAGAAGTGATTAATAAATTTTACATTAAATTATTTAATTAACCTGAAAGATAGCCATATTGGCCGCTGACTTGGATTTCGACGCAATTAGTTTCATCGGATCCGTAACGGTGTATTATTGTAGGATTTCAAGTTTCGTAACGATCGGACTTTTCGATTGATTATACGGGCTTGAAACGCCTAGAAATCAATTAAATTGAAATCAATTTGAAATAATCTGATTTTAATGTAGCTTCTTCATACGATGGAATTTGGACTTGAAACTTGTTCCATTGATTTAAAATACTCAAAAACATATATTTTGACATACGGGCTGATCCATTTTCGTTCTGGAGTCGAAACGGGAATTTCGGGTCATTATCGTTCAAATTTCCAAACCAATCGAGATCATTCAATCGTATTTGGTTCTGCCTATAAATATGTCGTTGTAAACCCTAGCAGCCCTTCTATTTCTCATTTCTGTATATACATAAATTTCTGTTCCTCCTCTTTCCAATGGCTGAAAACCCTAACACTCATCAGTTCAATTCCAATTCAAAATTTCAACTTCAAAATTCAAATTCCTCAATATATATCGAATTATAAATGGATTTGATATATGATTCATTTTTCAATCTGGGTTTCTGTGTGGCCGAAAATCAATGAATTATTCATGGTCGTTCATTTAACGCTTTGTGATCTGTAGCCGATCGTCGATTTGAGGGTAGGATTGGGTGAAGAGGACAAAGGGGAGTTCATCGACATAGTTGGTTCGTCGATTTGACGGCCGGATCGAGCTCAACAATTAGATTAGGGCTAGGAGTTTTCGATGGCGGCAACTAAGGCTTTTAGGCCGATGGGGTCGTGGCCTTAGGCATGCGAGTCGAGGAGGATGGGGGGTTTGGTCGCGGCTCTCGCGATGGCCGAAGTGCGCCGGCGATGTGAATTCCTGGTGGCAGCTTATGAAGGTACGTGCATGAGAAAATACGGTTGCAGTTTTCTGTTGACGTGGCTCCATCGTTTCGGTGCGTTTCCCTTTTGTTTTATTTTATTTTTAATTTTGATTTCGAAATATTCTAACTAGCACAACTTTTACATACGAGGTCATTTTTGTGTGCAGTTTCTTGCACTAGGATCGTACCAAAATTTTGGACATTCTAACGCCGGTTTGGACTGATTTAAAGACTTTCTGAGTTTTGGCTTTAAATTGGATATAAATTTAATTTAAATTCAAAAGGTGAGTATGTTAACCCACTCACAACTTCTAAATTTTTTTAAGTTGGTTAAATTGATTTATGATGTGATTAGAAATTTATTTATGACTGTTTGGCATATTTTGAATCATCGCCTCAGTTTATTTGAATTTATCTGGATAAAATAGTTATTTAATTTATTATTGAATATAAAGAACCAGTAAATACCTGTTATTTATTATATGTTCTATATTGATGTTATTGATGGAATTGGATGATGATTGTGATAAATGTTTGATGATTGATATTGGATGAATGGATGTTGTATTTTATATTGTTATAAACTGCAAGTTGTTATGGATTTTTATTTCATTCGGGATAGCGGTTTGAAATGATATATAACCGTATTTATATTTTAAATTACAGATCAAAATGATAACAATCCGTATCATTTGACTATAGAATAGAAAATTATACAGACACCGTGGTCTTTGTATAAAAATATTTTGAAATGATTTCTATGGTTTTGTAAAGAAATATATGGTTTTAGATAAATATTGATTTTATATATTATATAAATGTTATTTTATACTTGATTTTAAGCTATGTATAATAAACAAATTTAGAATAAGCTTAATACTAAGTTTAATTTTTATTGAAGATAACATGGTTAAGTATTTAAATTATATTCTAATTTAGAGTATATAATTATTTAAATAAATTAAGATTGGAAGATAAATTTGAAATTTATTTGAATCTATTTAAGAATTAAACTCAAATAAGTTTGATGTGAAATTTATTAAATTTGAGATTTTAAAGGTATGATCTTTATAACTTGATTTTGGTTTAAGGTGGATTAAATGAATATTTCAAGTATAAATAAATTAAATGAAATATTTAGTTATTTATAATTTGGGTTTTATTTAATTGATAATGGATTTATTAAGTAAAATATTTCAAAACTAAAGAATAGCAGATTGAAATTGATACATACATACATACATACATACATACATACATACATATATATATATATATATATATATATATATATAATTACCAAACTTAGTTTTGAAATTGTTGAATACTTAAAGTTGAAAAATATTGAATTTGAAATGGTTTATTCTATGGATCAAATCTGTTTTGAAATGGATATAATTTGGAATAGTTTATTTGGAAACTGAATCGTATTGAAATTTATGATTTGGGATTTGGTTAAAATTTAGAAATTCGAGTTATTTTGGAATTGATTTGTGAAATTGAAGAAGCTAGTTTATTATATAAGTTATTTTAATATTTAAACCATTTAAGTGATGGAAGTTAGGTTTAAAAGTTAGGAGTTTCAAAGTATTATGATTTGATGGTGTTATATTTCAAGTGTTTTGATTTCGAAGTGTTATAACGTTGAAAGTGCTATGATTTTTGGAAACGATGTATTTGAAATAAAAATGATATTATATTGATTTGGGTTTTAATAAGAATGATATCATATTGGTTTGGTTTTTGAAATGGAAATGATATCGTATTTATATGGTTTTGAAATGGATATTATATTCTGGTTTTGATGTATAAATTATTTTGAAATGACCGCGGTGTTATAATAACGTTTGGTTGTTAAAGAGACCGGGATCAGAAGTTGTCATACTCTCTGCCAATTCTGAAAACCACTTTAACAACCATGTATGCGATGGAGATTCCAGAATGAAGTAGGATGATGGCGGCGTTCGTTTGAGGTATATACATGGACCCGACTCCCATGAGTTGGCATAAGGTGGCTAAAACAGGAGCGATTCCAGACCAGTGAGGTAGCTCCTCTTATCGGACACACTCCTTCGATACCATTCTATTATATTCTGACTTTGAGATTGATTCGGTGGCCACTTTTGATTTTTGATTTTGGGGGTGTGGCTCAAGGTGGGCGGTCGCTGCGCTCTACATGTCACCACCAGTCTAGATAGTAATTGGTATATCCACCCTGGCATTGCCTCGTTGTGCCATGTCACCTACCCTATCGCGCCTTGTGCGAGTTTGGATTTCTCCCGTAGCATGTGGAGTATTTAGGGTAGTCTCCCGATCTGGAGATACGCTGATATTGGATGGACTACTGGGACTATTACGTGTTAAGCGGAATATTGGGTCACTCCTTAACGCTATTTTAAAGTAAGTTTATTTTACTATTAGACATTATTATAATAGCGTATATTACTACATAGTAAATAGTTTAACGGATCCTTAGGAGATGTGAATCCCAAGCATCTCTTAAGTTACTGCACTCACGTTAGACATTGGATAGGAGATGTCAAATCCCGTAAACATCTCTGATGCCATTCCACTCATATTTATTTCTGTTGATTTAACTCACATAAGATCTTTTAGTTCTGACTTGACTTAACTGGTCCGGAGAGATCGAACCTTAAAATGGATTTGGTTTTGCGAAAAGGATTTGAATGCCTTATAAGTAGAATAAAATGGATAAATCCTGGATAAACACAGGATGTTTTGATATATGATGTGATATAATGTGATTTTCATATATGATGTGATATGATGTGATATAATGTGATTTTGAAATATGATGTATATGATTTGATATGTGACGTGATTTTAACATATGACATTATAGCTCTGAATTAAGTCTAAGTGGTAATGATGTAAATCGGGGATGAACCCGGGATGATTAGAGATGTGTAATGTGATTAGAAAAATGTGATGTAATAACTCTGAATGAAACCGTAATGATTGTGATGTATATATTATAGTTAGGTAGAGTCTAGAGTCTTAAGCTATAACATGTTTGAAATGACGAGTGATTGACGAAAGAATCCAAAGGAATTGGACAGTTCACCAAGGCTAAAAATCGACGTAAAGCTCAACAATCGAAGACTTGTTACTGGAACTTGTTCTGGAGCAAAGCATATCTTTCATTTAAAAGGAGTACTTTGGGGGCAAGTGTTAACTGAGTTTTTAACCCAACAGAATTCAAAAGGAGTTAGAACATTCTAATTAAGTCAGAATGACTTGAAATTTGACCTGAAGGCCTAAAAGTACAAGATAAAGAAACATAAGAAGTTTGGCCCAGAATTATGCTAACTCTTCGGATCGATATCGATCCGATCCAATTGGATCGGTACCGATCCTAAAATGTTGGCTAGAAGCTGCTTCTAACCGCTTTTATTGTACTCATATGCCTCTACTATGCTCAACTATCAAGTATAGTAACATTCCAAGCAACCTAGTTCAAGAAGTGGAGACTCATTCAAACATCTACCCGCTTTTAGACCGGAGCAACTTAAAATGGACCTATAGAACTCATACTGACTTGGACTGACTTGAAATTTGAAGGGGACACTTAGATGACATAGAAGAAGGCTTATACGAAAAATGAATTTATTTGGCCAAGAAAATTTGGATCAGCACTGATCCAAAATAATCGGATCGTCTGATCCATTTAGGTTAGACTTCACCACCTACAATCCATAATGTAGGTCCCACACATCCTCTAGAAGGTACCTGCAAAGTTTCGTATGATTCCAATAAGTATTGAGTGAGTTATGGATGGATATCCTCCAAATTGAGCTAATTTGACGAATCAGGTCTGACCCACCTAGGATGGGCCCAACCTCATGAGATCCAATTTGGAGGCTCTCATACTCATATACATTGCATGTATGAAGTTTTGTGTCCTTTGGTTATGTATTGTCTAAGTTATGGCTTGATCTCGTATGACCCAGAAGAAGATTCAAAAATAAGCTAAGGGTTTGGACATCGTCGATCCGACTCAATTGGATCATCATCGATCCAAATACTTAGCTCGAATCCTTATAAGATCCAATTTGGAGGCTCTTCTAGTCATGTACATTACATGTATGAAGTCTCGTATCATTGGGTGAAGTATTGAGTGACTCATGGATGGATCTTTTATGAAGGGATGGATTGGATTATCAAACTAATTTCAAACAACTTGATATTCGGACAAGGCACTCAATTATGGGATAGGAAGATAACTAAATTGAGAAGACTAAAAAATTGCACAACTTTTCGGATCGATACCAATCCGATCCAATCGGACCGGTACCAATCTGAAAAGTTAGCTCCAAACACCCCCGAACTTCTTAAGTGATCTTTGCATGATGACTATAGGCTTTTGGTAAAGTGGCTCTAGTCCAAACGCTCTCTAACGCCTATAAATACCATCTAATCTACAACACTAGAGGGGATCTGATCTCTGCTAAAGCTCTGCTATTATTTTTTCACTCTTCTTCTCTCACAACATCCATGAAGGGACTGTTGAGATCCTTCTTTTGTCTTTAACAATGGTGGCTTGATCTAATCTATGAAAGGAGAATTATATTGTAATCTAAACTACTTTATAATATCAATATGACGAATTAGGTCAAACCCACCTAGGATGGGCCCAACTTCATGAGATCTGAATTGGAGGCTCTCCTACTCATGTACATTGCATTTATGAAGTTTTGTGTCATTTGGTTAAGTATTGAGTGAGTTATAGCTGGATCTCTTACGACCCAAAAGAAGATTCAAAAATAAGCTAAGGGTTTGGAGCACCGTCGATCCGACTCAATTGGATCATCGTCGATCCAAATACTTATCTTGGATCCTTAGGCTCTTCTATTCATGTACATAACATGTATGAAGTCTCGTATCATTTGGTTAAGTATTGAGCGAGTTATGGATGTTATCTTCTATGAAGGGATGGATTGGATGATCTATAAAGATGGATGATCAAACTAACTCCAAACGACTCGATATTCAGATAAGTGACTCAATTATAGGATAGAATAACAACCAAATTGAGAAGACCCAAAAATTGCACAACTTTTCAGATCGGAACCGATCTAAAAAATTTGCTCCAAACACCCCCAAACTTCTTGAGTGACCTTTGCATGATGACTACAGGCTTTTGGTAAATTGGCTCTGGCCTAAATACTCTCTAACCCCTATAAATACCATTCTATCTACAATAGTAGAGGAGATCTGATCTCTACTAAAGCTCTATCATTATTTCTTCGCTCTTCTTCTCCTACACAATAGCCACGAAGGGACAATTAAGATCCTCATTTTGTCCCTAACAATGGTGGCTTGATCTAGTCAAGGAAAGGAGAATTATATTATAATCTAAACACCTTTGTAATAGTAGTTGGTCAACAAAATAATCTATAAAGTGGACGTAGGCTTCATTAACAGTTGAACCACTATAAAAATCTCGTCTCTTTGTCTTTTTTGCTATTCACTATTGCTTTTTCTATTTTATTTGCCTTGATAAACTGGGCTGGTGCTTTCACATTGAACCAGGGTGTTGATCCATTTTTTGGGTTAATAGGTATATAATATAATCATCAGCTATGGCGAATCTTCTCTCTCTTTATGATTTTCATAAGGGTTCTTGTGGCCGCATAGGTGCTTCATCAACATTAGGAACATCATGAACATGAGTTCCTCTATTAGCCTCATGAACAAGAGGCATAGAATTTGTAACCTCTCGAATTATCAGAATTAGAACATAAGTCTAATATTCTTTGAGGTTTACTATTCTATTTACATTACTCCCACTTACGTTGCCATTTGAAAAAAATAGAGCATGTTTAGTTTGTACTATTCGATTGGTATATGATGGGCAATAAAATTTGAAACCTTTGGATCTTTCTGTATAACCAATAAAATAACAATTAATGGTTCTGGAATCAGATTTCTTAAGTTGCGGATTATAGACTTCTGCTTCAACAAGACAGCCACATACACACAAGTACCCTAATTGTGATTTTCTATCGATCCACTATTCATAATGTGCTTTTGGAACAGATTTACTAGAATTCCAATTTAGAATATGTGTGGCTGTTTTTAAGGCTTCTGTCCATAAAAAATTTGGCAAGGTGGTATTCCATATCATAACTTCGTACTATATTCATTAATGTACGATTACGTCTTTCAGCACGCCATTCTATCGAGGATCTCTTGGCATAGAGTACTGATGAACAATACCTTTTTCTTTTAGAAATAAAGTGAACAGCCTAGAATTTGACCAAGGTCGGTATATCTACCATAATATTCACTGTCTCTATCCAATCGTAGTACTTTAATTTTGAGGTAATGTTGATTATTGATTTTAGCCTTAATATTTTTGAATTTATCTAGTGCTTCGAATTTTCCATTAACTAGATATGATAACAATTGCGAGAATAATCTTCAATGAAAGTAATAAATGATTTATGCCCGTTAATACCCGGAGTAGGAAACATATATCAATATGAATAATTTATAATAATCCAACACTTCAAGTGGCTCCTTTCTTATTTCCCTTGACCAATTTTCCTTTAACATGTGACGACCGCCCATGACTCCCGCACGAAACAAGGGAATGGTGCGCTGAAAAGTGTGCCAGGCAGCCATGGACAATAGTCAGGGTAAGATAAAACAGCAGACTCTATCGTATTACTCACAGCGCATGGACAAAATACAATAGAAAATATACATAGTGAAGCTCTATAGAACAGAAGTCTCATCATATAAACTCATAATAGTTTTATACAATCATCTGAATAGTCAATACATCAAGCCTCACTACATAACACTCAGAGTATCAAACAAACAGCGGAACATCCAGTACATATAGTAGGAAAACAATATGCAAAAGCCTCCAGCTCGTCTTCGTCATCAACAGCGTTGGTAGCCCAGAACAGCACCTGTCACCTGCTACCTAGTCTGCCCATCCCAACATGGATGAACAGCCCAAGGTAATAAGAGTTGAACATAAAACCTTGAGTCAGACAACAGTCTTAGTGAGCAGTAAATTAACTATCAAACATACCAAAAGAGCATAAAGGATAAAAGGAATAGGAACTCAACCATCACACTCCACCTCATTCTACCGTGATAGCCCCCAGACCCACTAAGCATAAACAAGCATAGCAAAGCAGACATTTAAAATAAAGTAATTATCACTCGAGTCAAGGTCGATGTTTTCCAAATACAAACCCCCAAGGCCTAAACCAAGATCAGATAAGCACCCAGAAAACACCGCTCTTGAGGCCGAATGATGATACAACCAAACATCCATGACTCTGGCTATTACTGTTATCATTGCTTTGAATTCACCGTTAGTTGAATGACCGCCTGTCAAGGGCTAATGGTAACCCCGGTTCTAGACATAACTCCACACGTCGTCGCAGCCCGTGCCTAGGAATTTTCGCAACTACCCAGAGTACTAGCACGTCGTCGCAGCCCGTGCCTGGAACGTCGTCGCAGCCCGTTCCAACGTACTCTTGTTTTGAGCATGCTAGAACCTTCAATAACGATAAAATCTCAGCCTTCTAGTCATCCTCCTCGACGACTATTCCCATACTAGCTCAAGCGCCTCTCAAGCTAACCATTATCAACCAACTCGAATCGCATCACCGAGTTATCAACATGCTTGGGATGATCCCGTCTGGATTAAACCAAGGCTTTCTCACATCATACTTTGCTTCATCGCATCATAGCAAAATCCCATCTCAACATCATGGTTTGCCTCATCGCATTATGGCAAAGTCCCATCTCAACATCATCATCAAATCTATCCATATGAGCTTCAACATCCGCTTCATATGCCACAAGCAGCTTTCCTTATTCAAGAGCCTTTCCACTTAGCTTTTGAATCATCTTCGACCAACTTGCCCGAATCAAGTTATCGATCAACTAATCAATCAAATCAAACATTAATCCAAGCAATCAATCATTCAAACAAGATCTAAATAAACAATTACAACAATAATGGCAATTTCGTAAATAAAGAGTTCAAATCTAACATGCATTCTAACAAGCATGAATTATGAACAATATCTCCACAACTTGATGAATGAACTTGCATTAGTGAACATGTAGTAAAATAGGTGTCAAAACTTCATAGATGATAGATCTACATGCATACTTAGGGAAAATGCAAGAAATCACTATCTTTAACACATAAACAAGCCACCGATCCAATATACTCCCTTGGGTCCGTGTGAGAGATAACTACCACTCACTGAATCACCTAAACACCTCAAAAACAACCAACTCCAGATCTGGACAGCAAAGATCTAAGCTTGATCCGGCAAAATCTCACTTCAATCGATGAAATCTCTCTTTGTTGGATGAAGATCTTCAACTTTGGCTCTTGGATCTTCGATTTAATCTTCAATTTAGATGGAAGGAATCACTAGATTGGAGTGGAGAAAAGAAGTGAAGAAGTGTTGTAGTCGAGCTCTCAAAATGGCAGCACTTCGTCGCTTCGAAATCCGGTGCCAAAAAGTGAGGCGAACCCCTTCTATTTATAGGCTGAAATCTCCCTGAGTCGCGCCCCTATAAGTCGCCGCCGACCTACCCCATGAGTCATCCACGACTCATCAAAGCCTACGACCCACGACTCAAGCCCCTAACGACTCAACGACCCAACGCCTTAACACGGCCTAACGAATCATGCTTCATGCGACTCAACAACATAGCTGACCCAACCACCTAACGACCTAACAAACACGGAGCCTCACGCGCGACTCAACACAGGCACGACTCAACACATGCAGTGCATTGACCTAACGACCTAAGTCCTTAACACACGCGCGCGACTCAACGGCTTACGACTTAAAGCCCTGCCGGCCTAACCACTAAACCTGATGCCGACCCAACGACTCAATATGCACGCGACCTAACTGAGATACGCGACCTAACTCGTACACGAGTTACGACCTACCACTAAGTCGCGCACACGACTCAGCGACCTAACGCTATACGACCCAACTCAACACACAGAGTCCCACGACTTAAGTCTTCCTCCTTAGGTCGTTCGAACGACTTATCCCTTAGGTTGTTAACCCGTTAACCCTGTTAAGCCGCTAACTATTAGGCCATTAACTCGCTCAGCCGTCCTAACTCTATGCCGACCTAACTAGACATAACGACTTATCATAGGTCGCTTACGACCTAACTTCCTAAGGTCGCTTCACCGACCTATCTCCTCCCATTAAGTCGGCAATCACCTATAAGTCGCTCCAATCACTAAGTCGCTAGTATCTATAGGTCGCTCCAATTCTATAGGTCGCTAGCTTCCCCTAACTCACTCACACGACCTAAACTACCAAACGACCCAAGCTTCCTACGACTTAAACACCACACGGGTTAACTTCCACACGACTTAAGCTTTGGTCGACTCAAACTCTAAACGACTTAACAACATCAACGACTTAAAGCACATAGTTTAACAATGTTTCGATCCGTAAAAATACGGGTCGTTACATTCTCTACCCCTTAGGAAATTTCGCCCCCGAAATTCCAAACAAACAAGAGCAATCAAAACTATTCTGCATGCCTACCATCCATAGCAATCAACAAACCATGCATCCAATTACTAGCCTAGCATGCAGAATTCTAAGACTTAGAACAAGCTACAAATTCGTGAGATGTCACGACACCTTAGGGCCATACCTTGAAGAGTTCAGGATGAGTTGCCTTCATCCTCTCTTCCTCCTCCCACGTACAGTCGTCAACATCATCACTCCATTGCACCTTGAGCAACGTAACCGCCTTCCTCCTAAGCTGTTTCGTGTCGGTTTCAACAACCCGAAGCGGCTTACGAGGTCTCGTAACAACTGGATCAACCTCCAAGTCTTCATAGCTATCAGCAGAAACCACTGTACTTGGGTCGTGCACATACTTCCGTAGATAAGATACATGAAAAACATTGTGCACACCCGCCATCTTTTCTGGTAACTCCAATCTATATGCGAGCTTTCCAATTCGCTCGATAATCGGGAATGGTCCAACAAATCTCGGAGTCAATTTCCCTTTCTTCCCGAATCGAATAACATTCTTCAGAGGAGAAATCTTCACAAAAACCATATCACCTACGTCGAATACCAAATCCTTACGACGCTTATCGGCATAACTTTTCTGACGATTTTGGGCTGCCTTCATTCGCTGCCGAATGATCTCTATACAATCCGAAGTCTGTCGAATCATCTCTGGCCCAAGTATCAGCTTTTCTCCTGTCTCTAACCATCATGTCGGAGAGTTACACGGTCTTCCATACGTGCCTCATATGGTGCCATTCCAATACTTGACTGGTAACTGTTATTATACACAAATTCCACCAAATGAAGGTGATCTTCCCATGATCCTCCGAAATCTAAAACACATGCCCTCAGGAGATCTTCCAAAACTCGGTTAACTCTCTCGATCTGACCATCTGTTTGGGGATGATAAGCTGTACTCAAACACAACTCGGTTCCCAAAACTTCCTGAAAGCTCTTCCAAAATCCACTAGTGAACAATGGGTCTCGATCGCTCACTGTACTCTTCGAAATACCATGGAATCGAACTATCCACTTAACATACAACTCAGCCAACTTCGATGCAGTCCTGGTAGATCGAATAGGAATGAATCTTGCACTCTTAGTCAAACGATCTACGATGACCCAAATCCCTTCATTCCCTGCCCTGGTTCTAGGTAGACCATCGATAAAATCCATCGATATCTGCTCCCACTTCCATGTAGGAACCTCTAATGGCTGAAGCAATCCACTGGGCTTCTTCTGCTCGGCTTTTACCAACTGGCAGTTCATACACTTGGAAATAAAATTTCCAACATCCTTCTTCATACCTTCCCAGTAGTAAGTCCTTTTCATATCCCGATACATTTTATTTCCACCTGGATGAATTGTCAACTTCGAGTGATGACTTTCCCTCAAAACTTCATCTCTCAATCCATCTATATCGGGAACAACTAATCGTCCTTGCTTCCGAAGCCAACCATCTCGATCGACTTCAAATCCTTTATCCTTTTCTGGGTCCAATCCAGATTCCAAATCGCGGATAATCTTGACAAGCTTATCATCTCGCTTTTGACCCTCGCCGATTCTTTCCACAAGAGTAGGTCTTATTGATAAGTTTTCCAACATCTCAGGTTCCAATTCACATCTAGGCCTGAAGTCAAATCCAGCCAAATACTCGAGACTCTTCCATTCCGAAAACATGGCTCCCAATCCTGCATGTCTTCGACTTAACGCATCCGCCACTGCATTGCCTTTTCCCGGAGTATAGGCTATACCAAAATCATATGATGCTAAAAACTCTAGCCATCGTTGCTGCCGAAGATTCAAATCCTTTTGGGAGAACAGATACTTCAATGACTTATGATCCGTAAACAACTCGAACCGAACTCCCAATAGATAATGTCTCCACATCTTCAGAGCAAAAACAATCGCCGCTAACTCCAAATCATGAGTCGGGTAATTCCTTTCATGCGGCTTCAGTTGTCGACTTGCATACGCAACAACTTTATCCTTCTGCATTAGCACTGCTCCAAGTCCAGAACCACATGCATCGGTGTAAACCACCATCTCATCATTCCCACTCGGAATAGTCAAAACAGGAGCACTCGTCAGTCGCTCTTTCAGGATTACGAAAGCTTGCTCACACTTATCATCCCATATGAATACCTGATTCTTTTTCGTCAATCCTGTTAACGGTGCAGCTATCTTGGAAAAGTCTTTGATAAACCGACGATAATATCCTGCTAATCCAAGAAAACTTCTCACATCAGATGCATTCTTAGGTCTAACCCAATCATGGATTGCTGCCACCTTAGCGGGATCAACCGCTATTCCATTTCCAGAAATAACATGGCCTAAGAACCTCACTTCACTCTTCCAGAAGTGACACTTCGAAAACTTAGCCTTTAGCTGATGTTTCCGTAAGATTCCCAAAACAATATGCAAGTGCGTCTTGTGCTCTTCCTCAGTTCTGGAATAAATCAGAATATCATCCACGAACACAAGTACGAACTTGTTCAACTGATCTCTGAATACTCTATTCATAAGATCCACAAAATATGCTGGTGCATTGGTCAATCCAAACGGCATTACCAGCCACTCATAGAAACCGGATGGTGTCCTAAAAGCAGTCTTCGGCACACTATCCTTAGCCACTCTCAACTGGTGAAATCCCGTTGCCAAATCCATCTGAGAAAACACCTTAGCTTCGTGAAGCTGATCAAACAAGTCATCTATTCTCGGCAATGGATACTTGTTCTTCTTAGTCACCTTATTCAGCTCACGATAATCCACACACGACCCATCCGCTTTGGTTGCGAACACAACTGGTGCACCCCATTCGGACACACTACGCCGAATGAATCCTTTCCGTAAAAGGTCATCAACTTGCACCTTCAGCTCTTGTTGTTCTCTAGGCGCCATCCGCCTAAGAGGCATCATAACAGGTCTGGCTCCCTCAACTAGATCGATACGATACTCGATCTCCCTATGCGGTGGTAACCCTTTGACCACATCAAAGACGTCCTCAAATCCATTCACAACCGGCATCGATGACAGTCCATCCCGTAGAACAACCAACGAATACATGAAGCTCATGAAGACACCTTCTTCATGCTTACATCGTATCACAAGCTTTCGTCCTTCCACGTTCCCGACTGTCACCTCCAGCCTCTCACAATCAATCCTTGCCGCATACTTCCTAAGCCAGTCCATACCCAAAATAATTCCGAACCCCGCAAAGTTCAGAACAAAGCAATCACAAACAAAAGAGCAATCATGACTCGATACAACTAGACCACGGCATATCATACACAAACAAGACGAACCCCCAACTGGATTAGTCACAACCAATAGTCTATCAACAATATTCGGTTCCAAACCCAACCGGTCTACCAGATCACTACAAACAAAGGAATGCGACGCTCCAGTATCAAACAATACTCTAACTGGAACACCACATATGGAAAGAATACCTTGAACCACCACACTCTTTCCTTTCTCTTCAGCAGTAGGAGCTTTCGAAGACGATGGCACAGCCCCCAAAGCATAAGCTTGCACAATCTGCTTGTCCTTCCTCGGTTCCGGACAATCCCTCTTGAAATGCCCCGGTTTGTCACAGTTGTGACACTTTGCCGGCACTCTCGGTTTCTTGCAATCCCTGGAGAGATGACCCTTCTGCTGACAGTTGTAGCAGGTCACTTCGCCCTTTGGCTTCTTCTGGCCATTCTTACCCTTCTGTTGTTGCTGCTTCCTCTTCTTGTTTCCACCCTGCTGTGGTTTGGACTCTTCCTTGGTCACAGCAACAACAGACCCTTCCTTAGGAAACAAACTCTCGTGCTTGAGAGCTTTCTCCACAAGCTTCTCAAATGGATCGTCCAAATGATCCACCAACTGCCTCCCAAGATAATTGTCCAAGCCTGTCACAAACTTCTCATTCTTCTGATATGGAGATTCAATATACGACCGAGCATACTTGGACAAAGCTTCAAACTCAGAGACATACTCAAGAACTGGTCTCCCACCTTGCTTGAGTTCCACAAACTTCTTAAACAGAACAGATTTCTGAGCCGTAGAAATGAACTTAGCTTCAAATCTAACTTGGAATTGCTCCCAAGTAATCTCTTCCTCTGGAGTATCAATGGTGATAGAACCCCACCAATCAGCAGCTCTTCCCTGAAGCTGTCTCGATGCAAGCTTCCTCTTAGTTGCATCCTCAATTCCCAAATCACCAAAGATCCTTCTACAAGCATCAATCCATCTCTGAACTTCAATGGTTGATTCTGTTCCCAAGAAAACCTTTCCTCCAAGAGCAGTATAGTCTTTACACAACTTAGCAAAATCCACTGGTCTTGGAGCTTGAACTTGAACTCCAACATCTACTGATGGTCCTGAAGTTGGTATCCTTCTCATGATCGAAGTCATCATAGCTTCGAACATTGCAGCATAGTCAGTAGCTCCCCCAGCAGCACGGCTTTCCCTAGCAGCTTGTCTCTCACTTCGACTCATCCTTAATATCTACAAAAAGGAATGATTTAGAACACCTTGAGAAACAACCACATAAGGAGTTCAAATCCTTCTAAGCTACTATATTATATATAGTAATCATCCATCAAAATACAATTACGTCTCTCATACGTAGTTACGTCAGCGAGCGTTGGCTAAAATCGATTAACCAAAGCTCTGATACCAAATGTGACGACCGCCCATGACTCCCTCATGAAACAAGGGAATGTTGCGCTGAAAAGTGTGCCAGGCAGCCATGGACGATAGTCAGGGTAAGATAAAACAGCAGACTCTATCGTATTACTCACAGCGCATGGACAAAATACAATAGAAAATATACATAGTGAAGCTCTATAGAACAGAAGTCTCATCATATAAACTCGTAATAGTTTTATACAATCATCTGAATAGTCAATACATCAAGCCTCACTACATAACACTCAGAGTATCAAACAAACAGCGGAACATCCAGTACATATAGTAGGAAAACAATATGCAAAAGCCTCCAGCTCGTCTTCGTCATCAACAGCGTTGGTAGCCCAGAACAGCACCTGTCACCTGCTACCTAGTCTGCCCATCCCAACATGGATGAACAGCCCAAGTTAATAAGAGTTGAACATAAAACCTTGAGTTAGACAACAGTCTTAGTGAGCAGTAAATTAACTATCAAACATACCAAAAGAGCATAAAGGATAAAAGGAATAGGAACTCAACCATCCCACTCCACCTCATTCTACAGTGATAGCCCCCGGACCCACTAAGCATAAACAAGCATAGCAAAGGAGACATTTAAAATAAAGTAATTATCACTTGAGTCAAGGTCGATGTTTTCCAAATACAAACCCCCAAGGCCTAAACCAAGATCAGATAAGCACCTAGAATACACCGCTCTTGAGGCCGAATGATGATACAACCAAACATCCATGACTCTGGCTATCACTGTTATCATTGCTTTGAATTCACCGTTAGTTGAATGACCGCCTGTCAAGGGATAATGGTAACCCCGGTTCTAGACATAACTCCACACGTCGTCGCAGCCCGTGCCTAGGAATTTTCGCAACTACCCAGAGTACTAGCACGTCATCGCAGCCCGTGCCTGGAACGTCGTCGCATCCCGTTCCAACGTACTCTTGCTTTGAGCATGCTAGAACCTTCAATAACGATAAAATCTTAGCCTTCTAGTCATCCTCCTCGACGACTATTCCCATACTAGCTCAAGCGCCTCTCAACCTAACCATTATCAACCAACTCGAATCGCATCACCGAGTTATCAACATGCTTGGGATGATCCCGTCTGGATTAAACCAAGGCTTTCTCACATCATACTTTGCTTCATCGCATCATAGCAAAATCCCATCTCAACATCATGGTTTGCCTCATCGCATTATGGCAAAGTCTCATCTCAACATCATCATCAAATCTATCCATATGAGCTTCAACATCCGCTTCATATGCCACAAGCAGCTTTCCTTATTCAAGAGCCTTTCCACTTAGCTTTTGAATCATCTTCGACCGACTTGCCCAAATCAAGTTATCGATCAACTAATCAATCAAATCAAACATTAATCCAAGCAATCAATCATTCAAACAAGATCTAAATAAACAATTACAACAATAATGGCAATTTCGTAAATAAAGAGTTCAAATCTAACATGCATTCTAACAAGCATGAATTATGAACAATATCTCCACAACTTGATGAATGAACTTGCATTAGTGAACATGTAGTAAAATAGGTGTCAAAACTTCATAGATGATAGATCTACATGCATACTTAGGGAAAATGCAAGAAATCACTATCTTTAACACATAAACAAGCCACCGATCCAATATACTCCCTTGGGTCCGTGTGAGAGATAACTACCACTCACCGAATCACCAAAACACCTCAAAAACAACCAACTCTAGATCTGGACATCAAAGATCTAAGCTTGATCCGGCAAAATCTCACTTCAATCGATGAAATCTCTCTTTGTTGGATGAAGATCTTCAACTTTGGCTCTTGGATCTTCGATTTGATCTTCAATTTAGATGGAAGGAATCACTAGATTGGAGTGGAGAAAAGAAGTGAAGAAGTGTTGTAGTCGAGCTCTCAAAATGGCAGCACTTCGTCGCTTCGAAATCCGGTGCCAAAAAGTGAGGCGAACCCCTTCTATTTATAGGCTGAAATCTCCCTGAGTCGCGCCCCTATAAGTCGCCGCCGACCTACCCCATGAGTCGTCCACGACTCATCAAAGCCTACGACCCACGACTCAAGCCCCTAACGACCCAACGCCTTAACACGGCCTAACGACTCATGCTTCATGCGACTCAACAACATAGCTGACCCAACCACCTAACGACCTAACAAACACGGAGTCTCACGCGCACTCAACACAGGCACGACTCAACACATGCAGTGCCTCGACCTAACGACCTAAGTCCTTAACACACGCGCGCGACTCAACGGCCTACGACTTAAAGCCCTGCCGGCCTAACCACTAAACCTGATGTCGACCCAACGACTCAATATGCACGCGACCTAACTGAGATACGCGACCTAACTCGTACACGAGTTACGACCTACCACGAAGTCGCTCACACGACTCAGCGACCTAACGCTATACGACCCAACTCAGCACACAGAGTCCCACGACTTAAGTCTTCCTCCTTAGGTCGTTCGAACGACTTATCCCTTAGGTTGTTAACCCGTTAACCCTGTTAAGCCGCTAACTATTAGGCCATTAACTCGCTCAGCCGTCCTAACTCCATGCCGACCTAACTAGACATAACGACTTATCATAGGTCGCTTACGACCTAACTTCCTAAGGTCGCTTCACCGACCTATCTCCTCCCATTAAGTCGGCAATCACCTATAAGTCGCTCCAATCACTAAGTCGCTAGTATCTACAGGTCGCTCCAATTCTATAGGTCGCTAGCTTCCCCTAACTCACTCACACGACCTAAACTACCAAACGACCCAAGCTTCCTACGACTTAAACACCACACGGGTTAACTTCATACGACTTAAGCTTTGGTCGACTCAAACTCTAAACGACTTAACAACATCAACGACTTAAAGCACATAGTTTAACAATGTTTCGATCCGTAAAAATACGGGTCGTTACATAACACGTTCTACGCAGTTGTCGAAATTAGAAAAATTTAATGTTGATAGAATTTAATTTCTAATGAGACATTACATTCTATCTCTTGAAATATCACCCAACCTGTGATGCCATAATTTGAAAGAATTCTCAACATCACGATTTCTCTTGACTCTATGTTTATGATTAACATTAGTAATATACATTGATAATAGAGATTCAAAAAAGGAAGAATTCAAACATAATTTATATAGATTGTCACATAATAATCCAAAACCAACAAACTTAGAGTTTTGATATAGTTTTGACTCATTATTTCTAAACTGAAACGGAAAACCACATGCATCAAGTCTAGAAACAAAAATTAAAGTCCTAATCACACTAGGAACATAAACCACCTCATGTAAATTAAGAATAAAGCCACTCTTCAAAACCAAACGAAGAGTTCCAATAGCCTCGAATTTAGCCTTTAAGACATTAGCAACTATAAGTTTTCCTTCTCCCCTTTGAAGCATCCTCACGAAATGAAATCCCTACAATGAGTTCATAATGTGCACTAGTGTCAATCCAGCACATATTTAAGGGAATAACAACTAAAAGTTTCCACAAATCATGAAATTTAAATCATTACTCTTTTTAGCAAGCCAATTTTTAAATTTCACACAGTCCTTCCTCACGTGTCCATGCTTCATATAATAATGAAACTTAGTGCAACGTCCCACCTTTTCGACTATCGAAAGTCGACACCAAATACATCCTTGGTATTTAAACATCGAACATGCAATCATCGGAAGGGCTTATTGTTAGGATAAATAAAAGAAAGAAATAGAGAACAGGGAAAATTAAAATTTCACAGCAGAATCGACAACATATAATATAACAAGGACAGTAAAAACTGCCACTCCAAAATACAGAGTATATTAGAGTTAAAAACAAACATTATCAGCTAGACAGTTATAAAAGCCTAACCTTATAATTGTTGATATGGATACTATATAATATAGCGAACCTCTAGCTCTACTCTAAAGACTACATATCTCCATAGCCAACCTGAGGAAAATACTTGGTTTAACCCAAGCACTATAATAAAATAACACCAGATCAGTCTGGAATACCAACATGAGAAAACTCAGGTAATATGGTGAATATATAAAATTTTGCGAGACTACGCCGCTGACGCGGAACAGGTTTTTACCTTACAAGAACAACATCCATATAGACAGCGGTGGAAATAAACAACAGTGAAACAATTCTAAATAAGGATGGGCATAAATAATATAAAAATCCAAACTTGAAAAAATGAGAAAACACTCTGAATGAAAACCCAAACTGGACAAAGTGGAAAAAAACAAGGTAAACTATACAAACTTGAATGCATGGACAAAACCAGTAATTAAACATCACGAAGAGGGGTAGAATCTTCTCATTGCTATTAAAGAAAACAATTCGAAAGTTCGAATTAAATAAGTAAAGGAAAATTTCCAACAAATGACTAGGAGGGTGCACCCCCCTTGAAGTATACCTCTAGTAATATATGACTAAGAAGCTCATTTACTCTGTGAAACTTCTCGGAACCCTCCAAGCCGGACTGTGCCAAACCTTACTGAGTATCCAAATATTTCACATCTAATAGCACCACCGAATCCAATCTAGATGAGATGTAAAAGTATCCTGATTGGAGCACTCCACATAGTTTGGCCCCCTCTCGCGCTGTGGTTTTAGTCATTTCCGACAAAGGATATCAATGCTCGGTGGAGCAATAAATCGTTTTTAAGGTGACGATACACCATGAAGAAAGCAAAATTCGATAATTAATAAATCAACTATCGGGGATAATTTTTAAAACGATCGTATATGAAAATTATCCGTATATTCCAAATAAGTGCTATCCCTCGGTTTAAAATGAAGGTAGGCAAGTTGAGGTAGTGTTACCTCTAGGCATCACCTTGACGACATTTTAAACCTTTAAGGTAGTAACGAGTCCACGTCTCAATTTTTAGCATTAAAAGTATGACTAAATCCTTTCCATATAAGCGATCGTTTATGGAGTTACTTTTCCATAACCAAATAGAATTTTACTTTTTTAAAACTGGACTTGTGCTTGATTTTCATATTACAGTATCCCTAAAACACTTTTAGAAATTCCTTTTAAAATATTCTTTTAAAAGACAAATTTTATAATGCTAAATGTATTAAAAACAAAGGTCAAAAACAAAAGTCATTAAAATATTATGTAGTATAAGCCCAAAATAAGTTACGCTTAACTTTATTTATAAAAAATTCCTTTTAAGGGATTTTCACATTTATTAACCATAATCTATGAATTTAAAACAATGTTAATTATCCTGAAAGATAATTAATCACATTTATAGTCTCTTTTAAATAAGAAAATCAATTAATTTAAATAAAATAGTTAATTATTTACTAAACACTTTTGTATCATCAGTAAACTAACTTTAAAACCTTTATTAAATCAGTTTATTAACTTTAAAACACTTTCATTAAATTAGTTAATTTACTTTCATCACTTTTATTAAATTAATTTACTATAAATATCATTAATTAAAAAGATTTATTAAATTCAAATAATCATCACTTAAAACGAATAATTAATCTCAAACATCATTAATTAAAATGATTAATAAATTTTAAATGCAACTAATTAAAAACAATTAATTAGTTTCAAATAGGCATAAATTAATTGAATTAATTAAATTTAAACATCATTAGTTAAAATGATAAATTAAAACATCATTTGTTAAAATGATTAACTAACTATAAAACATCATTAATAAAATGATAAACAAAATTTCAAATATCGCTAGGTTAAAAAATTAATTAAATTTAAAACAGTCATTAATTGAAATGATTAATTAAAGTTAAAAATCATTATTTAATATTGTAACAACCCGAGACTTTGCGCTAATTAGACAATAAAAAACCTGTTGCTAATTGTTATTGGCACTTTATTTTGGTTAAAATTCTTTTAAGAAAATTTGTTAAAGAGATATAATGGGCTTTAAATTGAAAAAAATAATAAATTGGGCCACACTTCTTTTGACATTATGTTACAGGATGATATTTGTTCTCCTCTTATTTTTGCAAACCCGACCCTTTGCAAATCCATTCATTCGTTTTAAACCCTAATCGGAAAAAAAAAAAGGGAGAAACGATAACGGCGGCCACTTCTTTTCGTCTCCTTCCATCTGAGATTAGGGCTCTTTGAAGCGTCTTCAATCGCGTGGGTGATCGGGAGTGGCTTCTCGTTGCTTACCTCGGCTGCGCAATTCCAGATCGAGTTCGACCTTGGCTTCGTTGGATTTGGAGCTGCGACTCGTCGACAAAAAGTGAGTGAACTCTCTTTACTCACATCTAGTTTGAAATGTTCTAGCTTATCTGTTTATTGTGTTTTGGGGTCTTCGATTCAGCTTGGTCTTATGATGTGTTTTTGGTTCTGGCATTTCACTGTAAGTTATGGCTTTGATTGTTTTGTTTTGAGGTTGATGATTCCTTGTTTTTGAATATCATGGCACCGTTGTATTCTCGTAGACACCACGACTTGATCTGCTTTCGGCTTCGGTCGCCTTGTTTTGTGTGATTGTTAAATTCTGATTTCCAAGATTATGCCTTGAGTTTGAAACCTACAGATTTAGCTTTGTGAAAGTATTCATTTGACTTCGACAGTTTTGGGACCCCTGATATTGCGGCCATGCCTTTGTGAAAATATATTTTGATGGAATTCTAAATTGACTTGCTTTTGCTAAGTACTGATTTTAGCCATTAGCTATAGCTTGAAATTTTCCGTTGGCTTTGAAATCTCCCCTGTGTGATTGTACCATTAAGTTGTTCACTGTCTACATGAACCTGAAATTCGTGTCTGTAAGTGGATAGCATCTCAAGTGTATTCCATGGTTCACCATTCTCGAGTTCACTGCATATTATTGCAGTTGCCACTGCCTTCACTTGTACATGTTCATTGTACTTGAATATGTTGCATTGGTCTGTGTCATTGAAGTAGTTGTCACTGTGTACACTTCTGTTGCCACTGTGTTCATTTCTATTGATTTGGTGCCTTCATTTCTGTTGTATTCTTCCATTTGACAACCGTTTATTTCACTTGAGTGTACATGCAGCTTGGAGACAGTTTCCTTGTAGTGCTTACATTCTTGAAACTATTTTGACTTCTGGAATTACTTGAGTTTCTTGTTGCATTAAAACACCTTATTTGATTTACTTGCATGGTTACATGCGTGCTCAATATCACTTGATGTTGTTGCTTCACCACTGAGCCTTATTCATGCTTGTGTCATTGGGAATCTGTAGTGTTTTTGAATGCACATATAAGTTGCTTGACCCTTGCATATGTGCTGCTTTGTCCAGTTTTATGCATTCTGACTGTTGTTCTATGGTTCACCTTGCGTCTTTGAGTATTCTTGCATCATGTTGAATTTGGTGTAGTTGTGTGAACATGTTGTTGCTACACACATACTTGTTCCACTTGTAGCCTTTGTGCTTTGTACTGTGTTACACTTGAATGTGTAGCCTTGTTTCACTAATTCAGTCTGGTACTGTTTCAGTGATAGGTTGTTTTATCATGTTCACTTGGTGTCTTTTGCAATATCGTTTACCTTTCCAAACAGTTCTGGTTGTCTTGCTACATGTGGTGTTCAATTTAATTGAGCTTGCATTTGTATCATACTGTCTCTTGTGCCATTTACTTGGTGCTGTTCCATGTTGCACCCCCGTTTCATTTTATTCATTTGCAACCAGTAGTGTACGTCCATTGTGTACATTTGGGTTCGCATTTATGTCGTCCAAACTTGACCTCTGCAGTTTTTGATTGCTGTCGGTATTCAATGGGTACATCATCACTGTAGTGGCACGGCAGTGCACGCAAGCGTGAACTGCAGCCACACGGTATTCAATGGGTACATCATCACTGTAGTGGCAAGGCAGTGCACGCAAGCGTGAACTGCAGCCACACGGTATGGTTTTATGATATCTATCTTGTTTTGATTAATTGATCTTTTGCATATTCCATATGCTGTAGTGGCGAGGCAGTGCATGCGTGCGTGTACTGCAGCCCTACTCGACTTAATATTTTAATTGATATTTAAATGTTTTGAACTGTTTTGTTTATTTCAATTCAATATTCTGAATTGCATTCTGATTTGGTTTAATTACTGTCGTCTATTCATTATTTTATTATTATTGCTTCTGTGCACTAATAACTGAGTTTGAATTAGACTGACCCGAGTATTATTTTCTTTTGAATTTTAATACTCGGGTCAGACCGAGTATTTCAGGTTGTAGATATTCTGCTTTGGGTTGCTGCTAGAGCTATGAAGTTCTTTCATATCTTTTGGAGTTGTCGTGTCATTGTATAGGTTGATATGTATTCATGTATGTTAGTCGTTAATGTACTTGTATATATAACTTCCTGAGTCGACTGTTGTAGTTGTATCACATGTACCGTGTAAATGTATTGTAACTGACATCAGTTATTATATATGTATATGAGATTTTCTGTTTCATCTGTGTTCCGCATTCATATTATCTGTTATTAGTTTATATTTTGTCCTAGACTATTATAGCCACTGTGTAGTAGCTTTGAGTTTGCATCGGCATGTCGGATTTCCTCCTGAAATGAAATGTACGTCTTTACTATCTGGCATATCGGTGCTTGCACAAGGCAATTACACGGATGGTCGCTCCTCAACAGCCTTATTCTCCGTGCTAGTTGACAGCACTACACCGTAGTGCTCTTAACTAGCGTGGGTATAGAGGTGGGGCGTCACAGCTTGGTATCAGAGCCTGGGGTTTAGAACAAATATAAAACATAACTTAGATAGTACATGTGTTACAACTATTTGTCGATGTTTTCTCTCTCATCTTTGCTTAAGATCATCTTTGATTTGTTAGGTATGAATTCCTAACTCTTATTCATGAGCATTGCTGCTATTCTCTATTGCACTTGCTCATTTCTGTATGCACTGCTAAGTATCATTGTGTATATGCTTTACCAAGTTGCATATTGCTGCAACTCGTACCACTTCAATTTGAACTCGCATTGTTTATTCGAACTGCTGTATATATGCATTCTTATCTCCGATTCGTGTACTTAATGCAGTCTCCATGCAATTGGGTTTTGGGTATCAATCTTTGAGACAAATTGAGTTTCAATGGTCGACTCTGTCTGTTTATCCGACATATTGCATTTCAATTGTCGACTCTGTCTGTTTATCCATGGTTCTTTGGCTTTCATGTGCCTCTCTCTGATAGTTTTAAAATTTCTTTGGTATAAAAGAAATTGTCTTGGACTTTGCCTGGTCGATATCGACATTGACTTGACTTTTACTTTTGCTAAAGTCATTCAAGCATTTGTGCTCGTTCTGCTTTGTTTTTCCAATTGTTGATCGATTCTTCTTTTCGATTAGTTGTTACCACCTTTGTCAACTTTGATAACTTCTATTTTAGGAATTTTTGGGTATTCCTACTTTGATGGATTGGAATCGAATTCTTCGGATTTTATTCACGTCTTCGAATGTGAATCTTAGTGAATTGATTTGGTTTTCGAATTTAATCGATTCTTGATTATTTCCCGATTTGTTGCTATCATTTATTAGCAACTTTGATGACCTTTTCTTCGGGATTTTTGTGGACATACCTTTCGATGAATTCGGTATCGATTTCTTTGGATTCTATTCACATCTTCGTATGTGAATTCTTGTGATTGATTGTTTCTACAATCATTTTTGTGATTTGTCACTTTATAATATAAAGGTTTCAAATACTAATAGTAAATACCAAAACTCTTTTATCAAAATGTTTTCGACTCTATTTTCAATACAAAACTCTTTTTCTTAAACCGTTTCCTAATCTACTAGTATATACAGGCCTTTACCTCACTCGGATGAGAAATCTAATTAAACGGCTTAGTAAAACAAGTGGTATGAAACGCTTGCGTTTGCTTCGTCGGTTAATTCTTGGACTTATTCGATTGAACCTCATGTGACAATTTTCTAGTGAAGATTTACAATTTATTCGTAAATATTTAAGTTAAACAAGTGGTTATGGGACATGAAGCTAAACTTTTATATTTACTAACTTAGTGTAATTGACACTTCTCGTTGATCATGACGATCATTTTTACGGTTAGACTAGGCCTCATCGGTGTGATTTCGTCTCACACATATCTCTTGGGCTTTGAGGATTGTCTAGACACCATTTGTGTGATTTCGTTCACACATACCTTTTCGGTTAGACTAGGCCTCATCGGTGTGATTTCGTCTCACACATATCTTTTGGGCTTTGAGGATTGTCTAGACACCATTTGTGTGATTTCATTCACACATACTTTTCTTTTGATTGCGAGGTTAGTCTTGACCTCAATCTGTGTGATTCCGACTCACACATGTGGGGTAGCGCCCCACGGTCTTCGGGCCATTCGTGTGTCAAAATTAATGGCTTGCAACCATGAGATAGCGTCTCGTTAAGCGTTGCACGTGTTGATGATTTTTCATGCTCGCGTGTAGGTGAGATTCCGTGCTCCCGTTCTCGCTTTGCGTTGCACGTGTTGATGATTTTTCATGCTCGCGTGTAGGTGAGATTCCGTGCTCCCGTTCTCGCTTTGCGTTGCACGTGTTGATGATTTTTCATGCTCGCGTGTAGGTGAGATTCCGTGCTCCCGTTCTCGCTTTGCATTGCACGTGTTGGTGAGTTTTCATGCTCGCATGTAGGTGAGTTTTCGTGCTCCCGTTCTCGTTATGCGCTGCACGTGCTGATGAATTTTCATGCTCGCATGTAGGTGAGTTTTCGTGCTCCCGTTCTCGCTTTGCGTTACATGTGTTGATGAGTTTTCATGCTCGCGTGTAGGTGAGTTTTCGTGCTCCCGTTCTCGTTATGCGTTACATGTGTTGATGAATTTTCATGCTCGCGTGTAGGTGAGTTTTCATACTCTGTTCGAGTTTTCATACTCCGTTTGAGTTTTCATACTCTGTTCGAGTTTTCATACTCTGTTCGAGTTTTCATACTATGTTCGAGTTTTCATACTCCGTTTGAGTTTTCATACTCCGTTCGAGTTTTCATACTCTCATTCGAGTTTTCATACTCCCGTCCGAGTTTTCATACTCTTATTTTGTGATTTCTGGATTTCTTGTGTAGATTTCTAGAATTTGTGCTTCACCAATTTTCGTGATTTCTATTGATAAGTTTTATCAATTCTTGTGCATTGGTGAATTCGTGTGTCATTGACTTGTTATAAGTACAAGTTTAGGGTATGATATCCCTTTATATCTTTGAGAAGATTCTTGTGACACTTTTGATGAATGAAAATCCACTTATCGAAGTTGCTACTGATATCGCTATTTTAATCACGTGTTTTAAAAATTGTTTCAAAATAAAAATCGTTTTCAAAATTTTTATAGTTACGCTTTCAAAAGAATGAGGAAGCAATTTAAACGTTTCAGCAAAATCGAGGACTATGACCCCTTTCTTTTACAGATTCGTTTAATTCCGGACTTGTCCGTTTGAGGGTGAAAATTTGTAAATTCCTTTTATAAAATTAAGAGAATATTTTGTGATTGTATTGCCCATTGAGTGCTTTAAGAATTCTGGTCGGTGCGCTTGATCAACGATATCGATAGGAATCTCCTAGACGCTTTGATGAGACAATCAGACACAATAAATTGAATTTTAAAATTTTCTGAAAAGATAATTACATCAAGTAAATTGTAAATTTCGAAAGTTTTAGCTTTTCGGGAAAGAATATTATTTAAAACAACTCTTTTCCGACACTTCTATTCTGGTGATTCCCGTGGGAACCAAGACTCTATCGTTTGTACCAATGCTAATCGTGTTAGTTTGCATGCCATTCTCTTGCAAAAGAGAACGTGCTGTCTCTTGTGTTTCTAAATCATTAATGCCTATTGAGACTAGATATGTCACTCTTGATCTAGTGCTCGTGGCTATTGATTTCGCTCTTAAAAATTTTGGCATCATTATTTTGGGTGAGAAATTTGTTCTCTACCCTGTTCATGAATCTTGGGAATAGTTATTTTCTCATAAGGAACTTAATTTGCGTCAACCACGTTGACTCAAGTTCCTTACAAATTATGATCTTGATATTCTTTACCACTCCCGTATGGGAAATCGTGTTACCGATGCACTTGTCGTAGGCAACAAGTGGTTGTTTCTTTGATGATGTCCGAATGGAATCATCTTTTTACCAAGTTCATCAGACATTTCGATGTACTTCGTTTTATTGAGCTTCGTCTCATTCCTTTTATGGACTTACGTCTGATGTTCTTTTATGTTGATCGGTTCATCGGATGTACCATTATTGTACTATATCGATGTCCCGACTTTTTGGTTCACTGGACGTACCGTTTTTGTACTACGTCGGCGATCCGAATTAATGAAGCTTTGATTCATCTGGCGTATCGTTATTGTACTACGCTGTTGTTCCAAATTATTCGTGTTTCACCTATGAAAGGTGTTGTGCGTTTCAGTCGGTCGAGAAAGTTAGTGCCTCAATATATTGGGCCATTTCCTATCACTGAACGTATTGGTTTCTTGGCTTATCGCCTCTTATTACCGGCTCAATTTTCTGTTATTCATGACGTGTTTCACGCGTATTTCTTTTACGGAAATGCCTTAGGGATTCCAATTTTTATTCTTGAGCCCGGTATTATTGAAGAAATTGAAGTTTCACCAGATTTGACTTTGAGCAACATTCTATTCACATCATTGCTTCGGGGGTTGAGCGCCTTCGAAATAAAGATGTTTCTCATGTGAAAGTACAGTGGTTCTCAAATCCTAGGGATTTCATTTAGGAATCCGGAGAACCCATCGAGCAAACACGCTCAATCTTATTCTTTCATGCTCTATATGATGAACTTCCTATTTCAAATTTCTTGATCTTGTGATGAATTATTCTTATGGTTGCTACCTTTTGTCCATGTATTCCTTATGATTGCGAGGACGCAATTTCTTTAAGGAGGGGAGTCTGTAACAACCCGAGACTTTGCGCTAATTAGACAATAAAAAACCTGTTGCTAATTGTTATTGGCACTTTATTTTGGTTAAAATTCTTTTAAGAAAATTTGTTAAAGAGATATAATGGGCTTTAAATTGAAAAAAAAAAATTGGGCCACACTTCTTTTGACATTATGTTACAGGATGATATCTGTTCTCCTCTTATTTTTGCAAACCCGACCCTTTGCAAATCCATTCATTCGTTTTAAACCCTAATCGGAAAAAAAAAGGAGAAACGATAACGGCGGCCACTTCTTTTCGTCTCCTTCCATCTGAGATTAGGGCTCTTTGAAGCGCCTTCAATCGCGTGGGTGATCGGGAGTGGCTTCTCGTTGCTTACCTCGGCTGCGCAATTCCAGATCGAGTTCGACCTTGGCTTCGTTGGATTTGGAGCTGCGACTCGTCGACAAAAAGTGAGTGAACTCTCTTCACTCACATCTAGTTTGAAATGTTCTAACTTATATGTTTATTGTGTTTTGGGGTCTTCGATTCAGCTTGGTCTTATGATGTGTTTTTGGTTCTGGCATTTCACTGTAAGTTATGGCTTTGATTGTTTTTTTTGAGGTTGATGATTCCTTGTTTTTAAATATCATGGCACCGTTGTATTCTCGTAGACACCACGACTTGATCTGCTTTCGGCTTCGGTCGCCTTGTTTTGTGTGATTGTTAAATTCTGATTTCCAAGATTATGCCTTGAGTTTGAAACCTACAGATTTAGCTTTGTGAAAGTATTCATTTGACTTCGACAGTTTTGGGACCCCTGATATTGCGGCCATGCCTTTGTGAAAATATATTTTGATGGAATTCTAAATTGACTTGCTTTTGCTAAGTACTGATTTTAGCCATTAGCTATAGCTTGAAATTTTCCGTTGGCTTTGAAATATCCCCTGTGTGATTGTACCATTAAGTTGTTCACTGTCTACATGAACCTGAAATTCGTGTCTGTAAATGGATAGCATCTCAAGTGTATTCCATGGTTCACCATTCTCGAGTTCACTGCATATTATTGCAGTTGCCACTGCCTTCACTTGTACATGTTCATTGTACTTGAATATGTTGCATTGGTCTGTGTCATTGAAGTAGTTGTCACTGTGTACACTTCTGTTGCCACTGCGTTCATTTCTATTGATTTGGTGCCTTCATTTCTGTTGTATTCTTCCATTTGACAACCGTTTATTTCACTTGAGTGTACATGCAGCTTGGAGACAGTTTCCTTGTAGTGCTTACATTCTTGAAACTATTTTGACTTCTGGAATTACTTGAGTTTCTTGTTGCATTAAAACACCTTATTTGATTTACTTGCATGGTTACATGCGTGCTCAAGATCACTTGATGTTGTTGCTTCACCACTGAGCCTTATTCATGCTTGTGTCATTGGGAATCTGTAGTGTTTTTGAATGCACATATAAGTTGCTTGACCCTTGCATATGTGCTTCTTTGTCCAGTTTTATGCATTCTGACTGTTGTTCTATGGTTCACCTTGCGTCTTTGAGTATTCTTGCATCATGTTGAATTTGGTGTAGTTGTGTGAACATGCTGTTGCTACACACATACTTGTTCCACTTGTAGCCTTTGTGCTTTGTACTGTGTTACACTTGAATGTGTAGCCTTGTTTCACTAATTCAGGCTGGTACTGTTTCAGTGATAGGTTGTTTTATCATGTTCACTTGGTGTCTTTTGCAATATCGTTTACCTTTCCAAACAGTTCTGGTTGTCTTGCTACATGTGGTGTTCAATTTAATTGAGCTTGCATTTGTATCATACTGTCTCTTGTGCCATTTACTTGATGTTGTTCCATGTTGCACCCCCGTTTCATTTTATTCATGTGCAACCAGTAGTGTACGTCCATTGTGTACATTTGGGTTCGCATTTATGTCGTCCAAACTTGACCTCTGCAGTTTTTGATTGCTGTCGGTATTCAATGGGTACATCATCACTGTAGTGGCATGGCAGTGCACGCAAGCGTGAACTGCAGCCACATGGTATTCAATGGGTACATCATCACTGTAGTGGCAAGGCAGTGCACGCAAGCATGAACTGCAGCCACACGGTATGGTTTTATGATATCTATCTTGTTTTGATTAATTGATCTTTTGCATATTCCATATGCTGTAGTGGCGAGGCAGTGCACGCGTGCGTGTACTGCAGCCCTACTCGACTTAATATTTTAATTGATATTTAAATGTTTTGAACTGTTTTGTTTATTTCAATTCAATATTCTGAATTGCATTCTGATTTGGTTTAATTACTGTCGTCTATTCATTATTTTATTATTATTGCTTCTGTGCACTAATAACTGAGTTTGAATTAGACTGACCCGAGTATTATTTTCTTTTGAATTTAATACTCGGGTCAGATCGAGTATTTCAGGTTGTAGATATTCTGCTTTGGGTTGCTGCTAGAGCTATGAAGTTCTTTCATATCTTTTGGAGTTGTCGTGTCATTGTATAGGTTGATATGTATTCATGTATGTTAGTCGTTAATGTACTTGTATATATAACTTCCTGAGTCGACTGTTGTAGTTGTATCACATGTACCGTGTAAATGTATTGTAACTGACATCAGTTATTATATATGTATATGAGATTTTCTGTTTCATCTGTGTTCCGCATTCATATTATCTGTTATTAGTTTATATTTTGTCCTAGACTATTATAGCCACTGTGTAGTAGCTTGGAGTTTGCATCGGCATGTCGGATTTCCTCCTGAAATGAAATGTACGTCTTTACTATCTGGCATATCGGTGCTTGCACAAGGCAATTACACGGATGGTCGCTCCTCAACAGCCTTATTCTCCGTGCTAGTTGACAGCACTACACCGTAGTGCTCTTAACTAGCGTGGGTATAGAGGTGGGGCGTCACAAATATGACTTAGTTAAATTCAAATCTCATTAATCAAATAGATTGATAAAATTTAAAACATCACTAATTAAAGTAATTAATTAATTCAAAATCATTAGTTAAAACAGTTAATTAATTTAAACAACCATTAATTAAAATGATTAATTAATTTAAAATATCATTAATTAATAAGATTAGTGAATTTTAAAATTCTATTTAGTGAAAATGTTAATCGATGGAATTTCTATCGGATTAGAAAACCATCGATAAATTTCAAATTAAAAATAACCGCAAGCGCATGGTGTACGAATGTAACACGTGGCGAATACGGGTCGATCCATAGGGAGTTGTTAGAGTTTTAAAAATCTATTCAATCAAATTAGATCAAATGGAGGAGAAATTGTTGATTAGAACTAAAATGAAGCTAAAACTAGAATTAAAATGTGATTAGAAAACTATTGAACTAGAGAACAATTTAGAGGCAAATCCACTCTCATATTTTTGTAAATCAACAAACAAACAATTTATGATCTCTAACTTTGATTTAAGTGAAATATTATTGTATATATCATAAGTATGGTTTGTTTATGTTATTAATTAACATAACTCAAACCATCAAATTATAACACAACAAATAACCCACTTATAATTCTCATGAAAATGAAGCCAAAGCAAAAGCTATTTTAAGTATGATCTATTTACTATTGTAACTAGTAATATAGATCATCAAATTTCATTTTTACTTTACTTTCACAATCAAAAATGGATTAGCAAATGATGATGCAACTTATGTTTATGTTGAATAAGAATAGCTCATTTGCATAAGCAATATAAGCTATCAAACACACTTGTATAAACTTGCATCAAAATCCACTTCATGAAGCATAAACCAAATGAGATCATAAATCATAAAATATTGAAATTACATAAAGTTAGAGAGCTTCGTCACCCCTAAATTGAAGGGGTTTAGCTTCTCATTTGTGGCATTGAAGCAACACAAGTAAGTTTCAACATTAAAAAGAAAAGAAAATAGAAAATAAACAAAGAAAGAAAAAGAGATCAGCTACTAACTACTTGCATAAATGTAAATCTAAGCTATGAACATAAGGAGAAAGAGAGCGTAGAAATAAACATTAACAATAAAACAAAGAAATGCATGTAGAAAAGAGAGAAGAAAGAGGCTTGGAAGCCAAGTTTATTTCATAGAACATTGAGCTTACACTTTGATCTCTTAATTTCTTAAGTAAAATGAAAGAGTAGAAGATGATTTTTTCATGTACATAAGAGGGCTATTTATACATGCATAAAACCCTAATTCTATTTTAAGGGAGCTTCCTAAATTGCCCTTTAGGAAGTGTGGCCACCAAGTAACCATTATCCACTAATTAATCCATCATTTGTTTTGCATGAAGCTTTAACATCCACTTAGTTGTCCATTAGCTCCAAATTGTACATTTAGATAAGTGGGTAGGGTCCTCCATGTTCATGGCTTGAATTATTTCCCTCTTCTTTCATTTGTATTCATTTATGCATGCATATATCTTCATATTAGCCTCTTCCATATGCATCCAAATTTCTATAAAAATTATCAAAAAATGTCCAAGTAAAAATTCTTACATTGACACATGCACAAAAATGATTGTTTTGCCCCTGAACGAAGATGAAAATATGATGGTTTGGAAATAATTGAATTTTGGTTTTAAACGTGTTAAAATGCCCAAATATGATGTTTATTTAAATAAAAAGAGATAAAATATGGATGTAAATATATGCACATTTACGTGCACATCAAATACCCACACACTTATCTTTTTATTCGTCCTCGAATAAAGGAAAACTAAGATAAATCTGTTTTCGTAGGGAGCACGATTGCATTGAGCGTATGCAATAAGCCGTTGAACCTCTGGGTGTCCCCAATAGGACGAGTGTTGTCTCATGAGGGTTTTCAGCGGATATTACCCACAAAATCCAAATGCAGGATGAACATATTGACAAAATGCAAGATTTATTTACAAAGAGATGAATTGTAACGACCCGTAAATTTTCGATAATTAAATAGCTAATTTAATAAGATTTCGTAATTTAATGTTAGAAAAAAATTTGTAAGTCGTTCGGAATAATAATAACTGGAATGAATTGCAACAATAATTATCCAAGTAATGAAAAATAAAAGCTACTTAGTGAATGCCTTTGCAATCGATAGTTGAATAGGATAATAAATGTTGAATTCATTGGGTATAATAGAGTAATTGATTGATAAGTAAAATCTATTTAAAATCAAATATTGAATATTGAACAGGTAAATTGTTTAAATTAAATATTTAAACTTATTGAATAATTGAATATCTGTAAAATGAAATAGTGTCTAAATTATGAATTGGTTTTAAGGGTTAAATCTTATAAGTTCAATTTCAATATTTCAAAAGATAATGAATTATTGGATAAGGTAAATTGTTAAAATTTAATATTTGGAATTTATTGAAATCTTTAATAATGGGAATTGAATAACCGTATAATGAAAATGGTTGTTCTATAATCTTAATTCGTTTCAAAAATTAAATTTTAAGTTCGTTTTGAATATTTCAAAAGATAGTGATTTAACAATAATCAAATTGTTTAAATTTAAAATGACAAATGTTTGAATAATTAAATTCCGAATTTGGTATGATTAATTTGATATTGAAATTTAATATATGGAAATAGAGTGAACAATTGAAATTTGATTTAATATGATTCAAATTGGTTTCCAAAGTGAATGTAAGTTATATCGGGATTATAATAGAGTTAATAAGATTTTAAAATTGAAATTTATTGGATAATTGAATAACGGGTTTAATATGATTAAAAATGATTTGTAAAATTTTATTTTATCATATTAAAGTTAGAATGATGTTGTAGAACTTTTAAAATCGATTTAAAAGTAAAATTGTGAGAATTGAATATTTTAATATTTAATTATCGACTGAAAAATAGCCAATTTTTGAACAGTCTCAGAATTGGACGAAACTAGTTCCATTGGATCCATAATAATTTGTTATTATCGGATTTCAATTTTCGTAGCAATCGGACTTGTCGTTTGATCGTGGCAGCTCGAAACACATCGAAATGGTTTTAATATTAATTTGGCGAGTTAAAATAGTCATTTTTCAAACAGTCTCGGATTTCGACGAAACCAGTTTCATCGGATCCGTAATGTCATATTATTGTAAGGTTTCAAATTTCGTGTCAATCGGATTTACCATTTGTCCGGGGCGAGCCAAAACGTATAGAAATTCGTTAAATCGGTTTAATTTAAATTTGATCGTTTATTTCTGTAACTCGCACATACGATCGAATTAGCTTCCGAAACCTATTTCATTGTGTCCGGAACGCGGGGTAAACCCTAGAAACGCCCGTCACCGCGCGTAAATCGGAGTTCGGAAAACTCGGGATAAGTAGCGTTTCGAGAAATTCCTATAAATAGCCCCTTTATAAAAAAAAATATAGCTAGGGTTTGCTTCAGCTGCCGTCACTTGTATTATCAATGGCCGAAAATTGCCATTCTTCTTCCCTTCCGATCTCTTCATCCATCGACTTTCATCCAAAACTCCCAACTGGAAAAACGTAGAGAGCATCGATATCTCTCTACCCAACGGTTAAGATCTGGAATGGCGAAGTGTGGAGGCTCCAAATTGCTCGCGTTCTTCACGGGTTTGGGCACGTTTTTCGAAGCGTAGGGGAGGCCGTGTACGTGCGGTCGGCTGGAGGAGGTGGAGTTCATCGTGGCGCGCGCATTGGAGCTGGTTGATCGAGCTAAAAGCGATCGTGGAGCGTGCGGCCCTAAGCCCTAGACGTGCGTGCGTGGTGGGTTCTTCTACCTGTAGATCGTGTATCACCTATTGGGGGAGAAAGCCACGTGCGGCCTTGATCTGATGAAGGCAAGATCTAACGGCTGTGATGTTTGTAAGGTTCAAAATTGAAAATAAAAGTGTAAATTTATTTTATATTAATCGTTCAAACTTTAAACTATCATAACTGTTTCATACGAGGTCGGATTCGGACGAAACTTTTTGCGTTGGAATCGTATGGACGAGCTCTACGCGATGCAACTAGATTGGAGTCATTTGGAGCAAGTGAAAATTTCAGGTAAAATTAAACGCTCGTTTAATTTTATTCGAAATAAAGCGCTGGAACTACATTGAACTCAAGGTGAGTGTTCTATAACGCTCACAACGTACTAAATATCTTTATGCTAGTTAAATTGACATTATGAAGTGTTACGTTTTATTTGTCATTGTTTGATAAAATTTAATTGTCATATAGATTGTCATTTGAATTAATCGCTGAAATTAAATTGACAGTTAAATTTAAATTAAAATTGAAATTGAATTGCGATTAAATTACCTGACATTGATAACTATGAAATTGCCATGAATTGTATTGCCTATTGGATGATGTATGTCGATGGATGTTATTGGTTGATAGTTAAATGTTTGGATGGTTATTTGCTTATATATACTGTTATGCATACATATGACACCGTGATTTGATTTAAGCGATATATATTCATCCTTGACATTTAATTGAAATAAATAATTACTTGGCCATAGGGTAGAAAATTATATACGGATACCGAATTGGCTAAATTAATATTTTTAAAAATTATCGATTTGAAATTTATTTAAATGTTTTGATTTGAAAGTTATAAATAGAAATCGATTTATAGAAATCGAATTTATCGAAAAATTGAGTTGGAATGTTGAAATAAATTTTGGTTAAAAGAAATTGTTAAAAATTAAAGTGGAGACTTTGGAATTTAAAAATCGGGATATGATTGAATTTTGAAAATTGATTTGTTTAAAGATTGAACCTAAATTCGAGCTTTGAACATTTCTAAGTAAAAGCAATATAAAAATGATATTTTGAAATCGAGCTTGGAATTGAATCATATTCGAAATTGGATTTAAACTTGAATATTATTGGAAAATTTTGTTAACTATTATAAATTGATATTGTGAAAAATCAAGCTAAAAATCGATATACATTGGAATTGAATAAGTTGAAGGTGAATGTAAAAATTGATTAAATTTGAAGTCAAAGTTGACATTGATTTGAATTGAAATCGAAATTGAATCGGTAAATTGGAAATTGAAATTTATTTGAATTGGGAAGTTATAATTGAAATGGATTGGTTTTGAAGCTGTTTTAATTTGTTTTCCAAATTACTCTATTATATAAACCATTTTGAATACTTAAACCATTTTAATCTATTTTTAATCTACTTAACACAATTTAAATTATTTTAAACTAATTTATCTATTTTAAATCCATTTTAAAGATTTTAAGTATTTTTGACTATTTTAATTATTTAAACTAATTTTAAACTACTTAAACTATTTTCTAAAAATTTCAAGCTGTTAATAAGGTGAAATGTTTATATTTAAACCTTGAATTTAAATACGAATTGAGTTAAATGAAGTTGCAATCTAAATTGAATTTCGAAATGATTTTGAAATCGAAATGAGATATTGATGCGGAAAATTTAAATTAAACGGATTTGATTAGATACGACGATATTTGAAACGGAAAATTTAAATTAAACGGATACGAATTGGAAATTGAAATTCATTTGAATAGATACGACGATATTTGAAATGGATTTGATTTTTGAAGCGAATATGATATTTTGATATCAATTATGAATCGATTTGAAATGTAAAAGAGCCAACGGTGTAATAATACGTAGTTATTAAAGAGACCGGGATCGGATATGGACATACTCTCTGTCGATACCGAAAACCACTTTAATAACTATTATACGCGGAGTGTTGATCCAGAATGAAGTGGATGGTTTGGTGAACGTGTTGACTGAAGAAAGAGAACGATTATTGGATGACCCCTGACATGACTAAAACAGGAGCCGCGCCGGGCCATTGAGGTTCGCTACCTCTAGCGGACACGCTTCTTCGATACCATTTCTATTACATTTGTGATTCGATTTGGGTGCACCCCTTGATTTGGGAGTGTTGTTTCGCGGTGTTGGGGTGGCTGCTGGCTATGCCCAACATCAGTCCGGATCACGCAACTACTAGTATCCTAGTTGGTATCGCCTCATGTACTTTGTCATACTGATTATCCTATTCGCGACCACTACGTTATGCTTTGTGTTATACCTATGGGGTACCCTCTGATAACCACCAGTTTACGGTGGGGCTTACGGTGCTGTATAGACTATGGCATTATAAAAATGTGTTAAGGGGGATTATGGTAACGCCTTAACGCTATTTTGATACTTTATATTACTGATAGGCATTATCTACTTAGCGTATATTACTACATAGTAGATAGTTTCACGGATCCTTGAGAGATGGAAAATCCCGTAACATCTCTTGAGTTATTGCACGCACGTTGACACTGGATATGAGATGTCAAACCCCGTAAACATCTCTGACGCCGTTACACTCATATTTATTTACGATTGATTTAATTTTCATAAGGATATTTTAGTCCCGACTCGAGTGTTTTGTCTTTTCATTACGCTCGGGTCAGTCCTGAGTTTTTCAGATTTTTGAAGATCCATTCTGGAGGACGAAGACGAAGATTTGGTATACTATTACTATTATTACCCTTGCATCATGCTATCTGCTGCATTATTTAATTGTTCTGTTGTATATGTATTACTCTGATAAATGTTGTATAAGTAATTGTCAAAGTATAGTAAACAGCTTCATGAACTGTTTATTTGACTATTATATTTTATCGTTCCGCTGCGAGATTCTATGTTGTTTCATTTCCTTTATTTCTCTTTCTTTTCTTTTCCTATTTACCCCAATAACTATCTGCCCTTTTGAATGGTTTGGAATCGACATGTGTATTTGATCGTCGGTTTAAACTGTCCAAAAAGGCGGGTCGTTACAGTTGGTATCAGAGCTTTGGTTTAGCGATAAACCTTGGCTCTAGTGGGGAATGACTCATTGAAATAGGGGTAAACTATATGAATGAGTTGACTGTATATGAGAGAGCGTACTTGTTATTTGATATAAAATGGTTTTATATTGTGTTAACTTTGTTCCGTCGAGTATTTATGAATTCTGGTCGATACTTGGGACGCCAAGGCGTCGATAGGAATTTCTAAACACTCGAATAGGACAAACCAACACAATATCGTTTTGGAATATATTTTATATAAAAGAATTATTTGAATATTTACTCATTTTGATTGAATTAATTGTTAGGAGATGATGATATTAGATTATTATCGTTATTGTTTGATCAGTCAATATTTACAACAATTGATTAAATACCAATGGATTTGGGAAAATGAAATCTTGTAAACACCATTGATAATGAATATAAATGAATTTTAACTTGGATTTGGGAATTTAAATTCCGGTGTTTGAAATTGACGTACAAGAATTTGAAAAATATAATATGAGTATTATATGATAGCATAATTAAGTTGAAATTGTTTCGAAGGATTTTTTTTAATGATAAGTGTTATATCCCCTTCTCTTGATGCTAGAAAATGATTTCGGTGATGAGTGCACGCATCATCGGCGTTATTTTCGAGAGTCCGAGTGGGGGAGACCACTTAATAGCTTGTCTAAACCTTGTTTTGATTCAACTTTTATTTTATTTTGTATTCTCTATAGTATGATTTGATATATAAATTATATAAGTATATATTATTTCAAAACTTGATTTGAAATGAAACAGGGATTGGAATTCTTAAGTCCTTTATTAATAAATGATTTTTTTGAATGATTGAAATGAATTTTGACTTGAATCATTAAGGAACTTCTGAATTGTGAAATGAGAAATGAACCTAAGAGCTAAGTGAAAATATCAATTGAAGTAGAAATCCTTAGAATTAGGAAATTATGAACTTAAAATAAAATTGAAACTGTAAAACTCGCATAGTATTAAATTTCATTCTATAGCATAGATATAACTTACCAAAATATTTAAGAAGTTCAAAAATGTTATATAAATTGTTAATTGGATAATATACAAGTATAGGTTTGAATAATGAAATATGCATTTAATTAATGGTTTGCAAATATAAATAAAATTGTTAGTAAATAATTGGAATTTAAATTAACGTTTAAAGGTGATTCACAATTATGTTAATATAAAATGGAAATACTATATGTGAATGTAAATGTGAAATTAAATGATAGTGAAATTTAAGTAATGACTTAAGAATAAATTAATTGAAAATTCAACTTTAAATGAAAAGAAGTTGTATGTTGTTTAACTACATTCTATTTGCATAACTATAACTTACCAAATACTTAAAAGGTTTAAAATGCTAATAAGGATAAGTAGAGAAATAATATACCAGTGTGAGAGTGAATAATAAAATGTGAAGATCTATTGATAGTTGTAAATATAGAAGAAATTTAAGCTGTAAAATGAATGATATATCTAAGTGAATAAATAAAATTTAAAATTAATGAAATATAAAATTGGTAAATGGAAAGTAATTAAATTTGAATATAACTAAATATCAATAAACTTGGAAGTGTATGAAATTAAAGTTGACTTGGAAATGTATAATTGATTTAGTGTAGATTTTGGATGGATGTTAATGTTTGATAAGCACTGGTTGTTAGATGGATGATAATTGATTAAGTAGAATTCATTAGTGTTAATGTTATTGAATAAACGGAATAAAATTCTAAAATAATTAAATTCAAATTTGAAGCAAAGTGAAATTAAATATAATTGGATTCAATTTAAATTGAAGCAAATTGACTTGAATTTAAAATGTGAATGAAACAAACTTGAATAAATCGGAAACAAATTAAATGTAAACCTATTGCATGGATGAATAAGAAAATAAATGACTTTGTGTAACAACCCGCATATTTATCGGTTTTATATTTAAATATTTTATTTAAATATTTCATCGTTAGTCGGATTTTTATTCCGAAAAGCTACTTTTTGCATACGGTCGAATTAGGACTCGGGACCACTCCCATTGAGTTTAAAATGCCGTTTGCGACCTTTTTGAGTATAAGCTTCGATATGTTTGGAGAAAGTTGATTTTTGCTACTTTTTACTTTGGGTTTGGTTTTTGGGCTCAGCCCTATGTTAACTTATACTCCAAAACTGAACCACTCTCCCCATTCTCCCTCACTTCTTTCTCTTTTCAGTTTTCTAAGGTTTAATGGTGGGAGAGATTGGAAATTAAAACTCCAAAACCCTAGTTTCCCTTGCAAATCAAATTCCTAGCTCCAAACTCAAGAAGAACCCATTGGTAAGCTTCTCTTCTTCTTCTCCAACTTATTCTCTTACCAATTTCAGAAATTCCTAAACCTAATTTTGGGAATGTTCTCGTTTTTGAGCTTAGATTCAAGCTCAATTGGGTTGTGTTGAAGAGAGGTTGATTCTCCATTTGCTTTCAAGCTTCTTCTTGTTCGATTTTGTGAAAAGGTGAGATTTTTATCTCACATCTATGACTATAATTATCTTTGGTTGTTGGGTATGAATTCCTAACACTTCTTCATGTGCATTTGCTCTTGATTTGGATTGGTTTTGTGAATACTCCAATTTTTGGGTTTTTAAGTCAAATTTGTGTGAAATCCTTTTATGGATGTTTGATCATGCTTTTGGTGATGCATCGAGGAGCATATAGGGCCGGGTTGCCGATTGGCATAAACCCTTAGAGCCAATGTTCGTCCGGTTGCATTTTGGAAGAGTTAGCTCTTCATTTGAATAAGGCTGAAAAACAGCCCAGGCATGATTCAGTCGACTGAAAACTCTGTTCAGTCGACTGAACCTGAAACCCGAGAGTTTCCAGGCATGATTCAGTCGACTGAAAAACTCTGCACAGTCGACTGAAACTGGAAACAGAAAGTTTCCTGAACCTGAAAAATTTCCAGGCACAGGGTCAGTCGACTGAAAACTCTGTTCAGTTGACTGAACCTGCTGTTTGAGTCCAATTTGCCTTTTTGGATTGAAATTCCAATTTAAATCGATTCGTGATAATCCTATTTGTTGTTATCATCTATTATGGCTTTGATGACTCTTTTTAGGGATTTTTGAATATCCATTTCGATGGATCCTTTATCGATTTCTTTGGATTTAATTCACGTCTTCATATGTGAATTTTTGTGATTGATTGTTCTTACAATCTTCTTCGTGATTTGTCACTTTAAAAATATAAAGGTTTTCTATACTAGTAGTAAATATCAAAACTCTTTCCTCAAACGATTTCAATACTATTTTGATACCAAATTCGTTTATAAAACCGTTTTCCAATCTATTAGTATATACAAACCTTTACCTCACTCGTATGAGAAATCTAATTAAACGGCTTAGTAAAACAAGTGGTATGAAACGCTTGCGTTTACTTTGTCGGTTAATTCTTGGACTTGTTCGATTGAACCTCTTGTGACAATTTTCTAGTGGAGATTTACAGTTTGTTCGTAATATTTAAGTTAAGCAAGTGGTTATGGGACATGAAGCAAAACTCATATATTTACTAGCTTAGTGTAATTGACACTTCTCGTTGATCATGACGATCATCTTTGTGATTTAGACTAGCAATGAGCGATGTCTCTTTGTCTGCGAGGGAGACTAAACCCCGTTTTATGGAGTTTTGACTCAATTTGTGATGGGGTAGCAACCCATGGTCTTCGGGCCGTTTGTGGAGCTTCGGCTCAATTTGTGATGGTTAGCGACCATGGAATTAGCGTTCCGTTTGTGATACACGTGTTGGTGAGCTTTATGCTCCCGTTTGTGATAGGCCTTCCCCCCCCCCCCCCCCTTTTTGTGATTTCTGGATTTCTTGTGTAGATTTCTAGAATTTGTGTTTCGCCAATTTTTCATCATTTCCATTGATAAGTCTTACCGATATTTGTGCATTGGTGAATTTGTGTGTCATTGACTTTAGTGATTTCTGGATTTCTTGTGTAGTCTTCTGGAATTTGTGCGTCATTGACTTTTGCGATTGACATTGATATTATCGTCAATATTTGTGGTTTGATGAACGAAATAAAGAGTATGACACTTCTTGGATTCTTGTGTAGATTTTGTGATATTGATTAATCTCTTGTTGATTATCAACTACTTATATATCACAGCTTGGCCTTGTGATTATTATGTGTTTAGTCATAACTCTGATTCTATATCGTTTCATCTGATATCTATAGTTAGACTGATCCGTTTATTATTTTCTTATTAAATAATACTCGGGTCAGACCAAGATGTTACAGTTGCTTCTGCTTGACTTCTCTCTTGGGATTGATTTCTCTTGCTTTTGGTTAACTACTTAGATTAGTAGTTTTTGTTGTATACATTTGAGATATAGACTCCATAATGTATACTTATTCTTTTGTGTAGTTCATGTAACTATTCTTTTATGATATTGTGGATCTTTTTAGACCACTACTCTGATGTACACTTCCTAGTGTAATATTCATACCTATTTTCCGCCTTTGTGATATGAATTGTCTGTGACTGATTTGTGTTATGCTTATTTCTATATTTGTTTTCCGAAGGATTTATATAGCCACCGTGTAGTAGCTTTGAGTTTGTGTCGGTATGTCGGATTTCCTCTTGAAATAGAATGCATGTTATATTATCTGACATATCGGTGCTCGCGCAAAGAAATTACACGGATGGTCGCTCCTCAACAGCCTTATTCTCCGTGCCAGTCGACAGCATTCACCGTAATGTTCTTGGCTAGCGTGGGTATAGAGGTGGGGCGTCACAGCTTGGTATCAGAGCCAAACTTCGGAACAATATGGAATATTATAACAAGGATCATCGTCCTAAGTTCATCTTAGGAGTCGTGCTTTAGGATTTTATTCGGGTCTACGTACCGTTCTATCCTACTTTCTTTTATGATTCCTTGTTTTGTCTATCAAGATTGCTTGATATTCAATTTGGTGAATGACCTTTTTCTTCCTCTTCTTTCTTTCTAAAGGAAGAGAAATGTCTAGACCTGGCCGCCCCAGAGCCGTGCCATCTAGCACTCCGCCCCAGGATGGAGTTTTTATGACTGCTCAACAGCTTCTTGATTTAGTGACAAATGCTCAAGCAGCTAGAGCTAACCCGGAACCTACTCACCCAAAGTCGGGATTTTCACGCTTGTGCAGCGATTACACAAATTTGGGTGGGGAGCCATTCAAGGGTTCCGAAACTGTTATTGAAGTACAGGCCTGGCTAAGGTCATGCGATCGAATCTTTTCTCGCATGAATCTTATTGACCTTCACCGAGTTCAGGTGGCCTCTAGTATGCTCCGAGAAAGAGCATTGGACTGGTACGAACTTCTTATTTCTGAGATTAATGAAGCGGATCTCACCTGGGAGAAATTTCGAGAGCGCTTCGAGTTAAAATTCGTACCAGAAGCAGAAAAAGTGACATTGGCTCGACGATTTATAGACCTTGTTCAAGGTGAGTCATCCGTGACTGATTTCGTCGCCTCCTTCGAGTCGCTTTCCAAATATAGGGTTGAATACATCAACACCCCTCTTAAGAAGAATCAGAGATTCGTCTATGGCTTAAACAAAAGTCTCAAGAAGCCATTACTTCTAAAGTTAGAAGTTTCTTTCGACCAACTCGTTGATATCGCTCTTCGTCTTGAAGAGGCGGATAGAGAGAATGACGTTGAAGTGGTGGGTTCCAAACCAAACTTCAACAACAAAAAGAGGCCAAACAAATTTAAAGGCCCTTATCCCAATAAGAAAGGGAAGCAAGCAACCTCCGTGGCAAAGACTTCTTCCTTTGGTCGTGGGGAATGCTATAATTGTGGTTCGAAGGACCATTATGCGAACAAGTGCCCAAAGTCTCTTTCTTGTCGCTACTGCAAAGTTCCCGGTCATGTTATATCTTCATGTCCCAAGCTTCAGGGCATGAAGGAGGGAAAGTTAAATGTTGCTCAAGCCCCTGGCAACACATCTCGTGGCCAAGGTATTTCTCATTCTATTCTAGATGGAATTATTTTATTTCGTGATCATCCTATTCGAGTTCTTTTTGATACGGGTGCGTCCCATTCTTTTATATCAAAAGAACTTGTTGATACTTTTTCTTTGGATGTTTTGTGTTTAATGACTTCTTTGAGAATTGCGAATCCGGTTGGTGGATCCGCAACAATCAGTTTATTGTGTAAAGATGTCGAGATTATTTTGTGTGATTTTTCTTTCCGAGCCGATTTGCATGTCATGCGTTATTTAGGCTTCGGAATGATTTTAGGAATGGATTGGCTTAACCATTATGAAGCTCATATCCTATGTCCTGAGCGGACTATTCATCTTCGACATCCTCAATCTGTTAATCAGGTTTCTGTTATTCTTAAAGATTCAGATTCTGCTTTGGTTGCATCTTTATATTCTTTAAATCCTCGTGATGACGATGATGATGATGAGGGTGATATTATTTCTCTTATTCACGTCGTTTGTAAATTTTCCGACATATTCGAGCTCGTTTTAGGATTACCACCTAAGCGAGCAATTGAGTTCAGAATTAATCTTATTCCTGGAGCTCAACCTATCACTCATCCTCCTTATCGTATGTCCAATAAAGAAAACGAGGAGATGCGTAAACAATTATCTGAATTGGAAACGAAGCAATTTATTCGCTCTAGTTCCTCGCCTTGGGGAGCTTCAGCTATTTTTGTGAAGAAATCCGATGGTACACTTAGGCTTTGCGTTGACTACCGCAAGCTTAATGATCTTACTATCAAAAATAAATATCCTTTACCTCGGATTGATGATCTATTCGATCAACTTAGTGGTGCTAGAGTCTTTTCACAATTGGACTTGGCTACCGGTTTTCATCAGCTTCGTATTGCAGTGGATAGCATTCCTTTGACATCGTTCCGTACTCGGTATGGATCTTATGAATGGCTTGTTATGCCATTTGGGTTAACAAATGCCCCGGCTTATTTCGTTGACTTAATGAATCGAGTTTTTAAAGACTTTCTCGACCGGTTTGTTCTCATCTTTATCGATGATATTCTTGTGTATTCTAAAACCGAGGAGGAGCATGAAAAACATCTTCGGATTGTGTTGGAAACTCTTAGGAGTAATCAATTAAAGGAAAAATTTTCTAAATGCCATTTTTGGCAATCTCGTATGAAGTTTCTCGGTCACATTATTTCCGAATCCGGAATTTCCGTGGATCCTTCAAAGATTGAAGCGAATCAAGATTGGAAGAGACCGGAGAGTGTGACAGAGATTCGTAGTTTTCTTGGATTGGCGGGCTATTACCGTCGTTTTATTAAAGACTTTTCTAAAATTGCTGTGCCTCTCACTAGCTTGACGAAGAAAGGTGTTAAATACATTTGGTCGGACAAATGTGAAGCTTCTTTTCAGAAATTAAAAGAACTTCTTTCTGATGCTCCTATTCTTGTTATTCCCGATGGGAATCAAGATTTCGTTGTTTATACCGATGCTAGTCGCATTGGTTTGGGTGCCGTTCTTATGCAAAAGGAATGTGTTATTGCTTATGCTTCTAGGCAATTAAAGCCTGCTGAGACTAGATATGCCACTCATGATTTAGAGCTCGCGGCTATTGTTTTTGCTCTTCGGATTTGGCGTCATTATCTCTTAGGAGAGAAATTTCTTCTTTACACAGATCATAAGTCTTTGAAATATTTATTCTCTCAAAAGGAACTTAATTTGCGTCAACAACGTTGGCTCGAATTTCTTGCACCATATGATCTTGATATTCTTTATACTCCCGGTAAGGGTAATCGTGTCGCCGATGCTCTTAGCCGTAAACAACAAGCTGTTGTTTCTATGATGATATCCGAATGGAACGATCTCGAGATCTTATCCACTTGTGAGATTCGAGACCGCGTATCCGAGTTATGCTCATCATTTGTTTTATGTAGCCTTGAGGCTCATCCTTCTCTTTTGGACCGCATTCTTGAAGCTCAAGGGCTAGATCCCGAATTGGCTCTTCTTGGCCAAAATATTAAGGATAAAATTGATATTGAAGGTTTGAAAGACTTTGATATCGATTCTCGTGGCGGCATTCGGAAATTTGGTAGACTTGTCGTGCCAAATATTGGTGATCTTCGTAAAGATATTTTAGAAGATTCTCATCACTCTAAATTTACCATTCATCCCGGTAGTAGTAAAATGTACGCGGATATGAAGCGACTTTATTATTGGGAGGGAATGAAACTCGATATTGCTAACTTTGTTAAGTGTTGCATGACTTGCCAACTCGTTAAGGCCGAACATCAAAGGCCCGGTGGGTTATTGCAACCTTTAGAAATTCCAATTTGGAAGTGGGACCAAATTTCCATGGATTTTATAGATGGCCTTCCCCGTTCTCGTTCGGGTCATGATAGCTTATGGGTGATTGTTGATAGGCTTACTAAATCTGCCCATTTTATTCCCGTTCGGTCTAATCGAACCGTTTCTCTTTTGGCCAAAATATTTATCAAAGAAATTGTTAAATTGCATGGTGTTCCTACTTCTATTGTTAGTGATCGTGATCCATTGTTTACTAGTGGATTTTGGAAGAGTCTTCAAAAAGCTTTAGGAACGAGGCTTAATTTTAGCACCGCTTATCACCCCCAGTCCGATGGACAAACTGAGCGTGTGAATCAAACTCTTGAAGATCTTCTTCGTGCTTGTGTTCTTGATTTTGGTGGAAGTTGGGAAGATCATATTTCACTTGTTGAATTTTCCTATAATAATAGCTTCCAATCTAGTATTGGTATGGCACCTTTCGAGGCACTCTACGGAAGGCCATGCCGATCTCCTTCTTGTTGGCTTGAGGCCGGTGAGAAGCTAGTTTTAGGTACAGATTTTATTCGTGATTCCACAGAGAAAATTGAACTTATTCGTCATAGGATAAAAGAAGCCCAGAGTAGACAAAAATCCTATGCCGATAACCAGAGAAGGAAGTTAGAATTTTCTGTGGGTGATCTTGTGTTCATTCGTGTTTCACCTATGAAGGGTGTCGTACGTTTCAGTCGATCGGGAAAACTAGCGCCTCGATATATTGGGCCATTTCCTATCACCGAACGTATTGGTTCCATGGCTTATCGCCTTTTATTACCGGCTCAGTTTTTTGCTATGCATGACGTGTTTCACGTTTCTCAACTTCGGAAATGTCTTCGAGATTCCGATCCTATTCTTGAGCCCGGTGTTGTGGAAGAGATTGAAGTTTCGCCTAATTTAACTTATGAGCAACATCCTATTCGTATCATTGCTTCGGAAGTCAAACGACTTCGAAATAAAGATGTTCCGCTTGTTAAAGTTCAATGGTCTTCAAATCCTAAGGATTGTTCTTGGGAATCTAGAGAGTACATCGAGCGTACACATCCGGACTTACTTTCTCGTGCTCTTTGAGGTGAACTTCTTATTTCAAACTTCTTTTGTGTTGAATATGCTTTTATGGTTGTTACTATATATCTTCTTCTTAAAATGTTGCGAGGACGCAATTTCTTTAAGGAGGGGAGTCTGTAACAACCCGCAAATTTATCGGTTTTATATTTAAATATTTTATTTAAATATTTCATCGTTAGTCGGATTTTTAGTCCGTAAAGCTACTTTTTGCATACGGTCGAATTAGGACTCGGGACCACTCCCATTGAGTTTAAAATGCCGTTTGCGACCTTTTTGAGTATAAGCTTCGATATGTTTGGAGAAAGTTGATTTTTGCTACTTTTTACTTTGGGTTTGGTTTTTGGGCTCAGCCCTATGTTAACTTATACTCCAAAACTGAACCAATCTCCCCATTCTCCCTCACTTCTTTCTCTTTTCAGTTTTCTTAGCTTTAATGGTGGGAGAGATTGGAAATTAAAACTCCAAAACCCTAGTTTCCCTTGCAAATCAAATTCCTAGCTCCAAACTCAAGAAGACTCCATTGGTAAGCTTCTCTTCTTCTTCTCCAACTTATTCTCTTACCAATTTCAGAAATTCCTAAACCTAATTTTGGGAATGTTCTCGTTTTTGAGCTTAGATTCAAGCTCAATTGGGTTGTGTTGAAGAGAGGTTGATTCTCCATTTGCTTTCAAGCTTCTTCTTGTTCGATTTTGTGAAAAGGTGAGATTTTTATCTCACATCTATGACTATAATTATCTTTGGTTGTTGGGTATGAATTCCTAACACTTCTTCATGTGCATTTGCTCTTGATTTGGATTGGTTTTGTGAATACTCCAATTTTTGGGTTTTTAAGTCAAATTTGTGTGAAATCCTTTTATGGATGTTTGATCATGCTTTTGGTGATGCATCGAGGAGCATATAGGGCCGGGTTGCCGATTGGCATAAACCCTTAGAGCCAATGTTCGTCCGGTTGCATTTTGGAAGAGTTAGCTCTTCATTTGAATAAGGCTGAAAAACAGCCCAGGCATGATTCAGTCGACTGAAAACTCTGTTCAGTCGACTGAACCTAAAACCCGAGAGTTTCCAGGCATGATTCAGTCGACTGAAAAACTCTGCACAGTCGACTGAAACTGGAAACAGAAAGTTTTCTGAACCTGGAAAATTTCCAGGCACAGGGTCAGTCGACTGAAAACTCTGTTCAGTCGACTGAACCTGCTGTTTGAGTCCAATTTGCCTTTTTGGATTGAAATTCCAATTTAAATCGATTCGTGATAATCCTATTTGTTTTTATCATCTATTATGGCTTTGATGACTCTTTTTAGGGATTTTTGAATATCCATTTCGATGGATCCTTTATCGATTTCTTTGGATTTTATTCACGTCTTCGTATGTGAATTTTTGTGATTGATTGTTCTTACAATCTTCTTCGTGATTTGTCACTTTAAAAATATAAAGGTTTTCTATACTAGTAGTAAATATCAAAACTCTTTCCTCAAACGATTTCAATACTATTTTGATACCAAATTCGTTTATAAAACCGTTTTCCAATCTATTAGTATATACAAACCTTTACCTCACTCGTATGAGAAATCTAATTAAACGGCTTAGTAAAACAAGTGGTATGAAACGCTTGCGTTTAATTTGTCGGTTAATTCTTGGACTTGTTCGATTGAACCTCTTGTGACAATTTTCTAGTGGAGATTTACAGTTTGTTTGTAAATATTTAAGTTAAGCAAGTGGTTATGGGACATGAAGCTAAACTCGTATATTTACTAGCTTAGTGCAATTGACACTTCTCGTTGATCATGACGATCATCTTTGTAATTTAGACTAGCAATGAGCGATGTCTCTTTGTCTGCGAGGGAGACTAAACCCCGTTTTGTGGAGTTTCGACTCAATTTGTGATGGGGTAGCAACCCATGGTCTTCGGGCCGTTTGTGGAGCTTCGGCTCAATTTGTGATGGTTAGCGACCATGGAATTAGCGTTCCGTTTGTGATACACGTGTTGGTGAGCTTTATGCTCCCGTTTGTGATAGGCCTTCCCCTCTCCCCCCTTTTTGTGATTTCTGGATTTCTTGTGTAGATTTCTAGAATTTGTGTTTCACCAATTTTTCATGATTTCCATTGATAAGTCTTATCGATATTTGTGCATTGGTGAATTTGTGTGTCATTGACTTTAGTGATTTCTGGATTTCTTGTGTAGTCTTCTGGAATTTGTGCGTCATTGACTTTTGCGATTGACATTGATATTATCGTCAATATTTGTGGTTTGATGAACGAAATAAAGAGTATGACACTTCTTGGATTCTTGTGTAGATTTTGTGATATTGATTAATCTCTTGTTGATTATCAACTACTTATATATCACAGCTTGGCCTTGTGATTATTATGTGTTTAGTCATAACTCTGATTCTATATCGTTTCATCTGATATCTATAGTTAGACTGATCCGTTTATTATTTTCTTATTAAATAATACTCGGGTCAGACCGAGATGTTACAGGTGCTTCTGCTTGACTTCTCTCTTGGGATTGATTTCTCTTGCTTTTGGTTAACTACTTAGATTAGTAGTTTTTGTTGAATACATTTGAGATATAGACTCCATAATGTATACTTATTCTTTTGTGTAGTTCATGTAACTATTCTTTTGTGATATTGTGGATCTTTTTAGACCACTACTCTGATGTACACTTCCTAGTGTAATATTCATACCTATTTTCCGCCTTTGTGATATGAATTGTCTGTGACTGATTTGTGTTATGCTTATTTCTATATTTGTTTTCCGAAGGAATTATATAGCCACCGTGTAGTAGCTTTGAGTTTGTGTCGGCATGTCGGATTTCCTCTTGAAATAGAATGCATGTTATATTATCTGACATATCGGTGCTCGCGCAAAGAAATTACACGGATGGTCGCTCCTCAACAGCCTTATTCTCCGTGCCAGTCGACAGCATTCACCGTAATGTTCTTGGCTAGCGTGGGTATAGAGGTGGGGCGTCACACTTTGTGTTTATGATTGTTCTTTATAAAATTTGAAGTTTTGATGGTTTGCACTTTGAAATAATAAAAACAAATTTTTGGGAAAAATCCAAAATTATCCAATATATGCTGAAACGAAAACAACCATAACTTTTAAATGGCTGAACGGAATTCGACGATCTTGGACTTTTCGAAAAGCTTAGAAACTATAGCACAACTTTTGCTTAGATAACTTGAGAAAATTCCTTCGTCTACTAGGTTAAAAATTTGAATATTACTCGCTGTCCTGTGTAAAAATAAGTAAAATCAGTAGTATACACCCTTAGTATTTTTGCTATATCTTTGGACTGGATTCTCAGATTTTGATGATCTTGCACTTTCTGGAAAGCTAAGAACTTAAGATAAAGCTTTTGTTTTAAGTATTTTGTATTTTGATGTCGTTTAGAAGGTCGAAAACGCGGGTGAACGTCGCTGACCTGCGTAATTCATTGCCCAGGCTGAGGCGTATCCTCTAAGTAAAACGGCCATAATTTTTGAACGTATGGTCCGAATTCGATAATTTTGGACATTCCGGAAAGCCTGAAATGAATGCAACAACTTTTGTTTAGATTCTGTTGTCGAATTTTATCATTTAGGTGTCCTAAAACTAAGATTTGTTTGCTGTCCTGAAATTGGAATCTCAGTTTTGAAGCTAAATATGTTATATATATGTTGTGTAGGCTAAGTATATCGATCTATCTTTATATGCATGGTTCTAACTTAGTTATTGAGTGTTTAGTAGGTGCGGATTTCGCTTGCTTCGCATTTGGAACTCGCTTTCGCGCTATATTAGCCGTATATGCTCGCTAACAATATATAAGGTACATATCTCGGATTACATGTCGTACTTTTACACTTTTTCCCTGCGGGATGCCTCATCACTTGATGAGATGTATATTTGTGATATATATACTGTCATTTTTTTTTCCGATCGAGCCGCGCAAAGGAGACTCTGCCGAAATTTTCCGTAAAATCCGGGTGTTAGAAAATTTTTCAAGTTTTAAAATTTTTTATAACTTGTTTTGATTACTAACTTTAAAAGTTAGGAAGCCGTTCGGAGTAACTTAGTGGAAGCGTAGTTATGACTTTATAAATGGAATTTCATTGTTTTATAAGTTGGTAACTTTGAATAAAATATATCTAATGTTGAATTCTATACTTAGTTCCTTTTCCCTTCTTTTTCCTTTTCGGGGATGAAAAGTTTTGAGTGGGGGAGAATGTAACGACCCGTAAATTTTCGATAATTAAATAGCTAATTTAATAAGATTTCGTGATTTAATGTTAGAAAAAAATTTGTAAGTCGTTTGGAATAATAATAACTGGAATGAATTGCAACAATAATTATCCAAGTAATGAAAAATAAAAGCTACTTAGTGAATGCCTTTGCAATCGATAGTTGAATAGGATAATAAATGTTGAATTCATTGTGTATAATAGAGTAATTGATTGATAAGTAAAATCTATTTAAAATCAAATATTGAATATTGAACAGGTAAATTGTTTAAATTAAATATTCAAACTTATTGAATAATTGAATAACTGTAAAATAAAATAGTGTCTAAATTGTGAATTGGTTTTAAGGGTTAAATCTTATAAGTTCAATTTCAATATTTCAAAAGATAATGAATTATTGGATAAGGTAAATTGTTTAAATTTAATATTTGGAATTTATTGAAATCTTTAATAATGGGAATTGAATAACCGTATAATGAAAATGGTTGTTCTATAATCTTAATTCGTTTCAAAAGTTAAATTTTAAGTTCGTTTAGAATATTTCAAAAGATAGTGATTTAAGAATAATCAAATTGTTTAAATTTAAAATTACAAATGTTTGAATAATTAAATTCCGAATTTGGTATGATTAATTTGATATTGAAATTTAATATATGGAAATAGAGTGAACAATTGAAATTTGATTTAATATGATTCAAATTGGTTTCCAAAGTGAATGTAAGTTATATCGGGATTATAATAGAGTTAACAAGATTTTAAAATTGGAATTTATTGGATAATTGAATAACGGGTTTAATATGATTAAAAATGATTTGTAAAATTTTATTTTATCATATTAAAGTTAGAATGATGTTGCAGAACTTTTAAAATCGATTTAAAAGTAAAATTGTGAGAATTGAATATTTTAATATTTAATTATCGACTGAAAAATAGCCAATTTTTGAACAGTCCCAGAATTGGACGAAACTAGTTCCATTGGATCAGTAATAATTTTTTATTATCGGATTTCAATTTTCGTAGCAATCGGAGTTGTCGTTTGATCGTGGCAGCTCGAAACGCATCGAAATGGTTTTAATATTAATTTGGCGAGTTAAAATAGTCATTTTTCAAACAGTCTCGGATTTCGACGAAACCAGTTTCATCGGATCCGTAATGTCATATTATTGTAAGGTTTCAAATTTCGTGTCAATCGGATTTACCATTTGTCCGGGGCGAGCCAAAACGTATAGAAATTCGTTAAATCGGTTTAATTTAAATTTGATCGTTTATTTCTGTAACTCGCACATACGATCGAATTAGCTTCCGAAACCTATTTCATTGTGTCCGGAACGCGGGGTAAACCCTAGAAACGCCCGTCACCGCGCGTAAATCGGAGTTCGGAAAACCCGGGATAAGTAGCGTTTCGAGAAATTCCTATAAATAGCCCCTTTATAAAAAAAAAATATAGCTAGGGTTTGCTTCAGCTGCCGTCACTTGTATTATCAATGGCTGAAAATTGCCATTCTTCTTCCCTTCCGATCTCTTCATCCATCGACTTTCATCCAAAACTCCCAACTGGAAAAACGTAGAGAGCATCGATATCTCTCTACCCAACGGTTAAGATCTGGAATGGCGAAGTGTGGAGGCTCCAAATTGCTCGCGTTCTTCACGGGTTTGGGCATGTTTTTCGAAGCGTAGGGGAGGCCGTGTACGTGCGGTCGGCTGGAGGAGGTGGAGTTCATCGTGGCGCGCGCATTGGAGCTGGTTGATCGAGCTAAAAGCGATCGTGGAGCGTGCGGCCCTAAGCCCTAGACGTGCGTGCGTGGTGGGTTCTTCTACCTGTAGATCGTGTATCACCTATTGGGGGAGAAAGCCACGTGCGGCCTTGATCTGATGAAGGCAAGATCTAACGGCTGTGATGTTTGTAAGGTTCAAAATTGAAAATAAAAGTGTAAATTTATTTTATATTAATCGTTCAAACTTTAAACTATCATAACTGTTTCATACGAGGTCGGATTTGGACGAAACTTTTTGCATTGGAATCGTATGGACGAGCTCTACGCGATGCAACTGGATTGGAGTCATTTGGAGCAAGGGAAAATTTTGGTTAAAATTAAACGCTCGTTTAATTTTATTCGAAATAAAGCGTTGGAACTACATTGAACTCAAGGTGAGTGTTTTATAACGCTCACAACGTACTAAATATCTTTATGCTAGTTAAATTGACATTATGAAGTGTTATGTTTTATTTGTCATTGTTTGATAAAATTTATTGTCATATAGATTGTCATTTGAATTAATCGTTGAAATTAAATTGACAGTTAAATTAAAATTAAAATTGAAATTGAATTGCGATTAAATTACCTGACATTGATAACTATGAAATTGCCATGAATTGTATTGCCTATTGGATGATGTATGTCGATGGATGTTATTGGTTGATAGTTAAATGTTTGGATGTTTATTTGCTTATATATACTGTTATGCATACATATGACACCGTGATTTGATTTAAGTGATATATATTCATCCTTGACATTTAATTGGAATAAATAATTACTTGGCCATAGGATAGAAAATTATATACGGACACCGAATTGGCTAAATTAATAATTTTAAAAAATCGTCGATTTGAAATTTATTTAAATGATTTGATTTGAAAGTTATAAATAGAAATCGAATTTATAGAAATCGAATTTATCGAAAAATTGAGTTGGAATGTTGAAATAAATTTTGGTTAAAAGAAATTGTTAAAAATTAAAGTGGAGACTTTGGAATTTAAAAATCGGGATATGATTGAATTTCGAAAATTGATTTGTTTAAAGATTGAACCTAAATTCGAGCTTTGAATATTTCTAAGTAAAAGCAATATAAAAATGATATTTTGAAATCGAGCTTGGAATTGAATCATATTCGAAATTGGATTTAAACTTGAATATTATTGGAAAATTTTGTTAAGTATTATAAATTGATATTGTGAAAAATCAAGCTAAAAATCGATATACATTGGAATTGAATAAGTTGAAGGTGAATGTAAAAATTGATTAAATTTGAAGTCAAAGTAGACATTGATTTGAATTGAAATCGAAATTGAATCGGTAAATTGGAAATTGAAATTTATTTGAATTGGGAAGTTATAATTGAAATGGATTGGTTTTGAAGCTGTTTTAATTTGTTTTCCAAATTACTCTGTTATATAAACCATTTTGAATACTTAAACCATTTTAATCTATTTTTAATCTACTTAACACAATTTAAATTATTTTAAACTAATTTATCTATTTTAAATCCATTTTAAAGATTTTAAGTATTTTTAACTATTTTAATTATTTAAGCTAATTTTAAACTACTTAAACTATTTTCTAAAAATTTCAAGCTGTTAATAAGGTGAAATGTTTATATTTAAACCTTGAATTTAAATACGAATTGAGTTAAATGAAGTTGCAATCTAAATTGAATTTCGAAATGATTTTGAAATCGAAATGAGATATTGATGCGGAAAAGATTTTGAAACGAAATCTTCATTTGAATAGATACGACGATATTTGAAATGGATTTGATTTTTGAAGCGAATATGATATTCTGATATCAATTATGAATCGATTTGAAATGTAAAAGAGCCAACGGTGTAATAATACGTAGTTATTAAAGAGACCAGGATCGGATATGGACATACTCTCTGTCGATACCGAAAACCACTTTAATAACTATTATATGCGGAGTGTTGATCCAGAATGAAGTGGATGGTTTGGTGAACGCGTTGACTGAAGAAAGAGAACGATTATTGGATGACCCCTGACATGACTAAAACAGGAGCCGCGCCGGGCCATTGAGGTTCGCCACCTCTAGCGGACACGCTTCTTCGATACCATTTCTATTACATTTGTGATTCGATTTGGGTGCACCCCTTGATTTGAGAGTGTTGTTTCGCGGTGTTGGGGTGGCTGCTGGCTATGCCCAACATCAGTCCGGATCACGCAACTACTAGTATCCTAGTTGGTATCGCCTCATGTACCTTGTCATACTGATTATCCTATTCGCGACCACTACGTTATGCTTTGTGTTATACCTATGGGGTACCCTCTGATAACCACCAGTTTACGGTGGGGCTTACGGTGTTGTATAGACTATGGCATTATAAAAATGTGTTAAGGGGGATTATGGTAACGCCTTAACGCTATTTTGATACTTTATATTACTGATAGGCATTATCTACGTAGCGTATATTACTACAAAGTAGATAGTTTCACGGATCCTTGAGAGATGGAAAATCCCGTAACATCTCTTGAGTTATTGCACGCACGTTGACACTGGATATGAGATTTCAAACCCCGTAAACATTTCTGACGCCGTTACACTCATATTTATTTACGATTGATTTAATTTTCATAAGGATATTTTAGTCCTGACTCGAGTGTTTTGTCTTTTCATTACGCTCGGGTCAGTCCTGAGTTTTTCAGATTTTTGAAGATCGATTCTGGAGGATGAAGACGAAGATTTGGTATACTATTACTATTATTACCCTTGCATCATGCTATTTGCTGCATTATTTAATTGTTCTGTTGTATATGTATAACTCTGATAAATGTTGTATAAATAATTGTCAAAGTATAGTAAACAGCTTCATGAACTGTTTATTTGACTATTATATTTTATCGTTCGGCTGCGAGATTCTGTGTTGTTTCATTTCCTTTATTTCTCTTTCTTTTCTTTTCTTATTTACCCCAATAACTATCTGCCCTTTTGAATGGTTTGGAATCGACATGTGTATTTGATCGTCGGTTTAAACTGTCCAAAAAGGCGGATCGTTACATGAATGCAAGTTTTCAAAAATATTTACCCATGAAGGATTTATTTTTAAATTAACACGAATAAGTTAAATATAGGTTTTGGCTATTATCTTGAAAATTTATGTCATTTACTCGTCAAAGTTTCCAACAAAAATCAAGTTATCATAACAAATAGACTATAGTTTAACTCATTTTTTTAGTTAATAACATAGTGTTACTATGAAATGAATCCTTAGTTGACTATCAAAGTTTATTAAAGTGGTATTTTCATTTCTTTTCAATAACAATTCAAATCAAATAAGTAAAAATAGTGCTAGGATTTCAAAATCTTGCTCTCTCATTATTTGCAAGAAAAATTGCACAACCAGCTTAGGTAAACTGAGGCCAGATATACCACCCATGCACTGCCTTTCGGGCTTATGTGAGGGGAGTACAGAGCATGGCGAGTGCACACACTTTCGTGCATACACCTATCGACCGTAGGTGGTTTTTGTTAAGTCTGTTTTTTTACATGTGTTCCATACATGCATAACCGTGAGGACTTTTAAATGAGTATGAAAGCATGTAATCAAAGATTCCAATTAATTCACCCATGCATAACCGTGAGGACTTTTAAATGAGAATGAACACTTTGGATGTTATTATTTTTTTATTTTAATTTTTTTTTTAAGAGAGAGAGAGTTTTACAGAATCATCTTAGCACCATTTAACTTAGAAGATAAAAATGTTATATCGTTTACTTTAAATTTACCACCTTTTTAAACAAAGATTTTCAAATAGAACATACTTCATAATTAACACATATGAACCTTCCTATATACTGGTTAAACCATTGTTATTTGTAATCAAACTTCATTTTTATTTTTGTTAAGACAAATAAATTTTCAAAAATTTCAATTTTATTAACCAAAACTTATACTTATCTCATAGTGTTTCTTCAAAAATAAATCAAAGTACTAAAAAGAAAATGTTTTTGAGATTTAGAAATTTTGAGTTTTTTTTTATGTAAGAAAATGAAAATTAAAAAATGCCATGAAACTAAAATTAAAAATGAGACTCCCCCCCCCCCCCACACACTTAATTTTGACTGTGTCCCCACAGTCAATGCATGATATAATGAGTGTGACGGGGAAAACTATGTACATATTTACAAAAGAGGGTTAACATTCTTACTAGACGTAGCTTGGCTCATGAAGGATCATGTGCTCCTCCTCTTGGTTACTAGGAAATTCCAAGAAAGGTTTCAAACGATGACCGTTGACTCTGAAAATCGATCCATCCCTAAGGTTTTCTATTTCTACGGCACCATGTGGAAAAACAGTTCGTACCACAAATGGTCCGGTCCATCTCGATTTAAGTTTCCCAGGGAATAAATGAAGTCTTGAGTCATATAAAAGAACTTTCTGGTTAGGCGAAAATGTTTTTCTTAAGATTGACTTGTCATGAAAAACTTTTGTTCTTTCTTTGTAAATTTTCTCATTTTCATACGTGTCATTCCTAAGTTCTTCTAATTCGTTGAGTTGCAGATTTCGGTTTTCGCCAGCTTTCTCAAGATCAAAATTTAAGTTCTTAATTGCCCACAACGCTTTGTGTTCGATTTCAACGGGTAAATGGCAAGCTTTACCGTAAACTAAACGAAATGAAGACATCCCAAGGTTAGTTTTAAAAGCAGTACGGTAAGCCCAAAGCGCGTCGGTCAATTTTCGAGACCAATCTTTTCGATTTTTGTTAACAGTTTTCTCCAAGAATTGTTTTATTTGCCAATTTGAAACTTCAACTTGACCACAAGTCTGAGGATGATACAGAGTGGATAACTTGTGGGTTATCAAGTATTTCTTCATTAAAGTTTCAAAAGAGCGGTTACAAAATTGGGTTCCATTATCACTGATTATTGTGCGAGGTACGCCAAACCTCAAAAGGATATTTTCTTTGAGAAATTTCACAATAATTCTATGGTCATTGGTTTTGCAAGAAACGGCTTCGACCCATTTCGAAACGTAATCAATAGCGAGAAGGATATACAAGTTTCCAAAAGAATTGGAAAAAGGTCCCATATAGTCAATACCCCAAACATCAAAGATTTCGATCGTAAGAATGGGATTTAGAGGCATCATATCTCGTCGAGAAATTCGTCCACGCATTTGACATCGATCGCAAGTTTTACAAAATTTGAATGAGTCTTTGAAAAGAGAAGGCCAGTAGAAACCACATTGAAGCGCCTTTTCCGCAGTTTTTCGAGGACCGAAATGTCCACCACACGCTTGATCATGGCAAAACGAAAGAACACTCCTGATCTCATTACCCGGAATGCAACGTGAATGATTTGGTCGGGACAATATATGAACAAGTATGGATCGTCCCAATAGAAATATTTCACTTGGGACATGAATTTGCATTTCTCCTGTTTGGACCAAGATGAGGGAGTTTCTTTAGTGACTAAGTAGTTCACTATATCAGCGTACCATGGGTCGATAGAAATTGAAAGAAGTTGTTCATCGGGGAAGTTTTCATTGATCGACAAAGAAGATGGTGCGTTCGAAAGACGAGACAAGTGATCAGCTATGACATTATCAGATCCTTTTTTGTCTTTGATTGTAAGGTCAAATTCTAGAAGCAAAAGGATCCAACGAATCAAACGGGATTTAGCATCCTTTTTAGCGAAGAGATATCGAAGAGCAGAATGGTCAGTGTAGATCGTAATGTGTGAACCTATCAAGTAAGGTCGAAACTTTTTGAGAGCAAAAACTACAGCTAGAAGCTTTTTTCGATTGTTGTGTAGTTGAGTTGAGCGTCGTTCAGAGTCATACTCGCGTAGTAAATGACGTGAGGGATCTTGTTGATGCGTTGTCCTAAGACAGCACCAACAGCGAAGTTCGAAGCATCACACATTATTTCGAAAGGAAGATCCCAATTAGGTGCGCAAATGATTGGAGCAGAAATGAGTTCGTTCTTAAGGCGTTCAAAAGAAGAGATGCAATCAGAGTTAAAATCAAAAGGAACGTCTTTTCCAAGAAGAGTCGTCAAAGGACGAGCGATTTTGCTAAAGTCTTCCACAAAGCGTCGGTAAAATCCAGCGTGTCCTAAAAATGATCGAATGTCCTTAACAGATTTGGGAATGGGTATATTTGCAATTACATTGATTTTCGCTTTATCTACCTCGATGCCTTTATTTGAGATGATATGTCCAAGGACTATGCCTTGTTTGACCATAAAGTGGCATTTTTCCCAATTCAAAGTCAAATGTTTTTCTTTACAACGATTTAGAACCAACTCGAGATGATGTAAACATTGGGAAAAAGAATCGACAAAGATTGAGAAATCATCCATAAAAAATTCTAGAAAGCATTCTATCATGTCGGAAAAGATTCCAACCATGCATCGTTGGAAAGTCGCAAGAGCGTTGCAAAGTCCGAATGGCATACGTCGATACGCGAAGGTACCGAATGGACACGTAAAAGTCGTTTTCTCTTGATCTTCAGGAGCGATTGGAATTTGGTTATAGCCGGAATAACCATCAAAGAAGCAGTAAAATTCATGGCTGGCTAAACGTTCGAGCATTTGGTCGATGAAAGGAAGGGGGAAGTGATCCTTACGTGTTGCGGCATTTAGTTTTCGATAATCAATGCAAACACGCCAACCCGTTTGAGTACGAGTTGGAATAAGCTCATTTGAATCGTTCTTAACAACGGTTAGCCCAGACTTTTTTGGCACAACGTGAATTGGGCTAACCCATGAACTATCAAAGATTGGGTAAATGATTCCATTATCGAGAAGTTTAAGAATTTCATCACGCACTGAATCTTTCATTTTTGGATTAAGCCTTTGCTGCGCGTCACGAGTAGGCTTGGCATCGTCGATTAAATGGAAGCGATGTTGAACAAGAGTGGGACAAATTCCCTTTATATCGAAAATCGACCATCCAATTGCTTCTCTGTTTTTCGAAAGAATAGAGAGTAACTAGGTTTCTTGATCAAGAGAGAGAGTTACGGAAATTATGACGGGTAACGTTTCATCTTCACCTAAGTATGCGTACTTAAGGTGATCGGGAAGTTGTTTGAGGTCCAACTTCGGGAGTTTTTCGATCAAAGAGTTGGATTGAGATTCGGACTCAACTTGAAGCGATTTAAAGGGAAGAGTGTATTCAATCTTGTTGGGAATTTCGGGAAACAACTTTTCATACTCATCTTCGCATTCGTCGTTATGGTCAAGTGTCTCATTTTCGAAGTTTTCGTAAATGGCACTAACTTCCAACGTTTCATCACGAGGTTCATTTGATTCGCTTTCAAGATTGAAAATGTTAAGATCCAAAGTCAAGTTTCCAAAAGAGATTTTCATTGATTCGTTACGAAAATTGATTAAGGCATTTGAGGTGGCTAAGAATGGTCGGCCTAAAATCAATGGAATTTGACTCGAGGGATTTATCACAGGTTGTGTTTCGAGAACTATAAAGTCAACAGGGAATATGAATTGCCCTACTCGAATGAGCAGTCCTTGATTTCTTCCACGGGCTTCTTAATCAAACGATCGGCGAATTGAAGTGTAACTTTTGTGGGTTTGAGCTCACCTAATCCTAATTGTTCATACACGGAGTATGGAATCAAGTTGACACTTGCGCCTAAGTCTATCAAACATTTGTTAATTGTCTTATCTCCAATTGTACAAGAAATTGTAGGGCAGCCAGGATCTTTGTATTTAACGGGCATGGAATGGGATAAGACTTCACTTAAACTGGCGGCTAAGAAGACTTTTTTGGGCACTTGAGTGTGTCGCTTTTGGGTGCACAAGTCCTTAAGAAATTTCGCGTACGTGGGGACTTGCTGAACGATGTCAAGAAGCAGAATGTTAACTTTAACTTGTTTAAAAATTTCTAACATCTTTTCCATTTGGTCTGAGTGTTTCTTTGGTCGAAGACGATGTGGAAATGGAACACGAAACTTGGTAGGTGGGTCTACTCGAGTAGAAGAGGAAGAGTTTTGATTGGCATTCGATTCGACGCTTGGCTCCCCATTTTGTTCAGATTCGTTTGTTGTTCTAGAAACGTTGAGAGAGATTTCCCGTAAATCATTTGGGTTAACAACTTGATTATCGATTTGTTTACCGGAACGTAAAGTTGAGATAGCATTCAATTGAGTGACATTGCTGTCTTGAACAACATAGGCTTGATTTGAATTTGCATTTTGATTTCTGGGATTTGAAAGGGGATGGCTTGGAAAAGTGCCTCGTTCGCGTTCACTTAAAGATCTGTCTAGTTGACTTATTTGAATTTTGAGTTTTGCAATTGATCGGTTCGTGTTTTGCATATATGAAGTCAATGAATTTTGCAAATTCTTGTTTGATTGAAGGCTTTGAGTAGTTGCCTTAGCCAACGTTTCAATAGTTTTCTCAAGTGAAGTTAAACGTTTGTCGTCTTGGGGAGGATGAGCAGAATTTGTTTGAAAATTTGATTGTTGTGGTTGATTATGGGATGGACCCGCAAAGTTTGGTTGAAAATTGTTGAGCTAAAAGAGAGGATACGAAGCATTATTCGGGAATGCTTGAAAATTGGGACGAATCGTATTCGTGTTGGGATTGTTTTGGTTCCACGCAAAATTCAGTGATTTTTCCAACCAGGATTTTAAGTTGGAGAAAACGGATCGTTTTTGGCTTTATTGAAAGCATTGATTTGTTCGATAGAGTTGGGACACTGATCGGCTATATGATTAGGATCGTTGCATTTATAATACATTGGTTAGGAAGCTTGGTTCATTTGATTCGATGAGAAAACATTACCAATTTTTTTAATCATTGCATCGATCTTGGCTACCAAAGCAAAAGAAGATCCTATCGAGTTTGCACTCGATCATGAGTAAATTGATTTTTCGTTTGAACGTTCCCATTGGGATGACTTTTCGGCAAGGTTTTCAAGGAATTGCAAAGCATCATCATGATGTTGGGCAAGAAAGTTTCCTTGGCACATTGATTCGAGCATTGTTCGCGAGCTGTTTTCGAGTCCATCTTATATGATTTGGCAAATTGTCCATTTTTCAAAGTTATGATGTGGACATCTTATCAAAAGCTCTTTGAATCTTTCAAAATATTTTCCAAATGGTTCTCCATTGAATTGATGAAAATTTACAATTTCATTTCGAATTTTACTTGTTTTTCCCAAAGGGTAGAATTTTTTCAAGAAAGCTTTTACGAATTCTTCTCAGGTTTTAATCGAGTTTGACGATAAGCTGTACAACCATTTTTCAGCGTAATCCGTAAGAGCGAATGGGATTAGTCGAAGTTTGATTCCATCATCGGAAAGTTGTTGGAGTTTAGTGGTTGCGCAAACTTGTTCGAATTTAGTCAAGAAGATGTATGTGTCATCGTGCTCGAAATTGCCAAATTTCGAAAGTGTGGCAATATGGTTCGAGTGAATTTCAAAATGGTTACTCGCCGGGTAACGTGATGCAAGATGGAATAGAAACTCTATCGGGAAAGATTATATCCATAAGAGTTCGATGGGCATTTTCGTTCGCCATTTCAGGAGGATAGTCTGTTCGAGTTAAACGGTTTGTAGAAGGGTCGCGAGTCCAACGATTCGTTGTTGTGTCACGAGTCCAAGTACTCATGCACAAGTGAAAGTCGATAAGAGAAAGGAGTTAGAATTGAGTTTAGGGAATGAAAGAAGATTTGAAAACGTGTCTTTGTTTTTTGACTTTTTTTTACAAGGAAGAAAACTATTTAACGAGTGAAATTTATTTTCAAAAGAAAAGTTTGATTTTTGTTTTGTTTTTGGTTTTTCAAATTTTTTTATGTTTTTGGTTTTGTATTTTTTTTTTGAATTTTTAAATATTTATCAAAAGGATTTTTCTAAAAAAGTGGAAATTGATTTTTGTTTTTGAATTTTCAAATTTTTTTTCTTTTTGAAAAGATTTATATTTTTTTTGGATTTTTGTTTTTGATTGAAAATTCTCAAAGGAAAGGAAAAAAAGAGAATTTTTTTTGAAAAATCAAGCTAAATTTATAAATATTTTTTGGATTTTTTAATTTTTTTTAACTATGCATGAACTAATGCAATTAAATGAATGCAAAGGACTTAATTACAGTTTTCTGTCCTTAGTAGCTCCTAACCCAAAATTGTATAATCACACTTTGTCTTAAATCAACGAAAGTATTTCTCAGCCAGGTAACGGACAGGAGTTATCGGTGCACCACGAATCACCGTAGCAATGCAGCCGAAGGTTTAAGTACCTTCAGAGGAACAACCAGTATAATATTTACGTATCACCGTAATTTTTATGACTGGTTATTACTCTGCCGTAGCCTAGACACCAAGAAATAGAATCGTTCAAATAAAACAATTGTGAAGATACAATTAAGCCCTAAGTGAGCTCGTGACACCTTTAGGTCCAACGTTTAACCTTTATTATTAGTCAAATTCTACGATGAAATGCGTTTGTGGGCTAAGGAAAGGGTGATGAAATCCCTCACCATATGTGAATTGGGGTATTGCCCTTAGAAAAGAAAAACAAGATGAGATGAATGCAAAGCAGAAATTAAACGTGAAATTACAATGCAACTAATATGAAGTTTGTTTTTGTTTTTGGATTTTGAATTTTTTTTATATATACACAAATGCAAATGCAAGCAACCAACAATGAAATTCAAATAAAAACAATGGAAAAGGTGCACGATACCAGAGCGTGCAGATTATTCAGCAAATTTTTTTTAGCGGCGATTTTTTTTAGCAAAACAAAGCAGTTTATTTTTGGCAAGCACTTCTTCCTTTTGAATTTCTGCTTTGGAAACCTGAAATGAAAAACAAGATATATTTACAATTTTTTTTAATATAAGGATGAAATTTAAAACAAATGAAAACAAAACAAATCAAGTGAAAAAAAAAGAAAACAAGAAAATGTAAAACAAATTAAAAAAACAAATGAAAATAAATTCAAACTCCTTTTTTTTTATCAAGATTTTTTTTAAAGCTAAAACAACCTAAAAACTCTAAACTAAAATGAAAACAAAGTAAAAGGTAAATTCACCTTACTTTAAAACCCGGCCCAATAAAAACCAAATAAACTGGTTTTTTTTCTTTAAAAAAAATACTGTAACCAAATCGACTTGGTTTCCCAATTCAATTTTTTTTTAATATCTCAAATATTATAGTCGAATCCACTAATATCTCGAACTCTCGAATCAAAACTTCAGCTTGGATTGCAGGCGATTGCGTAAGTGGTTGTTCGATTGGGGTGTCCCGAGTTTGAAGGGATAAATTCAGGTGATTATTGTTGGCGGAGTTTGCTGGTCGATTTGGGAATGGTGGCGGAGGAGACGCATTGCAGGTTGAGGAGGAGGCTGCTGAATTGGGGGTCGCATGTGATGCAAAGTTGGTTGGTGGCTGAGGTAAGTGTGGTAGTTGACGTATGAGGATCTGAAAGTAGGCAGATGGTTTGGTGGTGATGTTGTATTTGGAGATGGTGGTGTTTGGAGTATGTTGGAACTTTGGCGAATTGCTTGTGAGGTGTATCAGGTGTTGCTTGACTGGGTAGGCAGTGGATGAAGTCGCAAGCAATGTATGGTTGTAAGTAGGGTTTACTACGGTGGTGGAAGTTGTGGTTGAAGTGTCTGTGATATGGCAGAGGTGGAGATTGAAGATGTTTGATGTGGTCGTTTAGAAGGTTGAAACTGTTGATTGAAGTAGGTTGATGGTGGCAGCGCACATGCACGGTGGAAGGCGATGGCAGTAGCACACTAGCGTGGCAGTAATGAGTGGTTAATGTGGTATGGGGTTCGGCAGACAGTGATTGAGGAGGGAATTTTGAGGAGAGAAATGAGACTGCAGTGTTAACGTGATAGTGAGCTTGTTGTAGCAACTGAAGGTGGCTTTTGCTTGGAAGTCGCGTGTTTGATGGCGAGGAAGTTAAACTGAAGGGGAAGAGAAGTCTGTAGGGAGGTAGAAGGAGGTGCTTGAGGAGTGGATTTGCTGTTCTAGTGGGATTGAGGGATTTGGGGATTTTGTGAGGATGCTAGGGTGAGTTTTCGAAGGAGCTCAGGTTTGTATGGAATTTGAATAGAAGAGCACGGTAGAAGAGAAGGTTAGAGGGGATTGTGGGAGGCGATATTAGTTCGTGGAGGATTGCAGTTGGTGATGGAGGAGATGGTTGAATTGGCGAAGTGGAGTTTTAGGGAGCAGGTTTGGTTCGTAGTGAAGGCAAGGGAAGTAATTGGTGATGAATGATGAAGTTGGAGGAATAGTAGGATGTCGATGTGGTGCCAAGTGTGTGCAGGTTGAAGTGGATGCAATAGTGGATCGCTAAGGCAAGTTCCAGTGGGTAGTTGCTGTGAGTATTATGATTGGTGATGGGGTTTGGCACAACAGTTTGTATGGATGTGGAGAAGGGCTTGGTTGAATTGGGTTTGAAGGAGTTGTTGAGTAGTGGGATGGAGATGGCTTATTGGTGAAGTGCACAGGGAATGGTGGCAGGCAATGGGGAGGGGTATGATGAAATGTTTAGGGGATAGAGAAATGTAACAGAAATGGTAACCAAATTGTGAAACCAAAATGCAAATGAAATCAAGGTTTGTACACAATGTAGCATGCAATGAATTTTTGGTTGTTTTTTTTCTATATATGCAATGATTTTTTTTATATGCAATGCAATTTGTGAGAACAGTAAACAGGAAACCCAAAACAAAAAAAAATGAAATTGCAGAAGTGAAATAAGAGGTAACAAAAGTGAACAGTGAAGTATCAGAAGTGTTAGAACTCAAATATCAACAAAAAATGCAGACTATCATAGAGAAATGAAATGCAATTTTTTTAATTGCAAACAAACATAGAAAATAAAACACACAATAAAAATGAAAAATAATTTTGAAGAATAGAAATTCAAAACCAAATTAAACTCCCCGGCAACGGCGCCAAATTTTTTTTAATCGATGGAATTTCTATCGGATTAGAAAACCGTCGATAAATTTCAAATTAAAAATAACCGCAAGCGCACGGTGTATGAATGTAACACGTGGCGAATACGGGTCGATCCGCAGGGAGTTGTTAAAGTTTTAAAAAACTATTCAATCAAATTAAACCAAATGGAGGACAAATTGTTGATTAGAACTAAAATGAAGCTAAAACTAGAATTAAAATGTGATTAGAAAACTATTGAACTAGAGAACAATTTAGAGGCAAATCCACTCTCATATTTTTGTAAATCCACAAACAAACAATTTATGATCTCTAACTTCGATTTAAGTGTAATATTATTGTATTTATCGTAAGTATGGTTTGTTTATCTTATTAATTAACATAACTCAAACCATCAAACTATAACACAACAAATAACCCACTTATAATTCTCATGAAAATGAAGCCAAAGCAAAAGCTATTTTAAGTATGATCTATTTACTATTGTAACTAGTAATATAGATCATCAAATTTCATTTTTACTTTGCTTTCACAATCAAAAATGGATTAGCAAATGATGATGCAACTTGTGTTTATGTTGAATAAGAATAGCTCATTTGCATAAGCAATATAAGCTATCAAACCCACTTGTATAAACTTGCATCAAAATCCACTTCATGAAGAATAAACCAAATGAGATCATAAATCATAAAATGTTGAAATTACATAAATTTAGAGAACTTCATCACCCCCAAATTGAAGGGGTTTAGCTTCTCATTTGTGGCATTGAAGCAACACAAGTAAGTTTCAACATTAAAAAGAAAAAAAATAGAAAATAAGCAAAGAAAGCAAAAGAGATTAGCTCCTAACTACTTGCATAAATGTAAATCTAAGCTATGAACATAAGGAGAAAGAGAGCATAGAAATAAACATTAACAATAAAACAAAGAAAAGCACGTAGAAAAGAGAGAAGAAAGAGGCTTAGAAGCCATTTTAATTTCATAGAACATTGAGCTTATACTTTGATCTCTTAATTTCCTAAGTAAAATGAAAGAGAAGAAGATGATTTTTTTCATGTACATAAGAGGGCTATCTATACATGCGTAAAACCCTAATTCTATTTTAAGGGAGCTTCCTAAATTGCCCTTTAGGAAGTGTGGCCACCAAGTAACCATTATCCACTAATTAATCCATCATTTGTTTTGCATGAAGCTTTAATCTTCATTTAGTTGTCCATTTGCTCCAAATTGTACATTTAGGTAAGTGGGTGGGGTCCTCCATGTTCATGGCTTGAATTATTTCCCTCTTCTTTCATTTGTATTCATTTGTGCATGCATATATCTTCACACAAGCCTCTTCAATGTGCATCCAAATTCCTATAAAAATTATCAAAAAATGTCCAAGTAAAAATTCTTACATTGACACATGCACAAAAATGGCCGTTTTGCCCCTGAACGAAGATGAAAATATGATGGTTTGGAAATAATTGAATTTTAGTTTTAAACATGTTAAAATGCCCAAATATGATGTTTATTTAAATAAAAAGAGATAAAATATGGATGTAAATATATGCACATTTACGTGCACATCAGAAAACATAAGCTCAAGTTCAAAACACACATGATAGGGTTCTGGGGATGAAAATTAATAAATGACGGCATAGCAAAAATCGCTATAACGACACTTATACAATTTAAATTGAATATCAAGATTTATTTCAATTAAATATCAATGTAATAGCATAAGGATGTAAACAAATAATAATTGGAGAGAAACCCCTTAAGGTCTCTCTATCAATTTTTTCGGCAAAACAATGGTTAAGAACATTATATATAATCATATGGGTTTTGAACAATCAAGTTAATATGTCATCCATTTTCCAAAAGAAAATTCAACCAAAAAATCAATCAAAAAATTTAACTAACATCTAAGTAATCAATAATGGTTATAGCATCATAGATATGATATAGTAAATTTGAATATGAGTTAAACTCACATTGATTCTAGTTTTCGCTAAAGCGTTCCGGTTTAAACTAAAACCGAATGATCGTTCGATTTTAGCCAAAAATTCCACTAGCTTAAAATTCCTCCAAACCAACTCCAATGTTTAGATCTTAATGATGCAAAAAATGGCGTTCGAATCCGACCTCGTATGCAAAAGTTATTCGATTTATAATTTATCGAATTTAAATAATATAATTAAATAGTTACTTACACCATTAACCAAAATAATTACCACTAAAATCCTTCTTCCCCTGCTCTCTAATTACTCTTCCCACCTACACAATGATATGCACAAACAACCCATCATCGCAAATCTTCCAATGACTATAATTCATTCGTTTCTCAATGGAATTGACTATTGTTTTCGGCAAGTGTCTGTCTTTGTGAGAAATGCCTTCTCATCCCCATTTCTTCATCTCCACATAGCCCAATCAAAATCCAACCTAACAAGCATTTTTTTACTGCCCCATAATGTGGCAACATCTAAATGGAGGTCGTTCCCTCCGAAACTCTGGCCAAAGGTGCTATTTCCCACTACCAACGTGAATCCAAGCTCTGATTAGCCTCTCGCCCCTTCAATCTCCAACCAACCCTAACCCTAGCTCGCTGCCCCAAAACTGACCCCACCCCCAAGTATGATCAAATTGCACAAATCCTACCTAGAGTTGAAGTTAACTTAGCGGAGTATATGATTTTATTTCGATTTTTGAAATGGTGGAAACTCTCATTTGGTTATAGGCCGCATTTAAATAGAGAAGAGAAGTATGAACCTGAATACACATGTATGGACACGTGCATGGGTAGAATGATGGAGTATGGGGTAGGGTGTATAGGATTACGGTGAATAAGATATGATATCGATTATTTTATTTGATAATATTTGACAATACGTACCCAAAAATTTCAAAATCCAATCGGGGCGTTTCGACTGGCGTTCGATACAAAATACTCCTATTTTGGACTTAGTGGAACTACTTTTGAGACCTAATACCAAAGTATATGGAAGTTGGATTTTTAAATCAAATTATATTTAAAATTAATCGTTATGCATTTCAGGTTCGCGTGACCAAACGATATGTCCAATCGTTATGAAACTCGATAATGTTCAACAATTTATTATTCCGGATCTAATGGCACTGGTTTCATAAAAAATCCGAACAGTGCCTCGGAATGTTAATTTCACAAATTTAAATATCATTTTATATTTTCGATCCAATAATCGATATTTATCCGATTTATTTATATTTATAAATAAATTTACAAATTGAATCCACCAATATTGCTTATTAATTAAAAGGAGTTAAATAAGATTATTAAATCCATTTTGTTAATACTTAATTCAGAATCCAAATATTTAAATGATCAATATATTTGAATTCTAGTTATTAAATTTCAAAAATCCAATTATTTAAACATTTAAAATTAATTAAATATTCAAAATTCAATGATCAAAATTTCTGGATTGTTACATTCTCCCCCTAATTGAATTTCGTCTCCGAAATTCCCAAGGAAGAAAATGTTTCCAAACCCTTAAGTTTAAAACTATTAACTAAAATGAGTTATTAGACTTATTTATTAAACTTTAAGACTTTATGAAAAGTTTCAACAGCGTCTCCTTTACGCGGCTCGATCGGAACACAATAAATTCGCACTAGGGCTCCAAACCAACCGACGAAAACAAAAGCCAAGTGGCTCCCCATAATTGGGGAATAAAATCATCAACCAATTTAAATTTATAAATTTATTACATATTTTTTTGCATTTGTTATATAATTTTGGCAAGTAATTCATTATCTCTATGCAATTGCAGGTGCGCAAGAAATCAAGTGGAAATCTCTTGCTTACTTATACTTACGAAAATCCAAAAGAGAATCAGGCTGACAAAAGCAGTATGATGTAACTCTACATGTTAAAAATAACCTGATATAAATCCACATGCAACTAACAACCATATCTCAATCATATGCAACAAAATACAGAGAATATTTTAAAATAAATGCAATGCATTCAATTATTTCAAAAGATAAATTTAAAACCAGCCCGGTTTCATAAACTCAAAAATTTATTTTCAAATTTATCTGACAGGAATTAATCAAAGATCAAAATGAAAAGGGATCCTCCTAATAAAATATGGTGAAACTCTAGAATAAAAACAACATAGAGTATCTAGTGGTATTCTGATTCCTTCAAAAACATTAACTAGAGTGAATAAATAATATTTCTTTCCCAAAATCTTCAAAATCTCTTTTTTCAAAATCTCTAGGATTTAGGTCCTAATAACAGCAATTCAAAATCCTTTACCTATAAATTTAAACTTTATAAACAATGGTGTATAAAATCACACAATCAATCAATCAAATTCTATAAAGGAGAATCTAACACTTAACATTATTTAAAATGCCAAATGATTTCAAACAAATCTTAACTTAGGCCCAAAAATTTCTTGATTGTCCCAAAATACAGAAAATTATCTAAGCGTACCATTTTGCTCATCAATCTTTGCTTATTGCTTCGAAGATTATCCAAACTCACTCGGAAAAAATGGAAAGTTATACTCTAAATTCATTAGTTTCTTAACTACATCGATTTTTTATAAATCACTTATATTTCCACTTAGTATTTTAGTTAATACTAAAATTATTTATGACTTATTTCATAAATTTTCATCTAAGTTTAAAACTATTTTATGAAGTCATTTCTTTATAAAACTTCAAATAATAACATATTTTACTTTATTTACTAGTATAATACTCTTCTATAGCCTAAGAGTACATACAAATTTATTTTATCTTTACTGAAAATCTAGATGGAGATCAAATCAAATTATGGTTTCATAAAACTAAGTAAACCCAATAATCTTTTAACTTAGGGTATTATAATGTAAAATGTTGATGAGTTAGCTCTAATAACGCCAAATAGTTTATACTACTTAGATGGTCTAATCAAAATCTATGGTTTTAACAAATCAGTGTTTATCAAAACCTACCTAACCAATTTAATCTCTTTTAAAATCAATGTTGCATTATTCCTTATTTTATCTAAGGGTAAAATTCATGTATCAAAACAATCGTTATTAAAAATAACTTTTTATTATGAAACTAATTCACTTTAAGGTACTTAATAATCAAATACACGGTTTTTAATTTCAAAACCTCATTTTTGAAAGCATGTTACATATATTTTTATATGAAATAACTTCAACAATGTATTTATTAAGACTCACCTTAGGTTCGTTCGGAATTGAACTCGTTTCGATTGGACAATGATAAAGAGAATAATTTACTAAGTATCCCATAACGTTCACCTAAGCAAACATCTAATCGTCTCTTGGAAGATTATTCAAATTACCACAAAATTAATCGAGATGATTTGCTTTGAATTACACTAAAGAAAATGCATTCCATTTAAAATTTCACTTCCCAAAATATTTTTACTTATAAATCTTGTGAAATTACTACTATTTCATTTCTCAAAATCCTTTTGAAATTATTCTCAAAAATTCCGAGATTTAGATTCAAATATCCTTTTAAAACACATTTCATAACTAATATTTATATAAAATTTCTTTTATATAAAAATTATTTCATATCATAATAACTCTCCTTTATTATAATAAAATTTTCTCATATGTTTATTATCTAAATTCCCTAACTTGCATTTAGATTGTATTAAACTACTTTTATTAAAAGTTTAATCCTTAAATCATTATTATTAAAAGGTGAATTTTAACTTAACATTTTCTCCGTACACCTTATAGTCAAATTGTGAAAATTAATTCACAATGGGGTTCATTTATAAATTCAACTAACAAATGCTTTTAAATAACCTAAACACAAATAATCGACAAGCAATGCTCCCAAAGCATAGCTGATCAAACAATAGTATAATAAATAAACATTATCACATTTAAACAAACACACTCTATAACTATGTAGAATTTAGAAAATTATTCCTTTATATATATATAAAATATTACCCTAAGAAAAAAAATTCATTTGCCAAATTTTCAAAAAACAATATCATGTCCGTTAGCCTTGATCGAGTGTTTAGAAACCCCTATCGACACCATAGCGCCCCACGTCTCAACCATAATTCATAAACAATGCAATAGACCAATTAATACAATACATTTTTATAAAAATAACAAATACGCTCTTGCATATAATACTCGCAAACTCATTCTAGGGTATTACTAACCCTATCTCTAATGAGCCATACCCTACCAAAGCTAAGGTTCTAGCTTACCCTTCAGCTCTGAACCAAGTTGTAACAACCTTCCTTTTCGATCATCAAAAGTCAACACTGAATACATCCTCGGCATTCAAACGTCGTACATCCAATTGTCGAAAGGGCAGATTGTTTGAGTAAATAAATAAAAAAGAAACAAAGAACAGCATAAAACAGAATCTCACAGCGGAGTCGACATCATATAATATAAAAGGGACAGTAAAAATTGCCACTCCAAAATACAGAGTACATCAGAGTTAAAAACAAACCTTATCAGCTAGACAGTTATAATATTCTGATCTATAATTGCTGATATGGATACTATATAATACAGCGAAAAATAAAACACTACTACAGATAAACCTCCAGCTCTGCTCCAAAGACTGCATATCTCCAAAGCCAACCTGGGGAAAATACTCGGTCTAACCCGAGCATTATGGTAAAATAACACTCGGATCAGTCTGTAATACTAGCATGAGAAAACTCAAGCAATATGGTGGATATATAAAATTCTGCGAGACCATGCCGCTAATGCAGAATGGGTTTTTACCTCACAAGAACAACATCCATACGGACAACAGTGGAAACAAACAATAGGGAAACAAATCCAAAGAAGGATGGGCATAAATAATATAAAAATCCAAACTTGAAAAATAAGGAAATAATCTGAATGAAAATCCAAACTGGATAAAATGGACAAAACAAGGTAAACTGTCCAAACTTGAATGCATTGACAAAACCAATAATTAAACATCACGAAGAGGGGTAGACTCTTCCCCATGCAATTAAAGAAAACAATTCGAAGGTTCGAATCAAATAAGGAAAGGAAAATTTTCAACAAATGACTAGGAGGGTGCATCTCCCTTGACATATACCTTTAGTAACATACTTCTGAGAAGCTTATTTACTCTGTGAAACATCTCGCAACCCTCACAGTCGGACCTAGCCAAACCTTACCGAATATCTGCATATTTCATATCTAATAGCGCTACCGAATCCAATCTGGATGAGATGCACAAGTATCCTAATAGGAGCAACCATACATAGCTTGGCCTCCTTTTGTGCTTTGGTTTTAGTTATTCCGACAAATAATATCAATGCCCAATGGAACAATAAATCGTTTTTAAGGTGGTGATACACCACGAAGAAAGCCGAATCCGATAATTTATAAATCAACTATTTAGGATAATTTAAAATGATAGTACTTGGAAATTAAATATCATATATTTAACATTACTGGTCGACCCTAAAAAGTGTTGTTTCTCGATTGAAAATGAAGCCACGCAAGTTGAGGTAGTGTTACCTCTAGGCATCCCCTTGATGACATTTTTAACCTTCAAGGTAGTAATGAGTCTAAGTCTCAACGTTTAGCACTAAAAGTATGACTAAATCCTTTCCATTTAAGTGAAATTATTTATAGAATTACTTTTCCATAACCAAATCAAATTTTACTTTTTTAAAACTAAACGTGTGCTTGATTCCATGTTATAGTATTATTAAAACACTTCTAGAAATAACTTTTAAAATGTTCTTTTAAAAGACAAACTCTATAGTACTAAGTATATTAAAAATAAGGGTAAAAAACAAATATCATTAAAACATTTTTTTTTACTATAAACCCAAAACAATTTACACTTAGCCATATTTATAAATAATTCCTTTTAAAGGATTTTCTCATTTATAAACCATAATTTATAAATTTAGAATAACATTAATTACTCTAAAAGATAATTAATCACATTTATAATCTCTTTTAAATAAGAAAATCAATTATTTTAAATAAAATAGTTAATTATTTCCAAAACACTTTTATATCATAAGTAAATTTACTTTAAAACATTTATTAACTCAGTTTATTAACTTTAAACACTTTCATTAAATTAGTTAATTTACTTTAATCACTTTTATTAAATTAATTTAATTTAAATATCATTATCATTAATTAAAAAGATTTATTAAATTCAAATAATCATTAATTAAAATTAATAATTAATCTCAAGCATCATTAATTAAAACGATTAATAAATTCTAAATACCATTAATTAAAAACAATTAATTAAGTTCGAATAATCATAAATTAATTGGATTAACTAAATTCAAATATCATTAGTTAAAATGATATATTAAAACATCATTTGTTATAGTTATTAATTAACTATAAATCATCATTAATTAAAATGATTAACCAAATTTCAAATATCACTAGGTAAAACAATTAATTAAGTTTAAAACAATTATTAATTAAAATGACTAATTAAAGTTCAAAATCATTAATTAAAATGACTTAATTAAATTCAGATCTCATTAATCAAATAGATTAAAAAAATTCAAAACGTCATTAATTGAAGTAATTAATTTCAAAATCATTAGTTAAAACAGTCAATTAATTTACCAACAATTAATTAAGATGATTAATTAATTTAAATAATCATTAATTAATTTGATTAATGAATTTTAAAATTCTGTTTAGTGAAAACGCAAGCTCAAGCTCAAAACACACACGATGGTGTTTTAGGGATGAAAATCATTAAATGACGGTATAACGAAAATCGCTATAAGGATACTTAAAAAATTTAAACAGAATATCAAGATTTATTTCAATTAAATATTAATATAACAATGTAAGGATGTAAATAAATAATTATTATCGAGAAACCTCTCGAGGTCTCTCTATAATTTTCCCTGCAAAACAATGGTTAAGTACATTATGTATAACCATATGGGTACATAACAGTCAAGTTAATATGTCATCCATTTTCCAAATGGAAATTCAACCAAATAATCAATCGAATAATTTAGTTAACATCCAAGCAATCAATAATAGTTTATAGCATCATAGATATGATATAGTAAATTTGAATGTGATTTAAACTCACATTGATTCTAGTTTTCGCTGAAGCGTTCTAGTTTGAACTAAAACTGAATGGGCGTTCGATTTTAGTCAAAAATTCCACTAGCCCCAGATTCCTTCGAACTAACTCCATTGTGTAGTCTCAACGATTCGAGTCCAAAATACAAAAAAACAGTGTTCGAATCTGACCTCGTACGCAAAAGTTATTCGATTTATAAGTTATTGAATTTAAATAATATAATTAAATAGTTAATTACATCACCAACCAAACTAATCACCTCTAAAATCCTTCTTCACCCATTCTCTAATTACTCTTCCCACCAGCACAATGATAGGCACAAACAACTCATTACCACAAATCTTCCAACGACCATAACTCCTTCGTTTCTCAACGGAATTGACTCCTGTTTTCTCCAACACGACCATCTTCACGAGAGCTACCTCTCATCACTATTGCTTCACCTCCACATAACCCAATCAAAATCCGACCTGACATGTCTCCTTGCTGCCCCATAATGTTGCAACACCCAAATGGAGGCTGGACCCTCCAAAACTCTAGCCAAAGATGTTATTTTCCACTACGAAAGCGAAGCCAAGCTCCGATTAGCCTCTCGCCCCTTCAATCTCCAACCTACCTTAACCCTAGCTCACTGCCACAAAACTGACCATACCCCAAGCATGATCAAACCCCACAAAGTCTACCTAGAATTGAAGCTAACTTAGATACGAGTTCAACAAATCAAGAATTGCAATTTTTAGTGGAGTGTACGGTTTTATTTTTATTTTTGAAATGGTGAAAAATCTCATTTGGTTACAGGATGCATTTAAATAGAGGATGGAAGTATGGACTTGAACACACAGGTATGCGCACATGTATAGGGTAGAATGATGGAGTATGGCTAAAGGTATATAGGAGTATGGTGAATAAGATATGATATCTATTATTTTATCTGATAATATTCGACAAGACATACCTAAAACTAACTTCAATAGAGGCGTGCCTAGTGGCGTTCTATACAAATACCTCTATTCCAGACCCAATGGAACTATTTTCGAGACCTGATTTCAAGGTATACAGAAGTTAGTATTTTAAATCAAGTTTGCACAAAAAATGGGCAAACACCTCCAAGTCGTATGATTTAGTCGATTTTAAGTTGTTCTTAGTGATTTGGGTGATTCATGAAAATATGTAAAAAGCAGGGCCTAAACTGTAAAAGACACACAGATTTATAGTGGTTCGGCCAGAATGTGCCTACGTCCACTTTATATGTTATTCTCCTTCACTCTTCAGATTACAAGTACAAAGCTTTGATTACAAGTATATGAAAGTTGTTTGAAAGTTCTGTCCGTGCTTGAGCTCTCAAACTTGTCTGCCATTGTTGTACCCCTGCCCCTCTATTTATAGAGTGAGGATGGGGGCAGGGGTCTTGGATGTATATAGCTGCTGGTGGGCCTGGGCTGATGTAATCTGGCCTGGCAGTGTTGTTCCGGTGTGCCTTGGTCCGGTGGTGAGTAGGTGGAGTTTGGTTCTGTGGGACTTGGCCCGGTGGTGAGTGGATGGAGTTTGGTTCGGTGGGACTTGATCCGGTGGTGAGTGGATGGAGTTTGGTTCGGTGGGACTTGGTCCGGTGGTGAGTGGTCTGGTAGTGGTTGGAGCGGTAGTTGGTTCGGCTATGTAGGAGAAGTGTGTTGGCTCGGCTATGCAGGGAAGTGGAGTTGGACCAGTAGTAGGTGGAAACTGGATTGGTTCGGCTATGCTTAGGAAAGGGGTTGGCCCGGTCGAAACACACCCAACACTTGCCCCCCAAAGTAGAGCATGTGCATGCATATGGCGTGCTTTGTTTTAGGCCATTCATCCTGGACACTCTCATCCGGTCTAGAGTGCCGAACCAATTGGTCCGGTCGTTGACATTTGCCTATAAGTATGGGCCTTATGCTTTCGTTATTCCCTACCAAGTGAGATAGCCGAATCAGATTTTCCTGCCGAATCAATCATATTGCTGAATTACGTTTGACTACCGAATCAGGTGATTGCCGAATGACTTTCACGTCTCGAACTACCGAATGGGTTTGAGTGCCGAATGAACCTCATGTCGGAACTGCCGAATGAGATTTTTGCTTTGCACTACCGAATGAACTCGGGGATTATGATTGCCGAATGAGTTTGGGAGTTTGAATGCTGAATGAGCCTTATGGCTTTTATGTTTTAACTTATAAATGAAATTCTAGATTTCATGCACTTGCTTGTTTACTTCCCTCATTCTAACGACGTACTTCTTTTTTTTGTGTTTGCAGATAAATGTCTCATAAAGTGGAAACTCGATCAGATAAGAAGAAATCCAAGGACAGAGAAGAGTCCTCCACAGTGCCCCCAGCTCAGTCAGGACCAGGATGTCATGGACCCACCCCAAGATCACTAGTAGATGGGTACGGCCCTCAGGAGCTCCTGAACTCGCCACCTGACTGCTTTCCTAGCTCCCTTAAAGAGGAGCAGCTTGATGTTATATCTCGTTCTTTCGGGATTGACAGAGCACATATGGTGTAGACAGGGAATGGAGTTATGCCGTATGACCCTCCTGAAGGATATTTTGCTTATAGCAGGTACCATTGTATGTGTGGGGCCATTCCCCCGATCAATGCTTGGATAGTCAGCTTCATCACCTACTTGAAGGTGGCCCCTTTCCAGCTTCAGCCCAACTCTTACGCTATCTTGGTGAGTCTATTCATCATTTTCCAGAGAAAATACGGGCGTCCCCCTTCCAACCGGGAGATCCGATATTTGTACAATTTGAGAGGTTACAAGAAGGGGTCTCCATATATCAGCTTGGAATCGGCCGTGTCCTTCAAGCCGGTCTTGGACTTATATTCGAAGTTCAGCATGTTCAAGAAAGAATAGTTTTTCATCAAGGATGACTCTGTTTCTATCCGTCGCTTCACCTCCGGCTGTAAGTTGAAGCTTATTTATAATTTCCGTTCTGACTGCAATGCTTCTTTTTATGTTTTTTTATTTCTTGCTAGCGACATGTGGCTTTACGGTCGTGGAGAACGATCGCCTGGTTCAGATTGCTGCGGAAATAGAAGCCGTTTCAGGAAGGGAGAGGTCAGCTTCTTACCTGATTAGGAATGCTACTCTTCTGCAGCACAACTTGATTCTACCACGTCAGTCTGTGGTCAAGCAGAGAGACACAGCTGAGGAGAGGGCTGCCAAAGCTAAAGGAGGGGCCACGACGAAGAGCAGCAAGTGGAAACCCTTCTCGATACCTCCAGTCGCCGGGGGGAAGAAGCTCAAGAAATCCGATGGACCCTCCCCTAGCACATGTCCAGATGTTCCGGAGGAGGAAAATGTGGAGGAGGAAAGAGGCGAGGATGAAGGAGGTGAGGCAGAGAGTGGAAGTGGTAGAGAAGGTGATGGCGATCGTCACGGCGATGATGGTGGCAAAGGATAGAGCGGTGATGGCACCGGGGCTTTGTCCTCTAGGCAAGCAGGGGAGATCCAAGAGTGGACAGAAGATGCTTTCCGCCAGGCTTTTGAGGGGTTGGAGGAAGGATAGCCTTGGTGGAGAAGCCAAAGAAAACTGATAAGGCCGGGACTGGTGCCGATTCATCTTCCAAGAGCATTTCAGCTAGGGCAACTCCGGCGATTCAAGGTGAATTTTTGACTCCTCTTTACTCTTTTTAACTTCACATGTTTCTTGGATTATAGTCCCATGCATGCTTGTAACACTTGGTTTTTATTCCAGGAACGGGTAAGGTGGCCAAGACATCAGACATTCGGCACCGTCTCAAACAATTCAAACTCCTCAAAGCTTCCGCTAAACCAAAGCCTCCGACCAACCGTTCCGGGGACGTAGTCGGCTACCGTCCTCTTCTCGGAGTTATTGAAGAGGATATTCAAAAGAAAAAGAGGAGTCACTCCTTATTCGAACGTTCACCTGGTCCTCAGCCCCCAACCCAGCCTCTTCATGATATCATGGAGGAGGATACTGAGTTCATACCCTCTTCGCATCCGTCTGAAAATCCTACCGTTACTCAGATTGGTCGTCCCGGCTTGGCTCGTAATCCATTTGCGGGTCATCCAGATCTGGATTCGGGTTCTCATGATATTTCCTTTGACGAGGTTACTGGTGAGCACCTTCTCCCTCGCAATCCTATGGTAAGGGTGCTTGATGAGGCCAAGTCCCTGGACCTTGATTTGCTTACTACTCGGATTGTAACTATGGGGGATGAAGCTAAGGCAAACATCGACCAGGTTGCTGAGGAGACCAGGAAGTTGATGGGGCATCATGCCCGACTGGTCAAGGCCGGGGAGGAAATTGGGAGTGCTAACATAAGATTGCGGTTAGTGGTTTCCGACCAGGCCAAGCAACTCGCCGACCAGGCCATCCAGATCTCTCAGCACGAGGCTGCCTCCAGACGACTAAAGAAAACCATGGAAGAGGCTAGCAGAGCCGAGCTGCGGAAAATGGAGGCCATCTGCAAGGAACGGATCGTTATGGCTATTGCAATGGTGGATGAGGTTCGAAAAGCGGATCTCGAGCGGGTAGAGGAGTTATCTGGGAAGCTTGAAGCCGCAGAGCTTGCTCAAGCCAAGCTGAAGGAGGAGATGGAGGCGATGAGGAAATCCCTTCAGGCTGACCGCTCGCGATACCGATCGGAGAGGGATGCTGCCGTTGCAAAGCTGTTGGCTTCTGAGGTCCGAATGAGGCAGTTTGAGGAGAACGAGGGGATGATGGATGAGATGCTCCAGGACATGTATTTCCGTACTTGGAAGCAGGGCAACTTATCCTGGATGGATGATTATCCCTGGATCATGGCCAGGATTTATCTCCAGCCTCTAGAGGAGGCCAAGGCTGATGCGGATAAGGAGGGTGGTGTGGCCTTTAGGATGGATGTAGTCACGGCCCAGTTCACTAAGGAGGAGAAAATGGCGGTGAAGGAGGGTATGCCGCTACTTACAGCTGAGGAGGTAGGTGTGCAGTTGGAGGATGATGATCAAGGAGCAAATGCTGGTAAGTCTTCCCTTTTAGTCTTTTCATAACTTGATTGCTTATTTTTTATTCAATGGATTCTTTCCTGAATTGTACAGGCGGGACCTCTAGAGCACCAACTACCTCTGGCCAGCATACTGAGAGCTCCGACCCTACGGCTAAGTAGATCTTGGAGGGCCGGTAGGATAGAGGCGAAGCCCCGATGCAGCCGACTCCTTGGCTAGATCTAGACATTTTTTAGTTTACTTGACATTGCTGTATATACTTAGTCCCAAAACATTATGTGCTTTCAGGCTGTAATTATGTCATTTGTAACGAAGGACTTTATTCTTAACATGTAATTTTATAACATAAGATGATTCTGTCATAATTGGATGCTGTCATTATTTTGATGTGTTGCATAAAATATAGCTGTGCATGTGTTAGTGATTCAATTGTGTTTGATGCTAAGTTCTTGCTTAAAATATAATTTCATGTCTTGCAATGTTAGTGAGATGTGCGAATAAACTATAGTTACATATTTATGTACAAGAGAAGAAAGTACCGCGCTTCAAGTTTTAGCTGTAGACGGTAGCTTTGAATGCCTTGTGTAATCAAATATGGAATGCAGCTGAGTGACCTGCCATCCTGCTGTGAGTTCTTATTCCCATTAGTGAGTGTCTCCTATTTTGTGTCCTGTACTTTAGTGATCGTTATAGAGGATAGAGGAAAGTTTTTATAAATAAAATGGAAATATAAGAAATAGTAAAACTTCCAATCACGGAAGGCCTTCGACGCGCTTAAGTTCATGGCAAACGGGCTTTGTAGTCACTTTCCCTGGCTGTGGGTCTTAGAGACATTTGTCACCCATCTTACGCCTCTGCGGGAAGTTTTCTTTTTTACCACAGCCGTACTTAAGACACATCGGAGCCAAGATTGAGCACGGTAACTACCCCGGCCATTATAGCCCGTAATCGTGGGTATTATTCGATTTACCGTGGCCAGCTAGCGCGGGTGCCGATCGTCAACTGTGAACTACCCCTGGCTGGCCACACCTTATGTTGGGGCTTATAATCGGTTCACGGTTGTCGGCGAGCCGAACGCCGTAATGAGCTGCCTAGGCTATGGTTGGCCTTCTCGGCGGCTTATAATCGGCTCATTACAGTTGGCTTTAAGGGCCGTCACGAGCAATGAGTTAACCTGCAGCAGAGGGATGCTGGAGCAAGAGTGTCTCATTGGCGAGGGCATAGATTCGTATAATAGCTGTTAGGTTTTGTCCAGGTGAAGTTGCGCCGTGAAGTGTCTAGAATGGAAATGCCATTACACAGGATTTTGTTCAACGGAAAAGGATAAAGCTTAACAAGCAGCCAAGATATAAAGGAACAAGTTAAAAAAGAGACAAGTTTTTAAAGTGGTTCGGCACGAAAATGCCTACGTCCACTGATTCTCTTTGTTAATTCACTTTATATGGGCAGTACAAGTTAAGAAAAGTATCGACGAAGGTGTTGGATGTTCCATGCCCTCTGGAACACCTCTCCGTCCACCGTTGACAAAATATAAGCTCCGTTGTGGAGATCTTTATGAATTACATATGGCCCGTCCCAGATTGGATCTAGTGCTCCGGGGCGCGGGAAGATTCGCTTGAGGACAAGATCTCCTTCTTGTAAGCTGCGATGCTTGACTTTGGAGTTGTATTGTGCTGCCACTTTTTGCTTGTGAGCTGTTGCTTTGAGTGTTGCGTCATTTCTTCTTTCTTCGATTAGATCCAAAGACATGTGGAGGAGTTCTTCGTTCTCTTCTGGGTTGTAGTGGATCCTACGGTGGGATGGCACTACAGTTTCAACTTGGAGCATGGCCTCCGATTCGTATGCCAAAGAGAAAGGAGTATGCCCTGTTGATGTTCTGAAAGACGTGTGGTAGGCCCAAAGTGTCGTAGGAAGTTCATCCACCCAAGCGCCTTTTGACTTTTCAAGCTTCTTCTTGATTAGAGTTTTAAGAATTTTGTTGACAGCTTCGACTTGTCCATTTGCCTGGGGATAAGCCACAGATGAGAAGCTTTTGTGAATTCCGTGCTCTTGGCACCAGTCGGCGAACTCCTCGCTGTCAAACTGAAGTCCATTGTCCGATATGATTTTGAGTGGAACCCCGTACCTGCATAGAACATTTTTGATCGAGAAGTTAATAACTTTTGCCGAAGATATTTTATTTAGAAGTTCCGCTTCCACCCATTTGGTGAAATAGTAGACTGCCACTATGGCATATTTGGCTCGGCCTCGGCCCATTGGCAGTTCGCCAATCAAGTTAATTCCCCATACTGCAAAGGGCCAAGGGCTGGTCATCTGAGTAATCTCATTTGTTGGTAGTCGAGGGATCTTAGCAAATTTCTGACATCTGTCGCATTTTTTGACGAAGTCCAAGGCATCTTTGTTTAAGGTGGCCAGAAATATCCATATCGGAGTATCTTCTTTGCCAGAGTCTGCCCTCCAGTGTGATCTCCGCAACTTCCTTGGTGGATGTTGGATAAGATTTTCTTGGCTTCCCTTCCAGCGACGCACCTTAATAAGGGGTTAGAGAAGCCGCGCCGATAGAGGATGCCTTCTTGTATTGTGTAGCAGGAAGCTTTCCTCAAGATTTTCTTAACTTCGTTACACCCGTCGGGCAGCGTGCCACTTTGTAAGTACTTCCGGATGGGAGTCATCCAAGTTTCCTCTTCGATTGCGACTATCAGATTCACTTGCTCGAAACTCGGGGCTGGTTGCTTTGAGATGGTTACTGTTCCGAAAGTGGTGCCGTCCTTCATGCTAGCTTGCTTTGCCAGTTCGTCGGCCTCCTGATTCTCTTCTCGAGGAATGTGTTTGATTAAATAGTGATCCAATTGATCGAGCAGCAGCTTGGTCTTCTTTAGATATGCTGTGAGTCGTTCTCCTCGAGTCTGAAATTCTCCCAGTATTTGATTTACAATAAGTTGAGAATCACTATGGAGACATAAAGAACCGACTCCAATCTCTAGGGCAAGTTCTAATCCGGCTATTACTGCTTCGTATTCTGCGTCGTTGTTGGTGGCGGTGAATTCCAACCTTAGAGCATAGCGTAGCTTCCTTCCCCTGAGAGTGATTATTACAATTCCTGCCCCCGAGCCTTGTTCGTTTGATGCTCCATCTACAAAGAGATTCCACTTAATGTCTTTTGCTATTTCAGATTGCTCCTTACCTTCGTTGGTAGTGAATTCGGCAATGAAATCGGCCATGGCTTGTCCCTTGATGGCGGTGTGAGGATGGTAGGTGATATCATATTGACTCAGTTCAATGCACCATTTAAGTAGTCGTCCAGAAGTGTCAGGACGATGGAGTACCTGCCTTAGCGGTTGGTCGGTTAGAAATCTGATGGAATGAGATTGGAAATAGTGTCGCAGTTTTCGTGACGTGATCAGTAAACAGTATGCTAGCTTCTCAAGTTTAGGGTATTTGGCTTCTGCCCCCGGAAATCTCTTGCTTACAAAGTATACGGGCCGCTGCGCGCGGTTGTCTTCTCTCACCAAAGCGGTGCTTAGAGCATGGGACGATACAGCAAGGTATAGGTATAGTTCTTCGCCTTCATTTGGAGTTGAGAGTACTGGTGGTCTCTGGAGGTGTTCGATTAGGTTAAGGAAGGCTGTTGAGCATTCGTCAGTCCATTCGAACTTTCCTTTGTCTTTCTTTAGGGCTTCGAAGAAAGAGATGCATTTGTCGGTTGCTTTAGAGATGAATCTGCTTAGGGCGGCCACCTTCCCATTTAGGCTTTGCATCTCTCTTCGAGTGGATAGTATCTTGATATCTTGCAAAGCCCGGACTTGTTCGGGGTTTGCTTCAATCCCCCTGGCATGGACGATGAATCCCAAGAACTTTCCCGATGATACTCCGAAGGAGCACTTTAGAGGATTCAGCTTCATTCCATATTGGCGAAGTACTTGAAACATCTCGTCTAGGTGGCTTACATGATCTTTGGCTTTCCTCGATTTTACCAGCATGTCATCCACATAAACTTCCATAGTTCGTCCTATTAGTTCTTCAAACATCTTGTTGACGAGGCACTGATAAGTAGCTTCGGCGTTTTTAAGTCCAAAAGGCATTACTCTGTAGCAGTACAATCCCCGATCAGTGATGAAACTAGTGTGGTCTTGATCGGGGGGGTGCATAGGAATCTGGTTATATTCTGAGTATGCGTCCATAAAAGATAAGAGTTCGTGCCCGGCTGTGCTGTCCACGAGTTGATCGATTCGGGGGAGTGGGAAACAATCCTTCGGGCAAGCGTCATTTAAGTTGGAGAAGTCAATGCATGTTCGCCACTTCCCATTAGCCTTCTTTACCAGTACCGGGTTGGCGATCCATTCTGGGTAGATGGCTTCTCGTATGAAGTTATTGGCAAGCAGGTTCTTTACTTCTTCCTCGAGGGCTGTTGATCGTTTTGCCCCCATACTTCTCTTTTTCTTCTTTACTGGCACCTTGGTGGGATCGACGTTCAGTACGTGGCATGCTACGTCTGGGGAGATTCCAGTCATGTCAGCGTGCGTCCATGCAAATACATCCAAGTCGTGGCGAAGAAAATCGACGAGTTGATTCTTCAACTCTGCTCTTAACTGAGACCCGATTCTCAGCAGTCTACTTGGGTAGTGTTTGTCTACAGATACAAATTACATAGCCTCTGCAGGCTCGGCGGTGGCCTCCTCCTCTTTGTCCCTGGGGTCTAATTCATTGAAAGGATCACTGGTATATCGAAGAGGAGGGGCTTTCTTTAGTTGCTATGCTTTCAAGTTTTTCTTGCAGAGAGTAGTCTCTGCATCCTTCGCTTTATCCTTCCTGCGGTTATTGCGAAGTTCAGTTACATAGCAATCTCGAGCGGCGTCTTGATTTCCTTCTACTTCCCCTATCCCATTATCTGTTGGAAATTTCATCTTCAGGCACCAAGGGGCCAGGACAATCTGGAAGTCAGACAAGGCTGGTCTTCCTAAAAAGGCGTTGTAGGCCGAGTGGTTATCTATTAGTACAAATGTTTGTTTCCACACAACGGAGCGGGGATGACTTCCTATTTCAACAAAGAGGTCCAATTGCCCGAGGGGCATCTTCGCATCTCCAGTGAAACCGTGTAGTGGTTTGTTGCAGGGAGACACATCCTTCATTGACAGCTTCATTTTGTCGAAAGCATGCTTGAATAGAATGTTTACGGAGCTTCCAGTATCTACCAGAATTCGAAAAACTTCGGCTGGGCCGAACCAGGCAGAGATGACCATAGGATCCATGTGAGGGTACTGCATTCCTTCTAGGTCTCGCCTACTGAATGTGATGTCATTATCCACTTTCCGCTTCGGGAGGCGTTCTTTCATGACGGAATTGATGCAGTCTTCATTGTTTTTAAGTGACTTTCCATATCTTTCCATTTCTGCCCAGTTTCTGTCGACGATGTGTGGTACTCCCGATATTGTATGGACCACTATCTTCTCTTTACTGGAACCGCTGGTGTTGTGATTTCTTCCGCCTGTCTTTGGGTGGAGTTGCCCTGGGTTCTCCTTGGCAGGAGCTGGAGTCCTGTCTTGACCCTTTACATAGTGTTCCAATCTCTTCCTTCTGCCGGAGATGACGGCATTCATTGGTATCATGCCCATGGGATTCGTGGAAATGACAGAACTTTCTAGACTTGATTGCGTGATCTGATTCCTTTTTGTATGGGGGGCATTTGTATTTAAGCTCGTCTTGGGTGGCCAGGAAGATGTTTTCGACTGTTTCATTCAAAGGAGTGTAAGCGTCAAATCTTGGTCCTGGCCGATATAGGCGTTTTTCTCCCTTCCTGCCCCCAGCATTGTCTCGAGAGTCATTTCTTCTGATGTCCTTTGCTGCAGCGGGTGCGTTGCCATGAGCTGCCTTGGCTTGTTGCCCTGTCTGCCTTTCGATAGCAGCGTCTTCAAGTCTCGTATACTTTCCGGCTTCATGGAAGAAATCGGATAAGGTAGATGGTTTTTCTTTCGTTAATCTTCTAACAAACTTGGTATCCGGATGTACGCCACTACAAAGAGCCATTAGGATAAGTTTCTCATCGGCATCTTGGACTGCGGCCGCTGCGGCGTTGAATCGGGTCAGATATTGTTGCACTGTCTCTCCGAGCTTCTGTTTGATATTAGATAGGGAATAAACGTCCTTGGGTTGTTCCACATGAATGCGGAACTGGCTGATGAACTTTTCTTTCAACATTTCCCATGAGCTGATGGATCCTTGGGGTAGATGGCAGAACCAGGAGGTAGCTAGATCTGCCAAGAATAGTGGGAAGCATTGCGGGTGAAGGGGCTGGTTACCCTAGCGCCTATCCCCCGATCCCTTTGGTCCCGTTGGACGCACTCTCTGAACAATCGTGTCATCCTTTCATCAGAACTTGGAGCAGATAGAAATGAGTTTGGTTCTTCTCTGTGGGATTGATTCCGTCCAGATGACCTGTAGGGATGGTATCGTCTATTACTCCTAACATTTTCCGGTGGCTGTCTTCGGTCTTCTGGGAGCATGCTGGGGTCGGCCACAGTTGGCCCTTGCTTCGATCTTCCCCTGCTGGGCTCTGTTCTAAGCATTCCCTCGGGTCCAACTTCGGGATGGACTCCAGCTCGGCCCCGTCCATTAGTGTTCCCATGATTAGGTAGCATGACAGGCTCAGCCATATCCGACCCCTGCCTGGTACCTCCCTCATTGGGTTCGGTTCCAAGTGTTTCCTCGGGTCGGAATTCGGGCTGAGTCTGGGCTCGGCTCCTACCATTGTTGTTTCTGTTGTTGGCCTCTTCGAAGAAGAAAGATCTTTGTTGCCTCCCAGATCCTCCAGACTGGGACTCACCCCATGATTCGGTGTTGCGGTTCGATTCTTCAGCATCCCTTAAGCGTGACATGAGTTGGTCCTCCAAGGCTTCTTGTTGATATGCGAAGCGGTTAGTTACTTCAGCCACAACCCTGTCCAGATCTGCCCTAGTAATTGGTTGTTCCGTAGCAGGGGCTGTCGAATTTGCCTGATTTCCATTTGCTGTTGGAACAGGAAGATTTTCTTGATCTCTAATCACTGGATCTGGGATACTGCTAGTTGCGATGTTATTTCCTTTGCTAGCATCTTTTCTCTGCCTGAGAGGCATGTTTTCCAAGCAATGAGCGATGCTGTTGGGAAGAAGGTTGAGTGGGAGAAGCTGAAGCTTCTAGCTCGATTTCTCAGCGAAAGCACCAAAAATGTTTGCACAAAAAATGGGCAAACACCTCCAAGTCGTATGATTTAGTCGATTTTAAGTTGTTCTTAGTGATTTGGGTGATTCATGCAAATATGTAAAAAGCAGGGACTAAACTGTAAAAGACACATAGATTTATAGTGGTTCGGCCAGAATGTGCCTACGTCCACTTTATATGTTATTCTCCTTCACTCTTCAGATTACAAGTACAAAGCTTTGATTACAAGTGTATGAAAGTTGTTTGAAAGTTCTGTCCGTGCCTGAGCTCTCAAACTTGTCTGCCATTGTTGTACCACAGCCCCTCTATTTATAGAGTGAGGCTGGGGGCAGGGGTCTTGGATGTATATAGCTGCTGGTGGGCCTGAGCTGATGTAATCTGGCCTGGCAGTGTTGTTCCGGTGTGCCTTGGTCCGGTGGTGAGTAGGTGGAGTTTAGTTTGGTGGAACTTGGCCCGGTGGTGAGTGGATGGAGTTTGGTTCGGTGGGACTTGATCCGGTGGTGAGTGGATGGAGTTTGGTTCGGTGGGACTTGGTCCGGTGGTGAGTGGTCCGATAGTGGTTGGAGCGGTAGTTGGTTCGGCTATGTAGGAGAAGTGTGTTGGCTCGGCTATGCAGGGAAGTGGAGTTGGACCGGTAGTAGGTGGAAACGGGATTGGTTCGGCTATGCTTAGGAAAGGGGTTGGCCCGTTCGAAACACACCCAACAAATCAAATTATATTTAAAATTAATCGCTACGAGTTTCAAGTTCGCACGACCAAACGGTATGTCCAATCATTACGAAACTCAATGGCGTTCAACAATTTATTATTTCAAATCCAATGGCACTAGTTTCATCCAAAATCGAGACAATGCCTCAGAATGTTAATTTCACAAATTTAAATATCATTTTATATTTTCGATCCAATTATCAATATTTATTCGATCTATTTATACTTGTAATAAATATACAAATTGAATTCAGCAATATTACTTATTAATTAAAAGGAGTTAAATAAGATTATTAAATCCATTTAGCTAATACTTAATTCACAATCCAAATATTTAAATGATCACTATATTTGAATTCAAGTTATTAAATTTCAAAAATCCAATTATTTAAATATTTAAAGTTAATTAAATATTCAAAATTCAATGACCAAAATTTATGGGTTGTTACAGTTAGGAGCACGCATGGGATGTATACCAAATATACCAGTCTTGTTAATACTGGTAGCCATATTCACTTTATTTTTACCTTTACCATTGTCCTTAGTTTTCGATTTGGATTTTGAAAAGTAATGTGTGCATAGTCGGGTTTCTCTGCCTTAATCCTTTCTTCTTCTTCAACACACATTGTAATTAATTCGCTCATTTCCACTTTCTGCGTATTATAATTGATCTTGGAAGATCCAAATTGTGCAAGAAGAGAAGTCATAATCAAATGAACTAAAATACCTTCAAAATATGCCATATCTATGTCGTATTATTTTACGGCCATATCATTCATCATCATGATATGTGCATGTACACCACTTATCCCATTATACTTGGTAGTGATCATTTTCATAATGAGAGTTCTTGCATTAGCCTTAGTAGTACTTTGAAACTGCTCTTCAACAGAAGCCAAATATTATTTCAGAATGAAAATATTATTTGCATCATTCTTCTTAGGTATACCTCTTCTTATAACACCTGTAATAATACTTTTATAACCATGAGAGACATGCAGTTTGACCACTCCTATTTTGCAAAATTAACCTTTTCATAATTAGTACTTGTCACTTTAATAGTAGGTTTGTCCATTCGTAATGCCTAGTCGATATCCAGAACACCAAAAAAATTCTCAATTTGTTCTTTCCAGGTGGAAAAATTAGTTCCATTCAATGCTATTATTCTAGAGATTTGAGGATGAACATTATTCAATCCCGTATTAAGTTCAAAAAAATTGAAATGCTTGTTATTATCAGCTATAAATCCACAAATAACATAACAACACTAAATCAAGTATATATAGAGCTATGTTGTAAAAATCCTTCTAGGCCTCCGCTTAGGCCCCCCCCCCCCTCCCCCGCCTAGTGATTTTCCTAGACCCGCCTAGATAAGATTTACCGCCTCATTTAAGAATCAAAACATGTATTTAGGCACTGATTAGACATTATTTGAGATTCGATTCCCCGTATAAGCATCAATACGCGAGCTTTTGGCAATCTTGCCTCTTTGGCTATTTCTAAGCACATTCAAAATCCCAAAATTCCAATTTACATCAATCAACATTAAGAAAACACTAAAATTTAATCTAAAAGGCACGAGTTATCAAAAATTCCTAGATCTGATTGATTCTTGGTTAATCCACATACAAATGATTAATCCATAATCCGTACTAACTGCATAGCATTCGCCTAGCAATTTTTACAACCCTGATATAGAGAAACTAATAGTAATTATACTGAAATAATTAAAACGCGGATTATATTTCAGTCCTATCATAACAGTTGTTTTCCTAAACTTTGATTTGTATTACTATTGGGCAGAAAAATAAATTGAATTGTCAAAATAATTGTATTACTTAATAAATCATAATAGAAATTAAAGTTAGTAAAATTACCATTCATAATCTATAAACTGTAAAAACGCGATTTTATGAAAATCAATTTGTATCGCCGTTGGGCAGAAACAAACCGAATCATTAAAACAAATAAATTCACTTAATATATCATAATGGCAATTAAAGTTAGTAAAATTACTGTTCATAATTTATTAACTGTAAAAATGTAATCTCATGAAATCAATTTGTATCACTATTGGACAGAAACAAACTGAACCATTCAAACGTGGCAATAGAAGTTGGTAGAATTATCGTTCATAATAAATGGAAAACATAATTGTGACTATAAATCATGAAATTCATTTAAATAAAGTGGTAGTTACAATTCAAAGTTGATAGAACAACTAATTATTAAAAATAATTTTATATGGTTTAAATTATTTATAAAAAAAATATACAATAAACCATAGAGAACAATAACAGATTCAAAATGCAACATATATAGACATATCGAAACTCTTAATCATGATTTAGGGACCAAAATTTCATACAAACTTAGTTGTATTAGATCCAACATATCAAAAGGGGAGTGCCTATGTGATTAATGACATGACGTCTCTTGGTTTAAGGTCTTCAACATTACATCTCCATGGAAAATACATTGTGCATACATAACAGAGAAAAAAAATTATCCTTTTAAATCTTTCGTCCAAAGTCATAAGAAAATATTTATACATAAATTATTGCAAGCTATACAAACCACTGAAAATCAATTTCATAAAAAAAAAAAGTTGCATCTTATATGAATTTACGACTGCTCTGATACCAAATGAAAGATATTTAACAAGATCATAATATGTTTTGCTGTTAGAAGACAATCAATCAAGAATCCGTATATCCAAAATAAAATAGCAAAGAATTTAAATCTTACAATTATGAAGTGAAGATATCTTTAGGCTGAAGCGTTAATACCAACTTTCAATGGTTTTTCTCAAATCTGATGATCGAGACCCTTTTACGTTTTCTTTTTCATCTTTCCTCGTATGAACTTATTGGACTTTCAAAAAAGGTTTTAGAAATGATCCCTTAAATACAAAATAGGTAGAAGAACGCCTTAATTTTGGAATATCATCAGCCCAAATAGAGAAGAAGTCTATATATATTTTGAGGCAACTTTTGGAATCGGTATAATTATTAATAACAATCTCAAGTTTTCCATCAAAATTTAGATACTTAGATACCTTTTCATTAATTTTTTAAATGAAATTGATGCATAATAATAACATAGGCTACATAATAAATAAAACTAACATATGCAACATCTATAATTTTAGCAAATACCATTAGAAAATAATTTGGAACGATCAAAAGGGAAAAAAGATATCCTATCATGGTATTTTTGGGAAGTCTTGGGTTTAGGGAAAAGGGAAGTGATAGTGTGAAGGCAGAGGGTGGACGTTGCTTTGAAGAGACAAAGAGAATGGAAAGATTTATTTTGGGGTTTCGCTTATTTTTGCACTGAGATGGAATGAAAAAATGAAAAATGTAGCAGCAACTAAAGTAAGAGCTTGCCGTTCAAATTTTGTTATGGTAGACACGGTGCTTTCCTAAATTTTATTTTTTAATTAAACATAGGGGAGAAGTTGTATTAAATGTTGTGCTAATTTTTTGTTATAACTAACTTTTATGCAGTGACAAGATGCTTCCATCCACGTTTTTCCTTCTCTTTACTTTCTTCATCACCTCCTTACCATCACCAAAGTTATGAGCTCAGATTTAGGTCATGGACAAATTTATTTGGACAAATATGAATGAATAAATGATACGGGTGGTAGATCAGGTTGTGTGCTTTTGATTTATATAATGAAAATTGAGTTTTAACTTGGTATGAAGGAATTTTATTTTCATAGGGAGAGAGTTTGCAACATTTTTATTTGTTGAGGTTTGTATTTTTATTTTTGTAAAACCATTAACGTCGGGTGAGAGAGTTTGCACAAATGAAGGGGAAGTTGGAATGAAATAATGAACAAAATTTTATCTTTAGAACAACAAATGACTTATCATATTTTTATTTAAAATTTACATTCAAGCCTCTAAAAAAATTGATTTACAACATACTCGTCCTTCTTTCATACATATGAAAATATAATATATTATATTCAACTATAATACTTCTTATGCTTTTATCATTGAAAACTCGCCGATAAAAGAATAAAATTTATCATGCATCCTCATTTCAAACAAAATGATTTACAAACATTTCAATACAATTCCCAACCATTAATATTTAATCGATCGCCTTAAATACATTTTAGTTATCGTTTAAGAATAATTATTAGATCTAATAATTTTCTAAAAATATTATTTGATAAAATCTATACAAACTAGGGTAATAGCATGTTGTGTAATATATTCAATCATATATATCTTGCTTCTGTAGGACTATATCAGAATTATATGGACATTTATATTATTAACATGCTGGACCATTTATTTCTTTTTCCATATCATTTTTAATATCATTCTACAATTATTGTTGTTTGTATGCTTTTATAATTATCACGTAAATTCTAAATTTGAAGGTTGAATTCTTTTTACTGGCATCATCATATAATTAAAATGATAATTATTAGATTATTGATTAATTATCTTCAATATTACATTTTGAACCTTTAATAGAAAAACATAATAATCTCGTGATTGTAATAATTTGATCAATAAACATTGTTGTTACATTATTTGCAATGTATAAATTAAATTAGAAGAAAATAAATGTATCCATTTGGGTTTAGTTTTAATGGACAACTGTAGAAGATAGTGCTAATAATGTGAGGTTAATCATGCATTAAGCATGCACTAAATGAAGAAGTACCGAGAATTGCATTTAATATGGTAATAACTGGCACTAAATTATTTAGTGTAATAAGATATGACATAAACTAATTAGGGATTAACATTATTTTGATACAAAATTTTCAATCATGTTTACTATGAGTATGATAACAACCATATGCACATTGTTTTGTTTCAATCCATGGTGCTAAACCTTAACTGGCAAGAATTGTACCATTTGGCTATCCATGAATTTCGACTTAGGAAGAGGGCCCATGGTATACAACCACTAAATCTCATGTCAATGAGATATAGTCTAACGCAATCACTAGGTCATACATGATACGTTGAACATGAATATATCACTTGAAGAATACTTGCGGATAATTTTCTATTATTCTCTTTTAATCTCAAGTTTTAAGCAAGATAACATAAATCTAAACAATATTAGCCAAAAAATTGTATTGATTTTTTAACTAGAACTTTGTCCCATTTTTACGTCTTTATTTATCTATAAGACCATATCAATTTGCCAATTACTTAAAACATCCAATAAATTTGATATTATAATAGTAGCAATGGTAAGACTTTTAATTAAGTAGTAATCTAGGTACAAGTTATTATTAAAACCTCACAAACAGTAGACTTATTATGATTATTCATGCATATTCAAGCATCGTTATGTAATATCATAATGATTTGGTCGTTGACTCAAGACTTTTACAACTTGATGAAGATACCTCCATTTATGAACCACTCCATGTTTTGAATAAAACTAACATACGGTGGTATATTATCAAAATATTATACCTGGTCTGGACACATATGTAACATAAAAATGGAGCCTGCTCTATGCGGCACTAAAACAAAATCAGATTCTTTTTGATTTTATATATATATATATATATATATATATATATATATATATATATATATATATATATATATATATATATATATATATGATTTGTGAAAAAAATACAATGACCTCATTGACCTGCATAATGTTTCATATCAGAATTACCAACAGTGTAGATTTATGTAAATATCTACCGATAAACATAAACAAAAACACATTTTTGATTGAACATCATGTATGATACTACCTCAACTTATACCTGATAAACCACATGAACAAAAGCTAATAACTACGATCGACCTACATAATAAGTTCATAGATGAAGAGTGTCTTAATCACGTTGCTTTATCTACCTTAGTTTTTTTCCATTTACCCTATCACTATTAGTCTAATTAGTAGAGACATCTGTATTTCTTTTTTTCATTTTGGTAGCAATGTTGTGACTTCTCTATATTTAGACATGTTCGCAAATGCACCGTTCGCATCGCCATTGACTTATCTCCTTTATGCTTGGATACATTCTGCTGCAATAACCAACCTTCGAAAAAAACATGACATTCACCCGCATGCGCATACCTACGCACACCCACATACACACATACACACGCGTGCGCATACCTACAAGCATGTGCGATTACATAGAGAGTAATTAAAATATAAAAAGGAACTTATTGTTATTTAACAAATGGGTCGAGAGCATTATGTCTCATCCATCCACCATATCTAATTCAATCATTTGTTACTGGAGCGTAGTGTTGTAATTTTCGACACCCCTCGCATCTTTTGCTATGCGCGCACTTCATTTAGTATAGAAAAGGCAAGACCACTGACAGAAGCTCTTTTGATGCTAGCGTCATGATTGAGTATCCATACATCCCCCAGAGCACATATATTTTCATATATTTTCATGACAACATTTATTTGTAACAAAAGGAATCCCTTATTGTTACATACTACCAATCTCATATATATGCTGATCTCTTTAAAAATATCTTACGATGTGGGACTAATCATAATTCAATCTACGCACCCACTCTAATACAATGTGAGTCATACCTAACAGATCTCCATCTTGGCGAGCATTTTTCTCAATTCAACTTGAAGTTAAACAGACTCCTTAAACACTTGGATAAGATCGCGAACACCTCCAACAGTTGGGCCAAGCTCTTTCACAAAGAGTTATCTTTCACACGGTTGGAGGAGGCCGCGTTCTAACTTATAACTCAACCTTAATGAGAATTCCAAGCTCATTCTACATATTGGAGCATACTTAGGTCAACGTTACATCATATTGGTCCCATTGAACCATTGGCTTTGATACCATGTTGTAATTTTTGAAACCCCCTCACATCTTCCGCTATGTGTGCACTTTATTTAGTGTAGAAGAGGCAAGACTACTGAACGAAGATCTTTTGATGCCAGCATCATGATTGGATATCCCTACATCCCCAGAGCATATATATCCATGACAACATTCATTTGTAACAAAAGGAATCCCTTATTGTTACATGCTACCAATCACAACACCAGAAAGGAAATTTCCTCACGGTTATAAGCGTCACAAAACTAATTTGTCACGGTTATAACCGTGAAAATAGGTACCGTGGACAAATTCAGTCACATTTTTGCTCACGATTATAACCGTGACAAAATAGTAATTTCTCACGCTTATAACCGTGACAGAATAGTATTTACTCACGGTTATAACCGTGACAAACTAGTAATTTCTCACACTTATAACCATGATAGAACAATAGTTTCTAACATTTATAACCATTACCAAAAAAGATACTCTAACACTTATAACCGTGACAAATGCAAATTATATCATAGTTATAACCATTACGAAACGTTATTTTCTAACACTTATAACTGTGATAACTAAAACAGTATCAAACAAACTATATATCATGTAACAACAAACATAAAACAGATTTCATTCAATGATACAAATTCAAATTTATAGTAATAACAAACATTAACCAACTTCCAATACGGTAGCACCAAATTTCAAAACAAACATCATGCATACTAAATACTTCATATCAATTTTACAAAGCCCATGATAACTTCGAATTTTCCTAGCACAAAACATCTAAAAGCTTACAAACAACGAATGCGACTTTCCGGCCAAATTACAAAACGTCCATAACTAACTCGACCAATTTTTATTTGCTTCTGATTTTTGCTTTTCTGTTGTAGCTTCTATTAAAACCTGCATATGCATAAACAATGCTCATTTTATAAAACAAATAGAAGGAAAGCTTCATCGTACTTGAAAATAGAACTGCATCAAATATGATAATAAAAACTAATTGTTTTGCTCAGTTAAAAAATTGCGCTTTACAGCGTAGTTTATAAATTGGGCTAATCTCAGTTTGTAACTGCGCTTCACCGCTTAGTTTGTAACTGAGTAGTAAGCTCAGTAAAAAAACTAAGGTTTATATATTACTAGCTTCATTGCATAATGTAAAGAAACAAAACATAATATCACAAACATAACATCCAAACGTGAGCTAACAAGAACTTGCTTATACCCACACCCATTAAAGTCATAAAAAGTAATTTAACAGTTTTATATAGCTGTACCAGCACGATATACATCACATGAACTATAAATTATACTAAAAACTATTGGAATAGAAATAAAATTTACTCAAGTGAAGTCTAACACATCCACTGAAATAGAGAAGTAAAAACCACTTCTTCCAAAGCTGCCAAATTTGATGTCATCAATGTATTGAAGTACCAATAATGTGCTAAAGTTACATACACCCGCAAACACTAATTTTTGTACTGAAGTTAATAGAGAGTTGATAAAACAATTAGTTGGTCATATATTAATCGAGCTCGGAAGTTTTTTTATTGACTGAGAATATATCTTAAAACTGCTTATGCTGTGTTCATAATATACCCGTACAGAAAACTAAAACAGAAGACAATATCAAAGAACATATGTATGGGAAAAAGAAAAGGAAAAACTTAAAGAACTCTGACTAAAAATGGAGAGCGAGAGCAAACAAAGTCATTCAAACATCACATTTATTTAAAAAATAAGTGTTTCCTTATCCACCTATTAAGTAAAATGGTCAAATTATTTTTCATATGCTGGAAAATATATAGACGTAGCATGACAAGCCTAAAGCAAAATTACAATTTTCTTAAATGTTGCCTTATGCCACTCTTTTATTGAACAAACTAAGTCTTATGAATTAACTCTTTGTTTAATACAACATATAAAAACATCATTATATAAAAAAACATTAAAAAAGGATTAGGGAAAATTAGTCTAAAAACAAAATTTCATATATAAACGAGAGCAACCGAAGACCCTAAATTCAAATAGAAGTAGAGAAATGAAAATCAACATATATCACTAGCTTCATTGCATAATGTACTAGCAGGAGTATTTTTGTGATTAAAGGATCTACGTAATCTCCCTCCCCAGAAAACAGACTTTCCTCACCGTCTGATTCCTTATCCAGGCCGAGCAATGCAGAGAAGAGAAGCTCCTCCGTCCCCGTTCCAAAAATGCGCTCTCTAAACTATCCAATATGTTCAGTTCGGTCTCTCATTCCTCTACCAGATCCAGCATTGCGAGGAAATTAAGCAGGAGATTGTGGAGCAGGAGCAAGAAGGATGAGGGCAAAGTTACGGTGAAGGACATTATGAGGTTGAACTCCTTCGAGCTGTATGCGGATAGGGATTCTCTCTTTATGACTTCGCCTGTTGTCAGTAGTTGCAGTAGCTGTTCAGACGGTGGCGACTGTTCGGATTCTCTTGGTTCGATTTCGAGTGGCGGATCCGAATGCTTTGGCGGTGGATCGGATTGTTTTGGCGTGTGCGATTTGGAGTCGAAGAAGAAGGTTCTGGTTTCTAATGATCTTGTGTGTTCTTTGGAGGTTAGTTGCTAAAACCACCAAAACATACTACTTTCTAATACTAAATATATTTCTATAGAAACATAATAAATACCAGTTAAGATTTATTGTTATAACCTTGCATTAAAAAGTGTATTGCTAAATGCCTTAGTAGCACTCTGAAAGTATGTAACGTTTTCTTAACTTGATGAACTATATTCTGAAAATGAATATGTTATTTTATCTGTAAGTTCAAATTTTCATTTATGTAATATTTGGTAAATTTAGTCAATCTGCTTGAACCAAAAAATATGTTGAAATTAATGCTATGTTTGATGTTAATTAAGAAAGTCAATAGCACTGTCACCAATTCCTCAGGAAAAAATAAAATTAGCTGTTCCTATCTGTAGTTATTTACTATTTTACATTTTCAACTATTTTCTTGTGGTTTTCTTCGATATTTTGATATTTTCGTCTAACTTTAAACTTTTATAATGGACCATTCTTAATGTAATTAACAAAATTTTCTGTTTAAATTCTTTACATTGTTTATGACGGGCCTCCACCTCTTCAAAATTTTCAATGTCAATTCCATTCATTGTTTTTCTAAACAAATATTGTATGAATTTAATGAATTTTGGAAGTTTATTTATACAAATATGTTTCTATTGTTGAATTAATTTTGGTAACCAAACATAATAGGTTGCTCATTCATTTACGTAATTTTTTAAAACAGAACAAAAAATTAACTTCATATACAAATATTTTAAATTTTAGTATATTTTTACAAAATATTCATTTGCAAGGGTTACATGATAATTTATTAAAATTAACAAGAAAACACAAATGATATTTATATGTGCAATGGGTATAATATAACTACTAGACTTTGCGAAGCTAATTAGTAAATGATATCTCTTTGACAGCGATCATCAAAAGAAGATGTACATAGAAGTGAAAAAAAAAGTAGTACAGATTGCGATTTTAGTACCATTTTTCTCTAGCCGATTTACATTCGTTCATGCATGATACTCTGATTTTCAAAAATATTTCAACATGAAGGGAATATGTCATTGAGCAAAACGAATAAATGTGTGTTTTAGCACCGCATTTTCTCATAATGATATACATTATACATATTGGTTTATACAGCTAAATGGAAAATACCAAGATCGCACTCACTTGGTGTAAACACTATAGAAAGGCTTGTGCATGTAATTCATGTCTTTAATTTTAATACATCTAAGTTTGCGGTATTACAAAACTAAAGTTTTTTTGTTAATTTATCATAGATGGTTACTCCAAGTATGAATTATTTATACTGCAACTTTATTTATATCATTGATTTGCCTTGGTCTTCATTCTTATAACAAAGTATCATTTGAAAAATCCTATTACAATATAGAACAGCCTCAGTCATAATATTTATATAATTTTAATAAATCATGCTCGCGCATAAAACACATATTCTTGATTTAACATTGCTTTATTGGATTAGTCAACCACCATTTTTTTTAAGTATAGTGAGTTTCGGCATAGTGTAGACTTCATCCCAAGCTTAACAAATTTTAGGTACTAAACCAAATAAAATCAGTCATTGATTGCTGCCTTTCCAGTTGCTGTTGATTGCCAAAGATGACAACAAAATTCTACTTTACTGCACTATATTCAAGTTTGCTTCACTTCATTATTGAAAACTAGCATTACATGCATGTATGCAGACAGTGGAGATGCGTGTGCATATGGATTGAACATGTGTAGGCTGTGAGAAACAAATTAGAAAAGCATTACTGAAGGTCAAAGGTAATCCTACAAAAAGCACAATCTCTTTGTTAATTTCCTAAAATATTGTGTTCCATATGTAACACCATATCAAAAGTTTGCTGAGAATGTACTTTTAACTATATGTAAACAAAAAACAAGTGATTTCCTGTTAGAGCCAATCTAATAGCAAAATAAATTAGATATCGCCGCATTGACGCATTCAGTATGAGACCTGTTATGTTAGTCCATTGTGATGAACTGAACAAATTGACTTGTGCCTTTTTCGTGTCACGAATGGCAGCCTAAGTTTCTTTTTAAGTTTTACATATAGTCACGAATCATTCAGTGCTCACTATGATGTCTAAGCTTAAATTCTTACCTCTGTACCTTTACTCATGGCAATAGCTAACGCTCTTCCCAAAAGTGGAGAGACAAAAATAAATATGAAAAAGGTAACAATATTATTGCAAATACGTATTACAGTAAAAACGAACAATACTGCAATTGTGATCAAAGTAGTAAATTTCGAAATACAACATTGGAAAATCATGATACATACCAAATTTGCTTTTCCAATTGAGCGCCGAAATAGAACACAGGCCCTAATCTTCCTTTGTCGTCGTCAAATTGGTGGAGAATAAATGATGAAGGCGGTGGCAGAACGACGGAGGCGGTGGTAGAACGACGGAGGCGGTGGTAGAACAAATCGAAGGGGCAATAACCCTAACCCTAGAAAGGAGCCAACATATGGAAATGATGAAATTTATGCGTGAGAAATAGGATAAGCAACCGCAGAAGGTAAAATTACCGTTATATCCATGGTACTTTCAATTATTCACGAATTTACTAGATACAGCCACGGTAATAACCGTGACAAACTTTTGCGATAGAAATAATTGTGAGAAATTTGTAACAGTTATTACTGTTACAATTTGAAAGCGGAAAAGTGTGACAAAATGGGCTGATTGGTGTAGTGAATCTCATATATATGTTGATCTCTTTAAGAATATCTTGTATTGTGGGACTAGTCATAATCTAATTTACATACTCACTCTAATACAATGTGAACCACACCTAACAATGACCAAATATATATCTAATTATCTTTTAGTAAAAATGTCTATTCTTAAAGTGTAGTGCAACTTGTACGTATATATGTATGTATATACCCCCCTCCCAACACACCCACACACATATATCAAAAGCAACGACCAATTATGTTGTAATCCTTGATGACATTTTAAATATTTGATTAAAAATAGCGATTCAATTCCTCTATGCTCATATTAGATGTCCCATGTGTCGTAAAAAATAACAACCACTCATCGCAATAAAATAATGAATTTGTAGGACCCACTATGTTGGATTTTGGTAATATAATATTCAAATTCCATATTTAAGTAAATACTGGAGATATTTGGATGAATATGGAAGTCTAACTCAAATATTTGCTTAGTTTATTGAATTTTTTAAATTTTAAAGAGTGGTTAATTGCCTCGATTATTGCATTAAAGAAGACCAGGAATTACCTACATGGAATTCTCATGACTATTATAAATAGGAATGTATGGGTTTATGTGTGGGAATTTTTTTTATTTTTATAGGGTTCTGAGGATTGAGTTATCTTTTCAATTTTTAGTCTTTCTCTTATAACCTTTTGTGAATTAATAAAGATTTTGTTTGGAGGAATTTGTTTTCATTTTTTCCCACTTCTTATCTATTCTAAAATCTAACTGTGTAGGGATCCTAAAAAAATCCTAACAATTAGTATTATTGTTTGCTATACAAATTTTTTGAAGAGAGTTTGGTTATAGAGAAAGTAAGTGTGAAAAACTTGATGGGAGAAATTGAGGGTTATGGAGAGCGAAGATGGAGGATTTTCTATACCTCAATGATCTTTTATAACTATTGGAGAAAAAAAGGGAAAAACCAAGTGATGTATCTGAAGCATAGTGGGTAACATTGGATAGAAAAGATGTGGCGGCTATTCGTTGTTTACTGGGGAATATGGTGTTCCATGTAATAATTGCTGATGAAATATCTGCTTTTGAAATTTGAAAGAAATTGAAAAGAATCTTTGTAAATAACTCGGCAAAAACAAGACTCTTCTAATGAGAAAATTGGTAAATATGAAGCTTATGAAAGGTGGGTCAATTGGAGAGCATCTCAATGATTTTCAAGAAATTGTAAATCAATTGGCGGTTGAGAATTACAAAGTGGATGATAAGACACAAGCATTAATATTGATCAGTTCTTACTGAAAAATTGGAAAACACACTAAAAATATCATTTAAAGACTACCAATTTGGAACTGTAAATTTTCAGTCTTTGCTTAAAGACTGATTAATGAGTAGAAAATTAGGTCCTAAGATTCAAATGTTAAAGATTGAAAATTAGTCTTTAATTGGTCTGTATCATTTGAAATCGTATAATGACCGAAATTTTATGCCTCCTTCGACCACTAATCTGTATTTAAAAAACAACATAATCAACGGTGGAGACTTTGTTTTATCCATTTGAATCTGATGGCTAATATTTGACATCAATGTGATATTCTTAATTCTCGTATTAAAGAAAAATACAGTATTTATGCCATTTCCTTAATTTAAGGTTCCAACTCATGCATAATCTTCTCCACCTTCTCCATTTAAAGTTTAAACCTAGACCGCATTATTTCCAATAAAAACTAAATCATTACCTTCTTCTTCTTCTCACATTCTTCTTCCAATTCCCCATCCCTTGTGCACAGTATATGGCATCTTGCCTCTTCTGAATAGATTCAAGAAAAAGAATTTATATTTACATTAAACTTATCAACTCCCTCACCCTTTAATTTTCTTCTTTGTCATTTCACTCCGACCAAAGCTCATACGAAAAAGCAACTAAATGTAAATCCCTTATATCATTCCATTACTTACAAGAAGAAGCCAACTAATACTAGTTGAGAATTTCCATAACTATGAAATATGGGCCCTTGTATGTAGTGGAAAGTGGATTTTAGAATCGTTATGAAGTAGATGATTTTACTTACTGTTGATGTGTGTAAGTTACATTTTCAATCCTTTGAGATTTCGAGAGCGAAATCCTTTTAAGAGGTGAGAATATAACATCCCGAAAATTTAGCGAGAGTTTAATAAGAAAATTAAATTTAAATAAAACAAGGACTGAAACATAAGTTTCCACTGATGCCTGAATTTGGCTACAAAATTTGCCCCATTGCGATTGTAACGATTTTTTGAATAATTTTTAAATATAACACTTTGAAATCGAAGTTAGTACAGAGAAGTTACAGACGTTGAAAAATTAAAAAAAGAATAAAATTTAAAAATAAATATACCATAAAATTCACTATGACCGATTGACCAAGAAGGGTTGATAGTCGACCAGTAGTGTTCGACCTAGGGATGATGCGGTCGACCATTGGCAACGTAAAATCGAGCATTTTCTAAAGATATGGAATGTTTGAGGTTGATTGTTTCATTGCCAAGCTGAGATGTGTAGATGCGATAACCCTAAATATTCTCTACAACTGATCCAACATCCTAAAATAATCGCCAACCTTTATAAATTTAACCCCAACCCAACCTTAAAATCTACAGAAACGTTTACTGTACTAAAACTTTGTCAAAATCTAACATCTCTTCTAACCTTAAAAATTCTTCAAAATCAAATAAAAATCATAGTACAAGAATAACAACCAATTAGATCAAGGAGGAGCAAGTTAACGAAGGGCGATTCTCAAGCGAAGCAAGTTGGAAGAGCTTAAGCTTAAAGTGAGTGGAAATAAGTCTAATTAGATGATTACTAAAGTTAAATTTACTCTATTCTATCCAATCTCGGATGTTAGAAATCCAATTATAAACTGTAAAACCCTAAAATGAAACTTGTAACCTAGGATAGGAATTAAAGTCATTGCAATTCGATAAATTCGATGTTTAGTGCTGTAAACCACTTTAAATATCTAACTATAAACCCTAAAACTCGTAACCCTAGATTAGATAATCGAATTAAAATTAAGAAACATGGACTAGTCAATATAGTTTCTTAGGGTTTACCGTAAATGCTGCAATCAATAATCATTAACCCTAACTAAAAATCGACGTCGAAAACTTCACAAACCCTAATTTTTGAATTGCGGCCGATTGTTTCTCGTCCTAAGCGGTCGACCAGTTAGGGTTAGTGGTCGACTGGTTGTCACTTGAAATGCATGATTTGAACCTCGACCTAAGACCCAGTTTAATGAATTTTTTTTCGTATAAACGTTAATTGTATTGTGGGCCTGTTTAAGGCTATTTGGATGTATGTTATGGTTATAGGGAAGCTAGTTCCCTATTAGAGGACTCTAGGCCATTACAGTGTTGAATAAATGTTGTTTACCTAATAGAGGGTCGAGTAATCAATTGAGGGTGATTTTATATTCACAAATGACACTCACAACGAGGTTCTGTAGTGGACATTTAGCACTGATAAATGCCCAATGAGTGGGCCTAGCATAACAGGAATCCTAGTATGCACGGCTTTTGATGCGATGTGATACAGTTCAGATACGGGATCCCGATGCGTGCAATAAGAGTTATACACTACAATCGAGAGATGGATGCGGGTGTAGACGATGAGATAAATCGATGAGTCAACATTTTTGGTTCTTCCTCTCCAGATGTAGTTGGGTTATGGGTAGTCATAATTATTGGAAACCCGATTCTCAAGTAGCCTAGTGGCGGTGATATTAGTGTGGAGTAGTTCCCACAGTAGCATTGTACAGTGATAGTGGAATTTATTTCTACATTAGCCTAGTGGCGCTGTTTCCTTATTAGGTAACTCTAGGAGCGGTGCTGATCGTTAGTTATGCAGTTTGATTTGTAGTTCAATCATTGTAGTAGCATACACAAGTTTTAGTGTAGGTATGTAGACAATAACCCTTAGGTAATGGACCTTAGGAATTCATGGACACTAGTAGTACATTATATGTCATCTAGAGTAGAATTAAAGTCAACTTCACGTGGTCATCACATATTAGACTCGTACTCATTCACCAGACTTTTGTCTAGCCCACTCTTTTTCCTCCTTTTTTCCCCACAATGAGTGGACAGGGCAGCAAGTGATTGGCCCATTTTGATACTTAGAGAGGCAAGCTCATCTTTGGAGTTGCTTCTTATCATATTTGCTCTCCATATATCCACCTATCCTTTCAGTACATCTTATTTCCTATATCAGACTTGGAGCAATATTTCTATGTACTTTGTATTGAACCATGTATTTATTTTCTGAGACTATGATTTGGATAATTCTTAGATGGATTTTTTGTATTATATGTTTTGTTCTTTCTGCTGTAAGTTCCAAAAGCATGGTATATCTTAGGTTACATCTTCTTGTATTATTCTTTGTGATGTTATGAAAACTCGACAGCTCGTATTTCTTGGCACAATGTAAGTCGGAAAGTCTCACTAGTCTTTGGATCAGGGTGTCGTGAGGTACGAGTTGTCGTAGTTAGTATCGAAGCATAGGTTCAAAGTTCTTTAGGTATTAGGATCGTATTAATAGAATGTGTATGAAATTTTTTTGAAAAAATAGTTTTTCAAAAGGTTTTCCAAAATGTTTTTCAAGAGTTTCCAAAAACGGGTTTATGATATATATATCTATGTGTGTGTGTGTGTGTAAATAAAAGATTTCAAAAGGCTTTCCAAAGATTATATACGTACTATAATCTCTTTTTTTGCGCCTATGCTATGTTTAATTCGTGCCTATGTTATCTCTCTTATTTGTGCCCACTATCTATGAAAAGTTGCTAATAAAATTCTTAAACGGATAAAACACGAATGATCCCATAGGTTCAAGCTCCAACGATGCAATCGAGTTCCTGGCATGAACATTTCGATATGGTTCCACCGGTACCTTCAGGTGAGGGGAGAGGCCGAGCTAAATCCTACTAGAGAGCTCGTGGAGAGAGAAATAGTTGTGGTTCCTACATGCTCACCTACCACTACAGACTTTGCTAAGCTATGCAAAGATTTTTTTACCCTTGGAGGAAAGACATACATAAGGATAAAGTATTATGTGGATTCGAGGACATTGATCCACATTTGTGAGAGGATCTTTCGTTTGATGGGTTTGATTAATAAGGTGAAGAGGCAGTTAGATACATGGTAGTTATTGTGTGAGGCATTTAGTTGGTGGATGGTTGTTGAGTCTGAGACTAATGGAGAGGAGATTTCTTGGGAGAAGTTTCACAGGCGATTCGAGGCAAAGTTTCTTTCTAGGGCGGAGGAAGGCATTTAGTTGGAGAAGTTCATTCACTTAAAGCAAGGAGATCTGTCTATTAAGTAATATGTCAACCAGCTCAATGAGCTAGCAAGATTTGGAATGAGCTGATTGACACCCTACATAAGAAGGCTTTAAAGTTTGCTAAAGGGATGAACTAACCACGTCAAGGTTTAGCTCTAAGTCATCTTTCTCTGGGTGCTACATATGAGGGTCTAGTGAAGATGGCTTTACTCAACACCATCTTCATGGAGGGAGCTAAGGAAGAAGAACCCAAGAAAGATGGAGGGAAAGTACAGCAGAACTAGTATAAAAGAGGAGGTGGGTCTAAAGGAAAGATACCGAAGAAGGATATGCATTGTAGGAAGTGTGGCAGGAAGGGGAATTTCTTGAAGAAGTGCATGACAGATCTTTCAAAAGTCAAGTGCTTTAACTACGGTCAGTTTGGGCATGTGAAGTGTGCATGCCCAACACCCTAGAAGACCTCTACTCAAGTGGTTTCGGCTTATGCACTAGTGGTTGTCCCTAACTCGAGTGCACATCCAGTGGTGGACAAGGGAAAGAAAGTGGTGATCGAAGGTGTCTTGACTCTTTCTGGTTTATCTATTCGCACTTTATTTGACACCAGGAATTTACATTCTTTTATTTGTAGTAACCTTTTTGATGACTTATACTTACACACTAGTATAGTCATGCACCCATAGTTGTATCAAACCTCATAGGTGGATCGATCTAGTTTTCTATGATATGTAGGGGTTTGAAGTTGCTCATTCTGGGGTCGAGTTTGATTTTGATGCCTTTGTATTTGAATTTTCTGTGTTTGGGTTTATATTAAGCATGGATTGGATAATGGTGGATGGAGCTATTTTAGATTGCAATAGGAAGGTCATTAAATTAAGCATGTGTAGGGGATGTAGCTTAGAGATTTATTGTGATTTCTAAAGGATCGGTTATATTAAGCTACTTATATTCATTGGAGGTATCACATGACAAGCTTGATTTGGTGTCTTTCATTAGATATTTCTCATATGTTTTTGCTGAGACTATAGGTCTCTTGCCCCAAAGAGAGAGAGATAGATTGATTTTAGGATTTATCATATTGAGAGTACCATACCCATCGCCTTTCCATTGAGGCATATGGCTCCAAAAATGAGACGCAAGTTGAACAAACAAGTAAATGAGTTATTGGAGAAAGGTTTTATCAGGTGGAGCATTTCTGAGTAGGGAGCAGTAATCATCTTTTCCACCAAGACGAATGGTTCTCTGAGACTCTACATCAATAATAGGGAGCTAAATAAACTAACAAAGAAGAATCAGTATCCACTGCACTACACAGACAATCTCTTTGATCAGTTAGTTGGAGCCAAGGTGTTCTCACAGCTTGACTTGGCTATCAGATCCCACCAGTTGCATGTAGCTGAGGGAAATATCCAGAGATAGCATTCCATACACTGGACGGATTGTATGAGTGGTTAGTCATGTCCTTTGGACTATTCAATGCACCCGCCTACTTTATTTATTTAATGAGCCGATTATTTATGGGGTTGCTTAACAAGTTCGTCATGGTATTTGTGGATGATATTCTATTATAATCGAGGAGCGAGGAGGAGTGCATGCTGCGTTTATGAGAAGCGCTTAGTTTACTCCATGAGCTTAAGTTGAAGGCGAAGTTTTCAAAGTACTACTTTTGGAGAGAGGAGGTATTTTTTGGGATATATTGCCTTAGAAAATGAATTGGCGGTTGATCCTAGTAAAGTGGCAGCAGTTCAAGATTGGCATATGCTGAAGAATGCTACAGAAGTGAGGAGTTTCCTTGATTTGGTGGCCATTATTGGAAATTTATTAAGGACTTCGCGAAGATCTCTTCCCATTTGACCTGTCCTACCAAGAAGAATTTACTTTTCTCTTGGGATGCAAAATGTGAAGATGCTTTTATCAAGTTAAAGGAGGAGTTGACGAGCGCACCAGTTTTGGTATTACCTGATGGGATGAAGCCATTTACAGTCTATATCGATGCCTGTGGAATGGGGTTAGGCATGGTTTTGATGCAAGAAGGAACGGTTGTATGTTATGCCAATAGATGATTGAAGGCCTACGGGAGAAACTGCCATACCCATGATCTTGAGTTGGCTGCCACTGTTTTTGCACTCAAGTCATGAAGGCATTACCTTTTTGGAGAGTGGTTTGAACTATATACAGATCACAAGCCCTGTAACGACCCATAAATTTTAATGGTTTTAATAACATAGTTAACTGAAATTTTATGAAATTTTAAATAATTAAATTTTGAATTGAAAATTTAAAATTTGGAATACGTCTAATTAAACATAGCAACTGGTAAATTTTCATCAGATAATATGAAAGTTTATTTTCTAGTGTAATTTTATTTCAATTTAAATCAGTTAATATTTGATGATAATAAAATATTTTCCAAAACTTAATATTTTTATATAATAAATTTTTAAATCATCTTCTGAGTGAGACGTCATCTTTCGTCTTCCCAAATTTGAACTGCTATTGCTACGATTATCTTAATTTCGGCAAATTAGCAGCATTTTTGGTACCGATTATCAACTTTTGATAGGATGATCGTACCACTGATATATCTATACATTTTGATAGTCTCGTTGTGTTGATCTCTACGGTATATCCAATTGTCATTTCGAAGTCCGGTGGGTGGTGCAATCAGCGAAATGATTCCGTATCGAATCCGTATTAGAACTCTTATATCCTTTGTGTTTTCAACTGCCTGCCGTACAATTCCATCAGCCACTAGTCGTTAATGTTCTTGAATTCAACATATGACTTTTTCACTTTCATCTGTTCAAAAATATGTTGCTCGTTCTAGTTGCTCTATTCATTTTGAAAAAAAAAAAACTGGTGCTCGTTCATTCTTTTCGCCAAGTCACTGTGCCTTCTTTTCTTCTCCCCTTTGCATGCATTCGCTAGTCATCTTGAACAAAGCTTGCAACTTCATCTCACAACTGCCTGCAATCCTGGATCCTACGACCTCGCTCTGCTTCAAAACCAACGTGTCGTCTTCTTCTGTTCTCCACTGGCCAGCACGCCCCGTCTAACTTCATGGATTCTCACACCCTCCACAACTACACCTCTACCATCGCTTTCCACAGCCGCTCATCCATCTCCTCCTCTGCCTACTTGATCTCCTGCACTCAAGCATAATTGAACGATATATATAGGTATATATATTTATTGTTTATTTTTTTAAATATAGTTTACATATATGTAATCTAGTTTATATATTTCGTATATACATATGTATAATATAATCTCCTGATAACTGGGTTTTCCTGTTTTAGATCGATTTATTTGTTATAATATTTAGCAATAAAGTTAGTTTATATATATATATATATATATTATACTATTATGTTAGTTTGTATATGTATATGCATACAATCAGTTAGTATACAATATTAGTTTTTACTAGTTAATAAAAATGGATTAGTATGTATACGTGTATGTAAGTATATTGGTATTTATATAAGTGAGTATTATCTCTGTCATATATATATATATATATATATATATACACATTTATAAAGTTATATGTATACGTATATTTTAAGTTCATATGATATTTGAAGGTAAATATTTGGTATCAAAATTGTTTGTACCGTATATATATAAAGCATGTCATTTTGTCTCAGCCAAAGGAAATTGTATATATATATAAGCTTTGTTATGTATTTTCTCAACTCCATGTACTTTTAAGGTTGTATTATGTGGATTTGTGTTCAGTTTCATTTTATTTTGGTCTGCATTTTTATTAATGAATTGTATATCACGTATATACACATATTGTGATGTTAGTTTATATACTTATACTGCCATTTTATGTGTAAGTGTTGTATGGCTTTAGCTGATATATATAATAGTTTTATACTGTATAAGTTTAGAGATATAGTTTATATATTCTTTGCTTTGGTTGATTTATGTTATATCATCTTTTTTGTGCTTAATATTTTAAACGAGTTGCAGTATATATAGGTTTACATTACAGTTAAGTATTGCAGAACAATTGTTATAGTTTACAGTTTTGTTGTTATAGTTTTAACACTACAATGTTTGGTTAATATACATAAGTTATAAAGCTTTATAAAATAGGTCAGTTTGTATTTGTATATTCTGTTTCCTTTATATATATATATATATATATATATATATATATATGAGGATTTTATTTTGGTAATGGTTTTGAGTATAAAATATATATTTATGATCATTAATACTTGAGTTTAAGAATAATGATTTTGAAAATTTTATATTATTTTAATATTTGTCTTAAACTAAAATATTGAATTTATATATATAATATAATAATAATGTATTTATTCTAAGTTTATATCAAAACTGATTTTGATTTGTTCTCGTCGATTTTGTTACCAGCGATATTCATCGAATTCGTGCCAATCTTGCCTTGCTTTGGAAATTACCATTTGGATTTGTCAATTTCGCAATTCAAATCGTGCCTGTTATAGTGTCTATCTTCTCTCTAGCCTTGAAAGGTGAGCAATCACTCACGATTAACATTCTTATATTTATTAAATTTGATTTCAACTGAAACGATGATTGAAATGTAATGTCGTTAGTTATTTACATTGCTATATATATGTTATCTGTTCACCTGTGACATCTGACACCATTATTTATTATTTATATTGATGATATATGCATGTTATATTATTATCATATCCGTTATTACTCTGCAAGTTCCCTGTTAGTATAGAATTCACTATGGGTTGAAATGATACATACCCGAACGATCTGTAGAATAGGAGAAAATCGTTATGGGTTGAAATGATAGACCCAAGCGATTTTCATTTGAACTAAATTTGGGATTGCGGGTTGAAATGATATATACACGTATATAATTTAAATTGCGGATTGAAATGATAAATATCCGTATCACTTGACTATAGAATAGAAAATTTATATAAACACCGTTGGTCAATATATATAAACATTTTGAGAAGGATTTTTTTTATGGTTTTGGAAAGAAATATATGGTTTTATATAAATATTGATATTATATATTATATAAATGTTATTTTTTATATATATAGCTAAATTCTTGATTTTAAGTTATGTATAAATTTGTTTTAATATAAAATAAGTTTAATAATAAAGTTTAATTAAATTATAATATGGTTAAGTATTTATTTAAATTATATTTTAATATAGAGTTTATAATTATTTTTATAAATGAAGGTTAAGAAGATAGATTTGAAATTGATTTGAAATTGTATTTATTAAGAATTATATTTCATAAAAGTCCATTTGGAGCTTATTGAAATTGAGATTTTAAAAGATATGATTTTATAACTTGATTTTGATCTAAAGTGTTATAACTTTGAAGTGCTATGATTTTTGGAAATGGATATATTTGGAGTAAAAATTTATATCGTATTGATATGCTTTAGAAATGGATATGATATTTTGGTTGTGAACTACAAATTATTTTGAAATGACCACGGTGTTATAATGACATTTGGTTGTTAATAGCGTATATTTCTACATAGTAGATAGTTCCACGGATCCTTAGAGGATGGGTATCCCAAACATACTTTAAGTTACTTGTATTTCAGTTGATATTTCACCTAAGTTGGATTTATTGATATAAGAATGTTAATCCTGACTCGAGTGTTTTTGGTTTTGCTTTACGCTCGGATCAGACCGAGTGTTACAGCTTTTGAGACTGACATATAAAGTTGGAGCTTCGATTTGAAGATCCATCTATCTATTCAATTTTCAGTTATTCAGTTGACTCCAGTGATATTCAGATTTTTTTATTTGATTATGGTATCGAGACTCCTGTGTATTCGAGACTTATGTGGTATTTGTTTAACACTGTTACATATAAATGGTAGCTTCGTGAACTACCATTCTCTTGTTTCCGCTGCTTATTGTTAAATTACTCTATGTCTGTGATTCTGTGATTATTTATTTATTGTATATGTTGAGTTTTGCCAAATAGAAATTAACAATTTGGTATTTTGATCAATTCAAGCCCGACCTGTGCAGATGCGAATGGTTGAAAATATCAGGATGGTACAGTTGGTATCAGAGCTCTGGTTTTAGGCAAAACTTAGCATATGGAGTAAATTTAATTACAGAATCACGTTCGACCTTGAATTTCTTCCTCTTTGACTCAGTTTTCTTTGAAGTTTGGAACGTTCCCCTCAATTCCAAAATCCATTCTTGTCTAGCTTTATTCGTGTTTTCTTGATTTTGGAGAATCCCATTACTCCATCCCATGATTTGTAAAGGGTGAAAATCCTTTACAATGGGCATTGATCCACCGGAGATTTCTGTATCTTTGGTTTAGATGTTGCTATCTTTTGCTATGTCTGAATTCTATCTCTTGCGATCGAATGTCAATTTGCCTTAGAATTCCGCATCGATCATATTCCTGAAGTCACGGTAGACCCGGTTAAGGCCGCCCGCAATTTATATAAGTATATCCATCTTTTGTTTGTAATATAATTATCTCATCTTTGTTCGAGCCTATCTTCGAATCAGAATTCTATTTGATTAGAGTCCCTATAATTTGAATCCATATCTTTGTTTTGAAATCCATTCTTGAATCATCCTTTGAAAAATCGTGTTTGTTTTTATTTTAGAAATTGTTTTATATATCGAAATTATTATCTTGATAAGTATGATTATATACTATATATAAAAGTGAAAATGTTTTCGATAAGGATTATATACCTTTTGAAAACGAGAATTTGAAGTTTTGAAAGGATTTGAGATTTTGAAAATTTTATAAGAAATTGATTTATATAAAAATGATTTATAACTGAAGGGTTTTAAATTGGCAACTTGAGAAATTGAATTCTGGTATTTTGAAATTGGTTTTAAGATTTTGAAAATATATAATAATACGATTTGAAAGTATTTTTTGAATAAGAAATGTTTCAAATGACTTCGAAAGAGTTCCAATCATTTCGAAGAAATTTCAAAGAAGTTTTCAAGAAAATAGAAGTTCAGAACTCACTTATGTCGCTGGAGAATAATTTCGGTTATGAGTGCATGCATCATCGACATTGATTTTCGAGTTTCAGAGTGGGAGAGAGGCCCTTTAGTAGCATTGCTATGCGATTGATTCTGTGAAACCAATTTTGATTTCAAATTCCGAAGTATGATTTGATATTTTAAAGATATATGTATATATATTTGAAATGATTTGAAGTGAGCCCGTTGTTCAGTCCTCGAGTTTCGGATTTGTTTTGGTATAACCCTATCTATTGAAATTGATTTGCTGATTTCCAACTCTTGGATTGGAAATTTTATTTCTTCGACCATTTTGAATTGAACACTTCCAAATCGAGGTTTAGTTTTCAAGGCCAAGTAATTTCGAAAATTCTAAATTATTTGATAAAGTATATAAGTTTAGTTTTATATGTTTAAGTATGTAGTAATATGATTTAAATAAGTTTGAAACTGTTTTGTTAAGTACACGAATAAGACTATTTTGAATTATACTAATATGAAATTTAGTTTTGAAATGTTTTGAATAGAATTTAGTTTTAAATGTTTTTAACTTAGTAACACCTTTTATAAAACTATATATATATATATAGAGTAATAATTTTCAAAAGGTAAATTGGATCTTTCAAATAGAAATAAATAGTTAAAAGGTTTTAAAGGAATGGTTATAAACTTGGTAATCATTTTTGGGTATAATTGGTTTTGAAAAAAATATTTGGTTTCGAAAATAGATTGGAATTTAAAACCCAGTATTTATATGATGATTTTGGAAATGAATTTGTTTGACCTAAATTATGTTGATTTGAAAACTGGATTATTTTGTAAACTTGTTATTTTGGAAACTTTGAAACTGAAGATATTTAATTTGGAAAGAATAATTTGGTGAAATCGAATATGATTTTGAAACTGAACTGATATTGAAACAGATTGAAATTGAGAACCTTATTTTACTAAATACTTGATCTAGGAGTTATCAAACTTATATAAAATTGATTTGTATAAGTATGAAGTTGATTCGAAAACCATTGATTTGGAAAGGTACTCGATTTGAAAAGCAAAATCTTATATAACCGAAGTCTATATAACTGTGATTTGATATACTATTGATTTTGGAAAGTACTTCATCAGAAAATGAAATCTTATATATAATGGAATTTATATAAGTGCAATATTTGAACCTTTGATTTTGAAAGGGTACTATATATGGTATATTATATTTTGAAGTAAGAGGTATGGGGAAGTACCCTCCGTGAAGGAGTATAGTGACATGCTTCGACCCAGATGGACTTGGGGAATCCATGAATGGATTCGATCGATAAACCCTAATGGACTTGGGTGAATTCAGAAATGGATTCGAACCAATAAGGTTTTTCGGGCTTAAACTCATGAGTTCCTCGATTTTTTTCCAGGGTAGATGGTTCTTTAATTTACCTAATGGAGGCGCGTTCGATCTTGTGATCTATTGTTTATGGATCTTTCGGAAAGGAAGTGCATCCATTGCGTAAATCATTGAATCAGCAGTGTACCACTGCAACAGGGGTCGATGGTCCCTTGTTTACGAACTGGCTACGATATTTTTCTGGAATCCGAAAGGTGGAAGAATCTTCTAGAAAGTTTTGTGTCCATTGCGAAATACTGGATCAGCAGCGGACTACTGCTATCGTATTATCATCATTTGACATTAGATTTTGGGCGGTACTTCTCATACCCATTTTTAAGTATTTTTTACTGGGTGTTGAAACAGGTCTACTAAGTACTTGGGGATTTCTAGTCTTACGCCTGATCAACGTACGACCAGAGTCTACAAGAACGAGGATAAACCTGTTGAGACATCAAGTTATAAAAGTATGTTGATAAAGTATTATATAAAGGATATTTTGATCATTTTTTCTTTCTAAATAATTTAAAATGTTTAAATATTGTTTATTTATATACTACCTGGTTTAATAGTAAAATTATTAGTGTTGTAAATATTTTAGAAGTTATTAATTAAATAAAACATATTTAAAGTAGATGATTATTGATTTATTAATAATGTTTGAAAAGTATCTTGAGATAAAATAAATAAATTTATGAATTATGGATTTAATGTTTTTAATAGCTTCTTTGTAACTATAAGTAATGATGTAAATAATTGTTTTCAGATAGTTTACACATATTTATAAGGTGTTATTTAAATATTCAGATGAAGATTTCAAATGAATATTACAAGTAAAAATTTTATAAGTTTCTTTGAATGTATAATTTAAAGATATTATATAAATGGAAAAAAATTGATTTGCGAAGTTTATTTATAGTAATACTCTTGACAAATAATATTGAACCTCTATTTTTGAAGTATAGTTTGGAATACTTATTTGATTTTGAAGTACTAAAAGTAAATTTATTGGTTTATTCACTGTTTGAATTTTTTTATTAAACCTTAATAAATGTTTCCAAGGTTTGAATATTCATTTTTCAAATAAGTGTGTAAAATTAGTTATAAAAATATGAAATTTTATACTTTGATTTAGAAATTTTATGATTGATATACATTTCAAACATTGTTTTAGACTTTTGAAAATCTTTGCCTAATGCTATGAGGATGTTTTAAAATATATCCTATATTTTACTAAGTGAATGGAAATCTATTTGATAACTAAATTAAATTTATATGATCTAAATTGACGGTTTGAACTAATAAATTGAATTGAATGACTATGTATTTATTTAATAAATTGGAATTAACCAAATTTTTGAATATTAATTAATTTTAAATGATTGAAATTTATTTGGTTTAAATTATCTATTTTATTTCTGGTTGTTTCTATTCTCCTGCCTTGTTCCTTTTTGGGGACGAAAAGTTTTAAGTGGAGGAGAGTGTAACGACCCGTAAATTTTAATAGGTTTAATAACATAATTAACTGAAATTTTGTGAAATTTTAAATAATTAAATTTCGAACTGAAATTTTAATATTTGGAATACGTCTAATTAAACATAGCAACTAGTAAATTTTCATCAGATAATATGAAAGTTTATTTTCTAGTGTAATTTTATTTCAATTTAAGTTAATATTTGATGATAATAAAATGTTTTTCAAAACTGAATATTTTTACATAATAAATTTGTAAATCATCCTCTGAGTGAGACTTCATCTTTCGTCTTCCCAAATTTGAACTGTTATTGCTCCGTTTATCTTAATTCCGGCAAATTAGCAGCATTTTTAGTACCGATTATCGACTTTTGATAGGATGATCGTACCACTGATATATGTATCCCGTTTTGATCGTCCCATTGTGCTGATCTCTACGGTATATCCAATTGTCAATTTCGAAGTCCGATGGGTGGTGCAATTAGTGAAATGATTTCGTATTGGATCCGTATTAGAACTCTTATATCCTTTGTCTTTTCAATTGCCTACCGTACAATTCCATCAGCCACTAGTCATTAATGTTCTTGAATTCAACATATGACTTTTTCACTTTCATCTGCTCAAAAATATGTTGCTCGTTCTAGTTTCTCTATTCATTTTGAAAAAAATATATAAAAATAACTGGTGCTCGTCCATTCTTTTCGCCAAGTCACAGTGCCTTCTTTTCTTCTCCCCTCTGCATGCATTCGCTAGTCATCTTGAACAAAGCTTGCAACTTCATCTCACAACTCCTGCGAGCCTTGATCCCACGACTTCAGAACCAACATGCCGCCTTCTTCTGTTCTCCACTAGCCAGCACGCCCCTTCTAACTTCACCGATCCTCACACCGTCCGCAACTATACCTCTACCATCACTTTCCGCAGCCGCCCATCCATATCCTCCTCTGCCTACTCAATCTCCTACACTCAAACATAGTTGTACGATATATATAGGTATATATATTTATTGTTTATTTGTTTTAAATATAGTTTACATATATATATATATATATATATATATATCAAGGTTATATATTTCGTATATACATATGTATAATATAATCTGCTGATAACTGGGTTTTTGCTTGTGACGCCCTACCTCAAAACCCACGCTAGCCAAGAAAACTACGGTGTAGTGTTGTCAACTAGCGCGGAGAATAAGGCTGATGAGGAGCGACCATCCATATAATTACTTATCACACGGTGGCTAAAAATAATCTTCGGAAACAAACATAGAAATAAGCATAACACAAATTAGTCACAGACATCCATATCACAAAGGCAGAAGAAGATATGAATATATAACTAACACATGAAAGTGTACATCAGAGTAGTGGTCAAAAAGATCCACAATAATACAAAAGAATAGCAATACGTGCTATACCAAAAGAATACAACTATGAGTCTATATCTCAAGTGTATACAACAAAAACTGCTAATCTAAACAAGTAGCCAAAAGTCTGTGTAGTGGATCACTGGGGGAGAAGTCAAGCAGAAGCACCTGTAACATCTCGGTCTGACCCGAGTATTATTTATAAGAAAATAATAAACGGATCAGTCTAGCTATAAATATCAGACGACATGATATAAAATAAGAGAAATGGCATATGCGAATAATATCCATAACATCATACTACTATAAGTATGTAAATGATAATCAACAAGAGATTAATCAATATCACAAGAATCTTCTCAAAGATCCAAAAGGGTATCATACCCAAAACTTGTACTCATAACAAGTCAATGACATAAATTTCAGAAATCAACACAAGAAATCCAGAAAATCATGAAAAAGAAAGAGGCCTATCACATGACGGTCCGAAGACCATGGGGAGCTACCCCATATGTGTGAGTCGAAATCACACAGATGAGGTCTAGACTAACCAAAAATCAAAAAAGCATGTGTGAGTGAAATCACACAAGTGGTGTCTAGTCTAACCTCGCAAACAAAAATGTATGTGTGAATGAAATCACCAAGTGGTGTCTAGACTAACCAAGAAGGTAAAAAGGTATGTGTGAATGAAATCACACAAGTGGTGTCTAGTCTAACCAAGCAAACAAGAGACATCGCACAATTGCTAGTCTAAATCATAAGAATGATCGTCATGATCAACGAGAAGTGTCAATTACACTAAGCTAGTAAATATAAAAGTTTAGCTTCATGTCCCATAACCACTTGCTTAACTTAAATATTTACGAACTAACTGTAAATTTTCACTAGAAAATTGTCACAAGAGGTTCAATCGAACAAGTCCAAGAATTAACCGACGAAGCAAACGCAAGCGTTTCATACCACTTGTTTTACTAGGCCGTTTAATTAGATTTCTCATCCGAGTGAGGTAAAGATTTGTATATACTAATAGACTGGAAAACGGTTTTATAAACGAGTTTGGTATTGAAAATAAAGTTGAAATCATTTTGATAAAAAAGTTTTGATATTTACTACTAGTATTGAAACCTTCATATTTCTAAAGTTGTCTCGAAGAATGGTCAACTCAGCATCTCAACAAAGCAAGTTCTGTTGAATGTTTTTCAGATAAGATCCCCTACGGAGGGGGGGGTCCAGGGGGGTGGCAACCCCTCAAGGTGGGGGTGCGGGGGCAACGCCACCGCTACGGGGTTCGACCTGCTCGGTCAGGTCACGGGGGTCCAGGGGGCAGCGTCCCGTCCAAAACGGTACGACCTAGTGAAGACAAGCGGCCTACGACCTAAAACAAAAATGAGGTCTAACGACCTAAGGGAGTGCGCGACCTAAGAAGGTACGCGAGCTAAGGATGAGCGACCTAACAAGGTTCACGACCTAAGAAAAACAAGGTCACGCGACCTTACAGGAAACAAGGTCAAGCGACCTAAGGGGTTACGCGACCTAACGTAACACGGGTCAAACGACCTAAGGCATCACAGGTCGAACGACCTAACTGCTTAAGGGACAGACGACCTAAAGAGGTTTGTGACCTAATGGGATTCACGACCTAAAGGTATTCGCGACTTAACGGGTTATAGGTGTAACGATCTAACGACATAAAGGCCTAACGACCTAAAGGTGATGGGGTTACGCGACTTAGGGACAGAAGTAGGACCGAGCGACCTACGACCTAGGAGACTCACGACCTACGACCTAAGGCCCGCGCGACCTAGTGAAATAGCAGAGGCAATATTAGGTCGGAGACGACCTACGACTTAAGGCCAACGCGAACTAAAGTTTTAACACGCGAGCGACCTAACGTTATAAAGGCCAAACGACCTAAGGCTTAACTCGCGAACGACCTTCGACTTAAGGCTTAACTCGCGAGTGACCTACGACCTAACATCCAGGCGACTTTTCCACGCACGCAAGCCACGAACCCGAGCGACCTAAGGGTCCAGAACGACCTAAGGGTGGAAATTCACCAAAAACACTAAAAAGTGGAGTTTTTCGCTAATCCAATCCAAACCAAATGCAAATGTGCATGTTAAAGTGAGAGGGAACCATTCCCAACAGTCCAAGATAGTTATAAGTAAGAGTGTGAGATAAAAATCTCACCTTTTCACTAAAATGGATGAAGATGAAGCTTGAAGCCAATGGAGAAGCAATCCAAAGCTTGAATCCAATATATTCTACTTGAATTTGGAGTTGAATGTTGGATTAGCAATTTAATTTGAGCTTGGAGTTTTAATTTCCCATTCTCTTCACCATTAATGCAAATTTCAAGTTAGTTAGGAATTTATGAAGAGTGAGGAGAAGGGGGTTGGAACTTGGGCTTAATAGGCTAAACTAACCCAAAGTCCAAAGCGGGAAAAGTTAGTGAAATTTCACTAACTCCAAACCTATCGATGTTTATACGTAAAAAAGTTGTAAACGGCATTTCGAACTCAATGGAAGTGGTCTCGAGTCCTAATTTGACCGTTTGCAAAAAGTAGCTTTTCGGACCAAAATCCGATTAACGATATAATATTTAAATATAAACTCGATAAATATGGGGGTTGTTACATTGCTACTTTAGACAGATTTATTTGTTATAATATTTAGTCTATAAATTTAATTTATATACATATATTTTATACTATTATGTTGGTTTGTATATGTATATGCATATATTCGGTTAGTATACAATATAAGTTTGTACTAGTTAATAAAATGGATTAGTATGTATACGTGTATGTAAGTATATTGGTATTTATATAAGTGAGTATTATCTCTGTCACATATATATACGTTTATAAAGTTATACGTATACGTACATTTTAAGTTCATATGATATTTGAAGGTTAATATTTGGTATCAAAATTGTTTGTACCGTATATATATAAAGCATGTCATTTTGTCTCAGCCAAAGGAAATTGTATATATATATAAGCTTTGTTATGTATTTCTCCACTCTATGTACTTTTAAGGTTGTATTATATGGATTTGTGTTTGGTTTCATTTTATTTTGGTCTGCGTTTTTATAAGTGAATTGGATATCACGTATATATACATATTGTGATGTTAGTTTATATATTTATACTGCCATTTTATGTGTAGGTGTTGTATGGCTTTAGCTGATATATATATATATATATATATATATATTAGTTTTATATTGTATAAGTATAGAGATATAGTTTATATTCTTTGCTTTGGTTGATTTATGTAATATGATCTATTTTATACTTAAGATTTTAAACGAGTTGCAGCATATATAGGTTTACATTACAGCTTAATATTGCAGAACTATTGTTATAGTTTACAGTTTTGTTGTTATAGTTTTAACACTACAATGTTTGGTTAATATACCTAAGTTATATAGCTTTATAAAATAGGTCAATTTGTATTTGTATGTTCTATTTCGTTTATATATATATATATGTGTATATATATATATATATGAGGATTTTATTTTGGTAATGGTTTTGAGTATATAATATATATTTATGATCATTAATACTTGAGTTTAAGAATAATGATTTTGCAAATTTTATATTATTTTAATATTTGTCTTAAACTAAAATATTGAATTTATATATATAATATAATAATAATGTATATATTCTCAGTTTATATAAAAACTGATTTTGATTTGTTCTCGTCGATTTTGTTACCAGCTATATTCATCGAATTCGTGCCTATCTTGCCTTGCTTTGGAAATTGTCATTTGGATTTGTCAATTTCGCAATTCAAATCGTAGCCTGTTATGGTGTCTATCTTCTCTCTAGCCTTGAAAGGTGAGCAACCACTCACGATTAACGTTCTTATATATATTAAATTTGATTTCAATTGAAACGACAATTGAAATATGTTGTTGTTAGTTGTTTACATTGCTATATATATGCTATCTATTCACCTATGACATCTAACACCATTATTTGTTATTTATATTGGTGATATATGTCTGTTATATTATTATCATATCTGTTATCACTCAGCATATTCCCTGTTAGTATAGAATTCATTATAGGTTGAAATGATACATACTCGAATGATCTGCAGAATAGAAGAAAATCGTTACGGGTTGAAATGATACATACCCGAATGATCTGCAGAATAGAAGAAAATCGTTATGGGTTGAAATGATAGACCCAAGCGATTTTCATATGAATTGAATTTGGGATTGGGGGTTGAAATGATATATACCCGTATATAATTTAAATTGCGGATTTAAATGATAAATATCTGTGTCACTTAACCATAGGATGGAAAATTTTATATAGACACCGTTGGTCTATATATATAAACATTTTGAAAAGGATTTTTTATGGCTTTGGAAAGAAATATATGGTTTTATATAAATATTGATTTTAGAAATTATATAAATGTTATTTTATATATATATATATATATATAGCTAAATTCTTGATTCTAAGCTATATATAAAAAAAAATTAATATAAAATAAGTTTAACAATAAAGTTTAATTAAATTATAATATGGTTAAGTATTTATTTAAATTATATTTTAATATAGAGTTTATAATGATTTTTATAAATGAAGGATAACAAGATAGATTTGAAATTGATTTGAAATTGTATTTAAATAAGAATTATATTTCATAAAAATCCATTTGGAACTTATTGAAATTGAGATTTTAAAAGATATGATTTTATAACTTGATTTTGGTCCAAAGTGTTATAACTTTGAAGTGCTGTGATTTTTGGAAATGGATATATTTGGAGTAAAAATTTATATCATATTGATATTCTTTTGAAATGGATATGATATTTTGGTTGTGAAGTATACATTATTTTGAAATGACCACGGTGTTATAATGGCATTTGGTTGTTAATAGCGTATATTTGTACATGGTAGATAGTTTCACGGATCCTTAGAGGATGGGTATCCCAACATACTTTAAGTTACTTGTATTTCAGTTGATATTTCACTTGAGTTGGATTTATTGATATAAGAATGTTAATACTGACTCGAATGTTTTGCGTTTTGCTTTACGCTCAGGTCAGACCGAGTGTTCCAGCTTTTGAGACTCACCTTTGGAGTTGGAGCTTCGATTTGAAGATCCATCTATCTATTCAACTTTCAGTTATTCAGTTGACTCCAGTGATATTCAGATTTGTTATTTGACTATGGTATCGAGACTCTTGTGTATTCATGAACTACCATTCTCTTGTTTCCGCTGCTTATTGTTAAATTACGCTGTGTCTGTGATTCTGTGATTATTTATTTATTGTATATGTTGAGTTTTGCCGAATATAAATTAACAATTTGGTATTTTGAGCAATTCAAGTCCGACATGTGCGAATGCGAATGCTTGAAAATATCAGGATGTTACAAGTCCTTAAAGTATTTATTTGCCTAACAGGACTTGAATTTGAGGCAGCAAATGTGGATTGAGTTTCTAACATCGTATGACTTTAATATCTCATATATCTCAGGCAAGGGTAATGTAGTGGCAGATGCTTTGAGCAAATGTCATGCATTTTTTGAGTCCTTTGTTGTTGGAGTGGAAGCATTTTGTGTTCATTTCTGTTACTACAAAAATCTGGGGTTTTAATATCGTTTCGAAAATGCTAATAAAGGCTTTTGTATATCAACATGTGTTATAGGTCAAGAACTTACAATAGCAAGATAAAAAAGTTATTAATAGGAACTTTTAATAGCGTTTCTTAAGAGCTCTCAAATCCTTTAATAGCGTTTTTATACACGCTATATATCAACATGTCATCGTAGATGAAGGACCTACGATGGCGAGATCAAAACGTTCTATAGCATTTTATGTACGTTATTAAAAATTCACAATAGCAAGATTGAAAAGCTATTATAAGTACCATATTTACAACAGCAAATCAAAAACGTTGTAGTTGAGATTTATACAATTTTGTGCATGTTATCTAATACTTTAACAAGCATTTTTATATTAAATTTTTCGCCTGTAATTATATCCAGTTCTGCATATTGTGATCAATTCCAATTGCAATCTAATATAGAAGAATTATCTACTCAAAATACTACATTACACATATTTATAGAAATATAATATAACATTTCACACAAGCATATAGAAACGTATTAAATTAAACATAACTTACCATACAATATTCATACACAATAACACAGTCATGTCATAATATTTCATAGACATTTCAGTGAAACAAAAATTAATATTGTTAAAATTAAGGAGCCTATGTTATTACTCTCTACAGGAGATCATCCATCTGAGGAGCTCACCTTCAAGACTAGAACCAAAAAATCTTATAGCTATGAAGCATCTGCTTTCAACCTCAAGAAACGAGCTTTATATTCCTGATGTTTTCTAGATTTACATACAAAGCATGTTATATGTAATAGTTATGATGAAACGTATACTATCTCAAAAAGTTGTGTTTATTGTTCAGGTTAATGTAATGAAATAAACGTCCTTATGAAAGGTATCTCTTCCAGTTCAACTCATACATTAATCAGCATATCAGTCAACAAAAATTAGAAGTTATGCATTTACACGTCTAGTAGAATATTTCAAAACTATAGGTGATAATAAGCATAAAGCGAGAGAAGGAAAAAGTTCATAACTGATACAATTAAGGACAAAGTTCATAACTGAGGCAATTGCCTAAGCACTGAACTGAAGCATCCTCGGTTCAAAATTTAATGGTGCTTTCTTTTTTGCTCTTTAGTGGTTTGAGAAATGCAGGTACACAATATATAATTATTCTAAAATCGACGCTCTATTTGATTGTGAAAATATCAATTCGGATAAAATGTGGACAAGCTATAGAGGGTTTATAATATCAGTTCGGGCAACTATTTCCATACGCAAATACTAATATACCGAACAAAATGTGTTATAGTATATACTTGCTTCGTTAATAGAAGAATCTATCAAACAGCTTTAGATATAATCATGCTACAAGAAAAATGAGATTAGTGATAATATTCATTAAGCTATTCAAACAAGAGGCTTTTTTCTTTGATTTTAGTTTCAGCTAATGTATTGGTGATCTCTGGATAATAGACATGGTTGCAATCATATTATGTGAAGAAGGCATACTTCTGGTATGATATTATCTAGATTGCTCAATTTTTCTCTTATTTTACCATGGAATATGGAGAAAATTTTTAGAATGAAACATTTACATATGAAGATAATGGGTATAAAACATGAGTTTACTTAATGATTAATATATACATTGAGAAAAATATTTGAAAAATACATTTAAATTATTTGTAATGTACAGGTAACAAATGGTATTTCAATTCTACAAAATGTTTGCATGCTCTAGTTTAAGAACTTTATCGGAAAAAAAAAGAATTTTATCAGGTTAATATGTTTTTATGATTAACATTATATATATATATATATATAACATTTTTTTATGATTAACATTATATATATATAACATTTGTTATATATAAAATTATATCAATTCATATATACTTATTTATTAAATATTATATAATAATTCATATATAATTTTGTTTTACACATATGGTTCTGTGATTTGTTTACTTAATAAGTTTATCAAGGTAATAAATTTTATGATCACATATATACATACACAATATTTGTTATATGTATTATTTATATTAAACCGTATGCTTATTTATTATATATACAAGTATGGAGCTCATGCTAATGGCACGAGTGCAAATTTTATTTTGTATATAAATTATGATGTTATATATTATGTGGATTTGAAGTTTAATTATTATACATAAATACAAATTAATGTGTTGATTTAGGATAATCCATTAATGGTCACGAAGTAGGTGGGGGTGTGTGTGTCTACACACACACTAGCAATGCAATGGATTTCAATCATGAATCTTTATTAAATATTACAGTTGGATGAACAACGTTTTTCCAAAAAAATAGTTTGTGTAATTATGATGATAGTAGTAATAGTAATAATTTTATTACTATATGAACAATGCGTACATTTAAGATGTAACATCAACCATATGCAATCTAAGTTTAACATTGTTTCACAAATAACCTATTTTCATTTGATACACAAGTGTATTTACATTATTGTTTTAAGGAATAAAAAACCACCATGGATTGAGAAGCAACACATCATCTAAATTTTACTTATTGTTGAGTTACAACAAATGATCAAGCATCATACTATGTTATCTTTGATAATATATTACATGATATGAAAAAAAAAATGTTAAGAAACCATTAAAAAAATAGACCCCATAGTTGCATGCTTGCTTATCAATATAGCTACGACTAAGTGCATACATAATAAATTGTCAATTTCATTAGAGAAATCCAGATAAATTTTAGGTTATGATATAAGTCAACTACCTTTAAGGAAGGTATGGAGCTTTCAATTAAATCAACTAGGATGTTCCCTGAATGAGTTTATTTTTATTAAATGAGGAATTAAGCTAAGTGAATTCCTATAATTCAAGTATAAATGCCACCATATATGTTAAGTGAATAAACAATATTGATACTTTAGAAAATTAATTCATACAATTCGGCGTTCTATTAAAGACAAGGTGGTGTCTACACCTTGAGCTTGAATCCTATTTGTTAAAACTGAATGTCATACAAGATAGTAAAGTTTTATACATGTTCTTAAT